>OY856410.1:1047314334-1047756834 GCA_963693085.1 Alisma plantago-aquatica
GGTCTTCTTGCGCGAGACACCCGTGTGGCGTGGTAGCTGTATTGGGCTGTTGTACGATGTGTAATGAGTGTTTCGGGCAACATGTAGGAGGGCCGATGCAGGTAAACGACGTTCCTGGGCCGGGACGGGCCTTTTTGGTGGAAAGATAAGGAAAAACTCTGCAAAAGGATGCAAAAATTGGTCAGAGCGTAGCGCAGTTCATTTTTGTTCAAAACATAAAAAAATTGATAGGAAAAATAGTTTAGAGGGTAGTTTCGAAAACAAAATATAGGCCATAAATAACCCCAAAAAGGGTGTTATCAGTGGTCTCCTTATATCTCGTATGAATGAATATATGTATACACAGATTGCAAAGTCCTAGAGTTTGACATCTCTAGGCAGTGAATTGACTCTCTCCTAGTTTGGAAGTGGAACCACTCTAACCACCTTGTCCAAGTGCATGTTTCAATTTATTTCATCCTTGCTATGCTTTCTTAGTTAGGACTTCAAATTTCTCTTAAGCTACTGGTTTTCATTTGATATAATTTGAAGGTCTAACTTATCTTGTGATAATTTTGAACCTCTATTCACCCCCCTCTAGAGTCCTAGATCCAACACATATGAGTTATCTGGATGTTTCCCTAGATCTAGATTTCACTTAGTTCAAATATAGTTCCACTTCCAAATGTGGATGTCCTCATTCAACAGGGTTCATAGATCAACATTAATCTCTAGGCCTAGGTGAACCATCAACATTATTCATAAGACTAGATAAAAAAACTCTTATATAGATGTAAGGGAAGCATGATATCTAAGTTATCATTATCATTTAAACATGCAAGATCATAATAAGTCAAACTATTTTTTTTTTGGAAAATTATGGTAAATATATTTCCCAACTCCTAGAATAGGGGACAAAATTTCAAGACTCACCAAACGTGGTGCTTACAATGGAAAGCCTTAAAGGCCATAAAATAGGTCAACAATAATCTTAAAAGAAGGGCCAATTTCTAATGATTACAGGAGATAGATCGGGGAGTTTGTTTTTATAGTAATCATACATTAGTTTAATCTCAGTTTCTAGCTTGCCAAATATGACTAAGTAGTCAGCTTTTGGACCACCATGCATCCTAGAATTCCTTTATGTACAGATTAGATGAACACAACCAGTAAGGGCCCATTGCTCAAGGATTATATTGTTCCTGGATATTTTGCCTACGAAATTTAGGCAATCAACTAGGTTGTATGATGTCCTGAGATTATGCTTCAATTGTGAACGACCCCATTTATATCTCTAATAGTTACAGTCATAAAAAAGATGGTCAGTCGATTCCACTTCAAGTAAGCACATGGGACAATGAGGTGCAGAAGTAGCAGCCCATTAAATAATTATGTCCATTGTAGGTAGTAATTTTTTGAGAGCTTTGAAGGTTGTAAGACTCCGTCGTGGTTTATGGGAAGACATCCAAAAATTGAAGTAGATATCGCTACTGTTCAAAGCATGGCCATAGTTGTCCCATAAGTTAGCAGCATCTACTTGATTGTAAAGTGTGTACCTCTCCAACAATTTATGCCAAATAGTAGAGCTTTTATGTCTTGGTTGGTTGACCAGATTTATGCCATACCTTATAATCATCCAAGAACTCCACTTGCCTGTGTCATGCAGAAGCTTGTGTACTCTCTTTAAAGTATGAAAACTAGCGAGATCTTCAAGTCTTTTAAGCCCCAGACCACTTTCTTGCAAAGGATATGAAAGCTTGCACCAACTAGATGGGTGAACCGAAGAACCCCATATGAAATCAGACATGAGAATTTCCATTATGGTTAGAGAAACTATAGGTATCTCACCTTGTCTCAAGTAATAGTTGATTATTTTCATAGCACAATAATTAATCAACATGATGTGTCTAGACATAGAAATCTTAGGTCCCGACCATCTAGATATCATGTCCCTCAGTCTGTCAAGACACTCATTATAGTGCTTTCTTCATAGACTGCCTCCTCCCATAGGGAAACCCAGGTATTTGGTGGGCCATTCACCTTTCTAGATGCTAAGACAGTTGACTAAAGCTGTTTTGTGGTGACAAGAACTTGATAAGAAGATGTGAGTCTTTTGAGCATTGTAGTTCGTCCCAGACATACGACCCAAATCTGAAAGAAGGGCTTTAAGTGATAACAAGCTTCTTTGTCTGCCTTCAATAAAGATGAGAAGATCATCTACGAAGAGAAGGTGACTAAGAGGTCTGAGTCTATTGATTGGATATGTTCTAATGCATTTCTTCTCATATGCACTGTCTAGTAATCTACTAAGACCTTCGATAGCTATAACGAACAGAATGGGAGATAAGGGATCTCCTTGCCGTAGACCATTAGAATTATTGAAGAATCCAGTAGAGGCACCATTAATAAGAATGGAGAAAGAAGGTGTAGCCACACATTGTTGGACTACACTAATCCATTATTAATTGAAGCCAAGGCTGTGAATATATTTCATTAAGTAAGGCCATTGAACAATATCAAAAGCTTTGGTTATGTCTAGCTTGACACCGGCAGTAGGTGTAACATACCGAATCTTGAACCCTACCCTAGAAGTTTGATCTTTTGGACTTAGCCAAACAAAGTTTAGTATAACCCTAATGAGCAAATGCATGTAATTAGGCCAATAATATAACATAAAATGTGTCACAAGTATTATAAAGAGAGTAATATAATAAATCATAAATCATATATGACACATATGGAGATAATAAGAATATAATTGGATGAATAATGAACTAATGCGCCACTAACAGGATATATGACATCTCTCATAAAAAGAAGTCCCAAAATTAAAATTTAAGTTTCAAATTGTGTTCTTGGGTCCCGATTGCCTTGGGAGTCAAGTTTCACATTATTCACATAATAATAATTAATTTAATTCATTTAGGAAAGAAAAGATCTAAGTTTTTCCCAAAATATCAAATAAAATAATAAATGACTCCAAAAGAGGAAAATAATCTTAGATTCGTAAACTACATAACAAATATAGCCTTTGGGTGAATTTTCATTCAATTTGGACAAAGTTTGCTTAAAAGGTGAAATTAGGAGAGAGAAAGTGTGTAGAACCTTTAAATTATTTAATAACTATATAAACAACTCCAACATGTAAAATTGATAGAAAATTCATATCCAACACATTTAATATGACTTGTGGGTGAAGTTTAATAAAATTTAGAGAATCTTAAAGTCATTAATGAAGGAGGAAAGAGAAAAGAGAATATAGTTTATTTAATGTGTCAAAAGTTCTCAAAAGGCAAATATAATTACATATTCGGATTCCACATGTTCAAAATAGTTTGGGTGTCAATTTTCATTAATTTTGGATCTCATTTTCATCCTCAAAGGAGGAGAGAGAAAATAGAAATGAATTTAATGCACCACTTTATTTGAATCCCATTTCGACTAAGATTCCAGATTAATTATTTGTCACACACCTTCTTTTCCTTGTGCAGATCATGGACCAATGGATTATCAATCCAACAACGGGCAGACCTTCTTCTACCCCGCACCTCTTTTGGGAAAATAGTAGCTATACATGTGGGATTGTTTTCGGGTTTTCTCCCTCTTTTTTCCACCTTTGTTCGAGATTTATTCACCGATGGGTTCCTGGAAAGATTCTGTATGAGTTCATCTATATATTTAAAGCATTTTGTTGTGTGGACTTCATTTTGTGAGGTGTCACACCCTTTGCTATGTTCTTCCCCTATCCATCTCCTTCTCCTCGTGTTCTCACCTCTCCAGGCTTTCGGACACCAATGTTATCCCTCCACCACCATCACCTAACCCCTAGGGATCGATTCCCAAAATTGGTTTGAGCCCAATCATAGTAGAGTATACCAACCCCAACTCTCCTCTTCTTTGGCAGTCTGTGCCTATTACATGGTGCTTGCCAATGTTGTTTTGATGGTGGGGACTCTCTGAAAGGGTAAGGTTCACATCCTGAGGTCTTGGTGACCCTTTCTCCAGCCTAAATTTCACCCCAGTAAGTTTTGCCTTCATTTCCCCCTTTTTTCCATGCTTTGCCTATTATCATGGAGATTTGTTTATCTGATTACTTTTGGTTACCTCTGATGCAATGTCGAGGCTCTTTGAGACTAGTAGGCTCCGACGAATTTGATGCTATTATCTTTAGAACCTTTTGAGATGATGATCGAAGGATTGATTCATGTTCATTTTTCCTTGTTCACTGATTCTTCGAGTCTGTCGAAGAAGAAGACTTCTGGCAGATTCACGTTCATGCCCCGATTTTCTGGTTCCTTTGTATTCTTCTGCTGGGGGCAAGGTTGTCCTTTCCACCTTCGGCCTGTCTTCTGTTCTGGGCGTTGTCTGCTCTCGTGTTGACCAAAGACCTTAGCTGTGTGGACCACCCAAATAAGTCCATCTCAGTAAGTTTTTATATTTTGTGGATAAATATGCACATGTGGCTTTTCCAGCTTTTATGATTGGCTACTGCTTTTGAAATTCATGGTAAATCGATGCTTTGTCAGAAAAATACAAATAAATAGACGTTGAACTAAAAAAAATACGGGCTTTCTACTAACACTGGTTTTGATACCTAAATCCAATGTTTAATAGTATGTGATTAGTTCAAATAGATAATAACATGTGAAATTCATAACTAAAAATGTAATAAAATATGCTTTAGACTCATAATAATATAAACTAAAATATGGCATGGTTTTGATAACCTAATCCACTAATAATAAAAAGACAATTTTTCAGGGTTTGAATAAGCAATGTGAAATTGACCTAAAATCTACATATATGTTTAATAGGATCTTTGGAGACCTAGACTTGGCTCTAGAAGTGACTTTTGACCCTGAAGTTGAGGTATGTTATATCCCCTATTCATCTATGTTGAGAAATTAACATATCTTATCATTCTTTTGACTTTGTCCTACACATATGTCTAATCTCTTGATATCATGGTTCATGTGAACTATCTTGCTTGTTATGGACTTGGGTATTCTCTTGATATCTATCTTGTGCATTGCTGCAAGTTGGTCTTATATAATGATATGTGCCCACTTTGAAGTGAAGGTTTATATGTTTGTGTTGTCCATTGTGTGATGGAAACATTGTATAATTCTGACTAAACTTTTTACTTCCCTCTACATTAAACATTCTATGTGATTCAATAGCACTAGATTAGTGTAAATTACATTGGTTTTTGTGTAGTATTCCCCTATTATTTATTGAGGAGAGTGGTAGTATTCCATTCTCAATTTTATATATATTTGAGAGATCGGCAGTATTCCTTTCTCTATCAGGTTTCAAGTTTATGTGACTTGTTCGCCCTTGTGTTTGTACTGTGCTAGGGCTATGTTTATCTTACATGCATGCAGGATGTTGATGATGATTATGGGGTGTGTGCCCTACTTTCTTTATGTGCCAGAATTGCACAATGTTTATTGTTTTGATTATGGCAAGTATCTTCTTTTATTATGTAATGATGATTCCTATCTTTTATGCCCTTGTGGGTAGTACTTATCTCTTAAATGGGAAGCATTTATTCTTGATGTCCTTTGGTTCATATATTGCTCAAAGTTTTCTATTTAGTAGGCACAAACCAGCCTTTGTTGATGTCTTCTATTTTCCCCTCTTACTGGGGTATGCTTTCAACCCTAGGTGAAGGATATTGAAGACATGGCTTAAAGTTTTGGACTTAGATTGAGAGATGAAAGCTTGGAGACAATCTTGAGGTGGTTTAGATTTCCCTTTACATGGATCCTTATGATGTAAGTTTAAGATGTTCCCTTGTTTTATAAATTAAATATAGTCATGTTTTTATTCTTCTACTATACCTTGGTTGTTTTGTATACCATTAATAAAGATTGGAAAATTTTACACCCACTACAAGCATACCTTTGAAGTGTGTTTGGACTGACGGTTCTATTGTTCAATTTTTTTAATAACGAGGTGATTTCACTTCTTTACAGGAGGGGGGCTATTAGATCTATTGAAATTAACTATGAATTATGTAGCCAACAAAGAACAGTCGTATATATTTCATCCTTGTATGAATGCACCTTGGTTAGGAGAAATTAGCTTAGTGGGATATATGAAAGCCTGTGAGAGATGATTTTTGTAATGATCTTGTATAGCATGGTGCAACAAGCAATAGGCCTAAAGTCTGCAGGTGTAGAAACAATGTCTTTTTTGGGAATAAGTGCAAGAAACACATGGTTTGTTTGTCAAACCATGTTACCTCCATTAAAAAACCAGATAATAGCTTTGAAGAGGTCGTTCTTTATTAGATTCCCATTTTCCTTGTAAAAGTACCCATTGAAACCATCAGCTCCAGGGCTCTTATTAGGACTGATGCTCCATACTGCATCCTTAATTTCTTTGTCATATGGAATTTTGCATAGCATGACATTGTCTTCATCATTCATAGTATTGGTCCATTCTATATCCAAAGAGTTATTAGAATGAGCATCCTGATTATAGAGACTTGTAAAGAAAGAAAGTATCTCATTTATAATGTCTTCATCATCCTATAAAACATTTCCATTGTCGTCATATAGTTCAGTGATGGAGTTAATAGCTTCCCTTCTCTTAATGATGGAATGATACATTCTCATATTGTGATCCCCATTAGCAATCCAGACTGAACAACTTCTTTTCCACATATATTTTTCTTCAGCTTTGTCTAGTCTCCTGTCTATTAAAAGTTGTCTTTTCTGCATCAATGAGTTCAGCATCCAGAGGAGAACATCGGAGGGCAACAACTATGTCATTAAGTTCTCTAGTTTTATTAGCAATTAAATTGTGAAGATTAGCATATTTCTTCAACCAGAGTTTCAATTCCTTCTTGACTAGTTTCAGCTTACTGTTGAAAGAATAAAGAGGATTTCCACCAATCAGGCTATTCCAGGCATTCATGATAAGTTCACGACATCATGGCCAATCCATCCAAAAATTTAAGGATTGGAAGGGCTTCTTATTATGAATGATTTTCCTCATATTGATGTTAATTTCCAAATGATTAGAATAAGTACAGGTGAGAAGTTTAGTTTTTGGACCAAGAAACTCGGTAAGACATTCATCATTATCTAGAGCCCGATTAAGATTGCAAGCAATACGCTTTGCAATGCCTTGTTTATTATGCCACATCAAGGATTCAACACCCATAGTGGGAAGTTCAATAAGGTTGGCCTTATCGATAGTAGTATTAAAAGAACTGAGAATAAAGGATGGCACCTCGCATCCACCAGCCTTCTCTTCCCTCTTTCTAATATTATTGAAATCACAAGCAACAAGACATGGATCTGAAATAGAAGATGATAATGATTTGATATCTTTCCAAAGTTGAGCACGTTCATAGATTTGATTCCTTGCATAAATAGCCGAGAGAGAAATCTAAAGTCCTCCTTTATTAATGCATTGAACTTCAATATGTTGGTCACTCATACAATTAAGCATAATGTCCCAAAACTTAGGGTTCCATCCTATATACACATGACGATTAGGGTCATGCAACTGATTAGAAATCCATTTCCAACTAGAAGGAAATAATTTTGAGGAAGAATGGATCATGTTCATCTTGATTTTAGATTAAGCAAGAATGGCTACCGATGCTTTGGCCTCAGGAATAGTTTGCCTCACCTCACGTTTCTTGTGTGGTTTGCCTGACCCACGCATGTTGGTGATTATGATGGCCATTAATGACCTCTGGATGAGGAACGGGTCCTACGTGACCCATCGGCCTTGGAAGAATGAGGAGTTTTATTGAATTCTTTCCCCGCATTCTTGGAAGTGATCTTAGTGCCTGAAATCTGGGGACTCATGATGTCCTTATCAAATTCCTTGCTAGCACTCACAATGACTTATTGATCTATGACTCCTGAATCCTTATCTTTGTTGTTGCAACCGGTTTCATTGCTACTGGTTTAGGCATCCCTGGTGCTAGAAATCTGCACAGTGATCTCTTCAACCTCGTTATCTAGATTAGTAAACATGTTATTTGTAGTTACAATAAACTCATCATCCTTGGTTTCATTGACATACTTGCCTTTGCTACCTTGTTTCCACTGCTGAGTGACTTTAGGCTTGTCTTTCTTAAGAGGTTCCTTGTGCGGTTTGAGAGAGCAGTCGTTGAGGTAGTGTCAAAAGACCTTACATTCAGGGCATTTGTTAGGAATGAACTCATAGTTAATGTTGAATGCAATTGGTTCTCTCTTAGGTAAATTAACCCAAATTTCCTCTGGTGGCTCCTCATCTACATCTAGATCCACCAAAGCTCTAGCTTCACCAAGTGATTCAGAACCAATGGATTTGAAGTCGATTCTCAGAAGTTTCCTAACACCACTGGCCATGATGCCAATGGCACTTGGCGACTAGTTTCTACCCATAATGGGTATACTGATCTAGATCAGACAGTGCTAAAAAGTCTTTGTGAAGATCATCACCCATCTTATAGTCCTTGACGGAGACTAGTCTATTGTCGAACCAGCGAGGGCCTCGTCTGACGATGTTCTGTTTATCATCAACCGAGTTGAATTGCAATAAGAAGAACTTGTCATGCTTTGAGAAAAGGTCAAAATCTCCCTTGGGTTTCCAAACACGCTTGATCTACACAAGGAGATGGAAGTAGTAAGGACATTTGCCAATTACATATAAGATGGCAGTATGTTCCCAACATTTTTCCATTACTTCGTAGGTTGGATCATCAATGGTAACAAACCTTTTACCTTTGATCTTTTCCAGTGGTGCAAAATCATGTTCTTTGATGTTTTCTTCCCTACTTAGAACTTGACTCCATGTTTTTTTGGGACTACAGACTTTGCTTGAGCCATTAACGAGGCCATTAATTAAGATCAAATAGAGAGGGGAGGAGAAATCCCCCCCTCAGCAGATCTTGGAGGGTGATTCCAAGGTTGCCAGCCAGAATGACGCAAACCCTAGCAGAGCCAGAGTGGCGCACTTATCGTGGATACCATAGAGGATAATTGATAAGATGATTATTTACGCTATAACTAGTCATAATAAGCCCATTCATGTAATATTGTATGTTTCAAATCCATAGAAGCACTAAGCAGTTCATGTTAGGGTTATTGAGTAATAGCATGATAATTCTACTAATTTGTAGTCATAGAGTATCATGGATTATCATTAGAGAAAGATTCATACAAGATTATGTACCTAGTTATCTACATTGACACTAGATCATATTTCAAGTGAAAATTAGGATATGTAGTCACATTAGGGCAGATGGATGATCCTCAAAGGAATTAGGTCCATCAAGATAGCAATAGTACTAATTTGAGGTTACATATTTAGTTTGTACATAAAGGATCAACATTCAAACAAGGTTGCGGATTCAACATCAAGGTTCCCCATTAAACATGCTACATAGTTCAAAGCACATCATTAGGCCAAAATAGGGTACTAGCATGAATATGTTCTAATCTTAGTTGATCATGTATCAAGAATTACTTATTTAGATCAACCATAAGGATTTATGCACATTCAAATAAGATTAGGATATAAGGAAGGGATCTTTAGCATTAAAGCCCACTTTGGGTTATATGAGCAATATTAGACCATTTTAGGATACAAATATATACAAAATTCAAATATTTATGCAACAACGTGTTCATGTTGCTGATATTATCACAAGATAAGATTTTAGGGCATAAAGGAACAGGCTTGTGCATTTAAATCCATAATACACTTTAAAAAGACATTGAAAACATTTATTTTTGGGACATCAGAAGAACTAAGAGAAGAATTAGGTTCTAGAAGTATTTTATTTGGAAATCTTTCACTTTTCTAATCAAAATGATATATTACATTAGGGTATTTGGTTAAGGGAGCAGAAAGATACAAGGTTTTGAAGTTTCATAGCATAAAATGAGGGATTTGGGAAAAGAATACCCTAATGGGCCACAACTAGGTCATTGAGCAGGTGTGGTGTGGACCTAGAGGTTCCTAGTCACTACCAACCACTACATTGTGACTATTGGAGGCGCCTAATTGCTCGCCACCACTCACGGAGCTATCCATGAATGCCATTTGTTGTTGATGACTGCTGAGTTGAGTGGCCGTGGTGGTGCATGACACTTTGGGGGGAGGCCATTTGATAGGTGGACCAGTGTGTTCCTTTTCCACATCAACAGATCATGCATGTTTTCCCTCTTCACTAAGGTGGGATAGCAAGGCAGAGCCCCATGTGGTTGTGTCATGCCCGCTCGACTTGCTGGAGAAAGGCCAAATCATGGCCTTGATCTTCACTGTCGATCTTGACCTAGGCGCTCTGACTGAGGGAGGCGTGCTGAAGACATTGCCAAAAATCATGAGCCATGACAGTAGCTAGGGCAGAAACACCCAAAACTAGGGTGGTGGTAGTGCCACAAGAATTAGGTGGAGAGGGATTATGGAAAAAGGGTTAGGGTGCACGAGATGCAAAGAAAAAGGGTGAAAATGAGTCCAAGAAGGAGTTTTATAGTCAAAATTAAGGTTAGATGGTGGAAAGGAGGTGCCCTCCCCCCATTAATTGGGCCCAAATGAAAAATTGACCCAATTGGGGTAAAAAGCAAGCTAAAATAAGTGATAAAATAAAGGTTAAATTAAAATTTTAAAAACATAATCTCTTGGGTTATAATGGTCGAATCGAGGTGATTTTTGGACTGTTGGAGTCATATTTGATAGATCTACAAAACTACATACATTAGAGAGTATGTTGATGATATTTTTAGCACTTACAAAATTTAGTTGTGATATGGTGACATGTTAAAGATTTAAAACATAGGACTAAAAGAAAATGAAGTGTCACCACAAGGCATATGTACACAAGATGATACAACTAAGTGTCAAGGCATCTTCAATCATGAAATTAAGGTCCAAGGTGAGAAACTTGGGAAAGGATGGTGTGCATGGTAACTATATGGTGAGGGAGAAAAATTCTAGGTTATGACAATCTTCCTCTCGCAACAATTTTGTCTAAAATCGTGCACTTCTCTGCCTCCAAGCCTTTCTTCTCCCTTCCACTAAAACCTACGTCAGCATTGAAGTGGTCCTCTCCTCCTACAGTTGACACCAGGGTAAGGTGTTTCGAGTCCCCTTCTTAGATTGTGATTCATTGCTTTTGTTCAAGAGTCACTCCCCATGTTCCCCCCAGATCCACACTGCCCAGGTTGAGCTACTTCACACAACCATGGTGGACATGAAAGGAAGGGGATGATACCATGTGATTTCTCAGAAATGCATGTCACCTCTCCTTCTTTTTGTGTTTTTCCTCCAAGGTACAAATTTGTCTTTTTGCACCCCTACCTTTTCCTTGTTCTGCAAAGATAGTTTGCGCCATGTTGGAATTGGGTCCGCCCCATGAGGAATTCACGATAGGGCCAGATAGGATGGGTCTTATAATCGCATAATTTTATCCACATGGATTACTCTAATTTCTTAATTGGCTGATATTTCCAAAATACATAACTTATTTGATGGTTATCCAAAAAAATACACAATAATACTTATTAGATTCATAAAATTATTCTATATCTTTTGGTATATTCATCACCTTATTTGAAAGTTTTAAAGACTAAATTTTTAGGGTTTTGACCACTAAACATCATATTAATAATTAAGGGAAACATTTTAATTAACAAAGTTGACATTTTGAGTTAGGATATTAATAAGTAACCTTGAACCCTATGTTACGTTATTAGCAAGAGTTAACCTAGGTTCTGCTGGAGCATTTGGATTTCTAGGGTTTTACCCAACATAATATCAATTGAACCCTAATTTATGTACAAAATATTATATGTAGGTTGATATGACTTTAGGATGGGAACGATAGGTCTTTGCCTCTGATTTTATGCTCAAATCAAGGTTTGATTTCATCCCATATTATTTCTATATTGGCCAATTTTTAATTTCCTTTCTATTAATGTTTGTTTGCATCCCACATTATATTTTTGGGAAGTAAACCTAATTTTGTCTCTCTCTCTTATCATAGTAGCCTACACAATCTCTCTGTTCTGATAATTTATTACATTTGAAATATTCTGCTTGATTTTGATCTTATGATCATTCTACCTTGTTGATATTCTTGTTGACTCTATATTGGTGGAACCCTAATTGGGCATATTTATTATTTTACCCACTTTTATGGTGGAATTTTTATTTTGTCCATTTATATGATGGCAAACTTGTTATTTCCATAAAAAACTAAACCTTTTACTTGCCTCTATATTATACATGCCTTGTGATTCAATATCCCTAGAGTAGTGTAATTAATTTGATTTTCGGGTTGTGTTCCCATGTTATATTTTTGGGACGGATGTTGTGTGCCCCATACCCAGTATTTGTGCCCACTTTTATACATATTGGGGAGTTTGTCAGAAGATCATTCTCTATCAGGTTTCAAGATTGTGAGGCTTGGACGCCATTGTTATTTATACTGTTCTAGTGCTATGTTTATTTCACATGCAGGCATGTAGATATTATTATTATGGGTTTTGTACCCAAGATTTTATATGTGCTTATGTGGCACAATGTTTATGTTTATTTATTGATAAGTATTCATTTTGTTATCATCTAATTTCAGTTCTTTTTCTTTTGAAACCTACTTGGGTAGTCCTTTCATTTTCTATGGGAAGCCTTTTTAAAATTTGACGTCCTTTATTTTATAGCATTGTTTAATACCTGATTTAGTATGCACATACCAACATTTGCTGATACATCAAGTTTTCTCATTTTTGGGATATGCTTCCAACCCCAAGTGTAGGACTTAGCAAACTAGACATGGTGACATGGACCCATGGAGCTCTTGGGAGATAGAGTTGAGATAGTTTGATATACCTCTACATAGATCCCTACGTTGTAACTTTCATGAAAACCCTTTGTGGGAAATGATAATGTATGTTTGTAAAATTTGAATATAGTCATGAAAATATTATTCCACTGCTACAGTCTAGTTATTCTTGTATACCATCATTTGAGGGGGGGGGAATGTAGACCTATTCTAGCATACTTGTTAGTATGTTTAGAATAGATTGTTTATTCCTCAAATTAAGTAGGGAGTGGATCCCCTCTGGGCCCCACTCCTTACAAGATGGTATTAAAGCCCACAGTAGTTGGAATTTGACTATTTCAATTTTGTCTCCCTATTTAGAACCCTTACCTCAAATTGTCAACCTCTAAGTGATATGTTTACCCTATAATTTACCTATGATATCCATGAGATGATGAAAGGTAAATTTAAAAATATATGAGGTATACACTACGGTTATGCTTAGTGAACCCTAATGTAATGAGGTTTTAGGTGATCTTACCCTACCATGTAGGTTGGTGGTGATATATCCCCTCTGAATGTTAAGATCTAACTTTAGGATGGTGATATGTTATGAGGATGTGGAAATAGTAGGATAAGGAGATCTTTAATGGAAAATTGTGATTTGGTATCTATCTTTGATTTTGAGCTCATTTTGTTTTCTGTCACATGATTTCTTAAAAAAAATAACTAATTTTCCATTATATTACTATATGTACAAAATTTTTCTCTACTTTTTATTCAAGTTTTATTGAACTAAGTCACAATAAATGACTATATGGAGTTTGGTAAGGAAACCCTAGAATTATTTGGAAAGGATATCATAAACCCATGTTTTGAGTGGAAGTGATGATTGGGATAGTAAGGCTTGTGCTAAAGGCTAATTTGACTTACCCTTATGCACCCTATAACTTTTTGGATGATAATGTGAATCTTAGTGTTAAAAGGTTAGAACTATAAGCACCTGAAACTCAACCCTAGATGATTTAGAACTAGTAGATAGATGCATGATCTATGAGAGACATAAATACCTAAAGTATTCATAACTAATGTGCGAATATGTAAGCCTGATACCTTGATGATGTTTTATTTGGCTTATCAGGATAAAGCTTTTAAGGGGTGGAGAGTAGTGGTTGATAATACATGGATGATTGAGATAATTCAATATTCAACAATCCGTATAGATTGAATATGCTTCCCCACTTATCAGACCTAAACTTTATGATTCTTGGAAAATATTAGGATCAAGCAGAGTACTAAAATCTAGCAAAAAAACTATCCAAGGTAAACAAAAATGATCATTTACATTTGCATTATGGAAAGTGAAAGGTTTCTATTTTGTTCTAAGACATTTATATTAAATCAAACAAGTTGTCTAATTCAATTTGGACTGTTGTTTGAGAAAACTAAACAAAATTAATTAATATTTACACTCATTAACAGCAGAAACATATATTGTTTGATGATACAAATATGAACTTATTCTTATAATCCCATCAATAGAAAACACTTGGTTATATTGAAATTAATCAGTTAGAAGATGTTTCTTAATATTTGGGTATAATTATTTTTATTGGGAAATCGAGGAGGCCATCTATTCATCCAACCCTCCTGTTGTGGGAAACTAGTGGGGTTATTTACAACTTGACTTATATAAGAATAAAAAATGCTAGTAGTACTACTATTACATGATTTTTCTCTTCAATGAGATGAGTGTAGGTCCAATCCCCTACATGGTTTTTGAGGTGATGTTTGTCTAGGAGATTGAGATAATGACTCTTATTCTTCCCCATGCACCTTTTTAGATACCATCTTGAAGCCTAGCCATTTTGGCCATGGCATTCTTACCTTGTTTGATAGTCGTGCCCACAAGGATTTTAGTCCAACGAATAAGGAGGGACCATGTGATGATAGGTTTCATGCCGGATTTGCCTCTGATTCTATTGTCCTATTTAGTCTACACTTTATCCATGATACTAACCTTCTACCAAATGAAGCAGAGAACGGGTCTAGGCTAAAAATCACATGCTCAAACATGAGCATGTTGTGACTATAAAATATTTCCCAAGAAAAGACCAAGAACCCCTAATTTAAGTGCATGTTTGAGTCCAAACATATACTCAACCATTATTGCATGCTTCTCGTTAAGAAATAAGGATTTTAGCATCCATATTTAGCCTATCCCATACAACTTTTGCCTTCAAATATTATGATAGGGCATGGATTGCAGTCTCCTCAAGGTGGTGGGGGACACCTAGGATAGTTAAAACAAATATCTAGGTGATATTTGACTTTAATCTTATTGGTTTGGATGGCCTATCGATAGAGGAGCCATATGAACATCTTTAGTACTATAGGGCCCTATAGATTCAAATCCTTCCTCCACAAACTAGATTGATAAGTGAAGATCAGTCCATAGATGATGTTGTAAGATGACTGGGTGGTGAGTCTCCTTTTAGTGTTTTTAATCCAAACCCATACATCAAATCCCATATTAGGTGCGATTTCCTTCAACTTTAGGATGACATCAATGATTTCATGGGGGATATACTCCCTCATGAAGCTAACATTCCACTTTCCTTTCAAATCCAGTAGGATATTAACTTACAGCTCTACAATCTCCCCTGAGATCCTCTTCCACAGGTATGACTTTAGGCTGATAGTGATCCCAGGGATCCAAGGATCCTCCCAGGATTGAGTGCTTTAGTCATTACTAATGTTGTATATGATGTTATCATAGATCAAGTTCTTGTAGGAATGAACAACCCTCCAAAAGGGAGTGGTGCCCCAAACTTTCCTATTGGATTTCTACTTATGAGAGAGGTTGTTACACCACATGGTGTTTCTATATTGTCGAACATCAAACACATTTCACCAGAAGAGCTTAGTTCAAATGTTACTTGGGTTTAATACTAAACCTCCATCTTTTTTTATTAGAATTCATAATGTCCCATGTGACTAAGGATGGGGTCTTCCATTGTTCCCCTCCTCCCCTAATAAACCTACTTTTTGAGTTTCCCTACCTATCGTAGAAGTTAAGTGGGAGAATAGTTTTTTGAATAGTGTAAGTAGGGATGGAAGTAATTGTGGCTTTGGTGAGTCACATCCTACCTGCCAATGAAAAGGTAATGGTAGATCAAGCATTAATGGCATGTTCCACTCTAGAGAGAATACTAGCATAAATCTTTTCAAATCTCTTACCATGAAGAATGGGAACCCCCAAGTGCCTACTCATGACCTCAATCTTTTAGAAGACACCAATTCTATCAACATCCCTCAGTTGATTTCTATTAAATTCCTTTGCAAAGGAAACACACGACTTCTCCTTGGGGGTCTCTTTTCCAGAGACCAGTCTAAAGTTATTTTGGCAGTTCACAATCTATGCATTTATCCCACAAATTCTTTGGGGAAGAGAATAACATTGTCGACAGAGTAGACATCACAACATTTAGGTCCTCATTAGAAATGGAAATAGGTTTTGCAATTTCCCCAATTGAACTCAACTTTGATATCTTGGAACAAACATTCAACAAAGAGAACAAATACGTAATGGGACAAAGGATTTCCCTTCCTTAATCCCTATTAACTTTAAAGGGTTGGAGCTTTTGTCATTCTCAAAAAATGTTATTACTCACTTCAAAAATGGAGTTAATGATGACTAAATGATGTTAGTTGGCCAACCAACCTTAAACATAGTATCCAAGACAAACACCCAATCCATGCAATCATAGGCCTTCAACAAGACTACTTTAATGGTCATGGACGGAGACAAGTAATTGCTTCTCATCTTGTGGATGATCTCTTGAACAACTATGATTATGTCTTTAAATTTTCAACATATGATGAAGTTGAACTGTGCAAGGGAGATCTTGCTACTAATATGTTTTTTAAACCTCTCTACAACTATCTTGGATTCAAGTTTAATGATAGAGTTGTTTAGAGAGAAAGGTCGCAGGTCACTGCAACGTTTATGTTTGTTTCTCTTGGGCATAAGACAATATCAAAATCATAGAATGCTAGGGGGATGTCCTAACCTATAATCACATTGGAGACTGTTAGGTTGACTGAGTTTGTGATTACATACCAGTATTTTTGAAGGTTGAGGTTGTCCATGCCATCTAGACTAAAAGGCTTGTGGTAATTCATCTTTTTCAATGTGTTGAAGGCCTCCGCCTCGATGGGTGGATCTCAAATTGATTTTTGATGTGCAAATTGAAGATTGGAGAACTAACTTACATAGGCCTTGATGCGATTGGGATTATAAAAGTTATTCATGTTGAAAAGGTTTTTAAAATGATTTAACACCAAATTTTGAAGCTCCTTCTTATCCTTGACCCAATGCCCATAATTATATTTGAACATTGTGATGATGTTCCTATTAGATCACTAATTGACATAGGCCTATTAGAAGCTATTATTTTTGTCTCCATTGTGGAGCCAATTGATGTGGATTCTTTTCTTCCAATCCTCCTCCTTTTTGAGTATGCCTTCAAACTTCATTCAAGAAATGTGACAGCTCAAATCTATCTCCTTGTAGTAGTTAGCACACATGGCCTTCTATAGGTTATCAATGTTCCTCAAGAGATTCATCTTTCTCATATGCTTTCATTTAGCTAGGGATTTATCCCATTTGTTAAGGATAATAGTTTCTTTTATCCAAGATTCCATGAAGCTTAAGAAGGGTTCCCAACAACTAGCTAATTGCAGACCAATGCTATCCTCCTTCTACCACTATGCCTAGGTTCTGAAAGGAAAGCTGGAAATGTTCTTGTGATGATTGACTATGATCGGATTTAATGTGAGGGAGGTTCTTAACAGAGTAGTAGCTAAATACATTCTAAAATGTGAAGATTGGTGTGAGAACATATTACATTAAATGAGATTACACAAAACACAAAATAGAACTACTCATTAAATAAAAACACAAACCCTTAAAACCAATTTCAACATTTCCCAATTGCTCAAAAGCATTAACGTAAAATCCCAACAACTTTCTTTGTTTCATATAATGCTCAAAATCTCTTATAATTATTCCATGACCTCAACCACCACATATACATATTACACAGGAAACACTTCCACAATTATCTCCTAAACAAGCATATAATCTATTACCAAAAAACTAGATTCGATTGAAACACCATTTGCAAGCTTTTCACCCAGACCTGAGAGTACAAGGATGACTCTAGGACATACTAGACAACTAACAACAATCTCTAGGGTTCATAACCTCAGCTTCTCCTTGTTACTATAGTTCTATTGTCACTATTGTTGATCACCAAAAAGATGTGGTGACCCACGAGGTGAGACCCAATCCAATAAGAGATATAACAATCTCAAACTGATATTGATTACAACAGATTATTCCAAAAATAAATAAACTGAGCAGTTCAAGTATTCAATAGGCAACTGAGAAGTTAGAGCAGTTCAAGCATACTAAACCGGTTAAGCAAATAATCTTAGCAACAAATATGATTATCAATGTATATATAGGTAACAAATAAATCCATTTCTTCTATCAGGTGTCTACTCAGGATTCATAAGATTTCATTTGATAACAATCATCACCATTAGTCTGACTATCATCATATGCTTTTCTAACATCTTAAGTAATCTAGAAGCATAAGAATTTCTAACATCATTAATATGTCTAGTAGCATAACATGGATATCAATATTGGTATGTCCAATAAAGGAAGAAAATCTACATCATAAGTAGAGATATCATCATAAGCACAACTAACTGCATAATTATGGTTAGCAGTTTAAGCATTTCTCATTATAGTGCCATGGGTAGTAGTATTAGACATAGCTAGTAGCATTATCTTAACTATCAGTGTCAGTATATTTGGCAACATAAGCAAGTTTACAACATGAGCATCAATACACGAAAAGCATATTTGTCATCTCTTATTATACTATGCATCATCTATATGTAAGGAAAGCAAACAAGGGTTATCATCCCATGTGAAGAGTTGTATATAACCCTAAACAAATATTCTACACGACTATGTTACATATTTTATTAATCTTTGAGGAATTTGAAGATACCACTTAAAGTCCAATTGACCACCCCTTGGTCACAATCAGTTCCATAGAAGATCTAGGGAAGAGTCACACTCCAAGATCTTCTCCTCCCCTAGTCAGTATGGGTCATCCACAGTGACACATAAGTTCACGATGCTAATAGCCTACTCCATCCTTGGTACAAGTCACGACACTAGTAAAAGGATGTGGGTATGCATATCCTATCATCTAAGGTACAACCACACTTGTCCTCCAATCACATTACATAGATAATCACTGAGACACAACCACAACCATTCTCAAACTGAGGGCTAGGTATGATCACAGTCATCCTCCATAAACACTTGAAGCCAGGATGACAAGCACCCTGCATACTCAACAATATGCACTCCAAGTTTACCTTAGGAAAACTCGTTTCACCATATGGCAAGTTCTGACACTTAGATGGATCTATGGCACATGATACTACATGATAAGGGTTTCACTTGTTTAGTTGTTGCTAATTGAGTACATTTTATTTCCAATTGAGTGCATTAAGGCTGCATCATACAAATGGATATACAAACCCTGATTCATTTCTAACAAGCATTGTTATATAAGAACTTCAAAAGATATAAAATGTGTGAGACATATTGTTCCTTATCTCATCATCACATGGAACTATTCACCTACCCATCAAAAGACTATACCTATCATTACATCATCATCACATGGTACTATTCATTGCCATTAATGAGGCTACACTTGTCATCACACTATGACAAGATATAAATCCTTATCACAACATCACATGGTATCAACCCTTGTCAACATAAGAGGATTACACCTCATTTAGGGATCAACCATGCCATAGGTCAATAAGACCATGATATTATTTCCTCCAAAGTTCATCATTATCTTTCTATGCCTTATGACAAGGCTCAACAAATATAATTACCCATGTGATACACATGCTTAGCATAATTTACATTAAAAACTAAGAGATGTTCACATGATAACTATCCAGTATTATCTTATCATTTAAGAGAATTCCTTTATCATATTAACATATAAGGAGGCAGATATGATTGGTCATCATCACAGTTATAGTGTACAACTTTAGCATAATAAAGAATAGACCTTGAAGCTATGATGACTACCAATCAACTCCTTAGAGTTTGAATCAATTATTAGGACATTTCATCATTATATAAATCATTCAAGGATGGTATAATGACTAACCACCGTTCTCTATTTGTATTACATTTAGGTTTAGCAAGGTAGGTTACATTAATGTCATAGTTCAACATTCATTCACATACCCTAACCCATAGCATCCCCATATAATCTTGGATGCATATGACAAAGCATTACCATCATATTCCATACCATTCTCAAGTACGGATCCATGCATAACGTAGGATGTTACCATTAAACTATAGTATACTAGTGTTCCACAATAATAAGAGAGACTCCATTGTTTTATGTTTCCACTAAGGAAGGCTGATCATAGTTACCCATCATCATCTAAGTTCATTAGGATTATGTATAACATGCTATATCCCATTAGGGTTACATGTCAACATGATATGATCATTATCCATTCTATTCATATGAGAGAAAAGGTAAAAATACCTTATTAAAGGCAAACATCCATTGGTTCCGTCATCATTTAACCCATATCACCATACCACAACATCACCCAGTGTTATTTGATGTTGAACAAGTAAGACCAAATGTTATTTACATAAGTAAACACCTTTACAAACCATATGTAAAGCCATCGAGCTATGACCAAGAAGGAGTCACCATTTAACCCTAGACATCTTTTATTTAACATCATAAAAGGGAATCATAGGATGTAGGGATAAAACCCATAATTGGTTGAACATTTAAAGCAAGCCTACATGTCAATGTCTCATGAGGGAAACCATCAGATTTAGATTATTAAAATTTACATGTAATACTATAGGTTTCAATGAAAACCATTGGATGTTGAAGCATCCAATCTCAACCATTGGATCAATTCCATTATTCAAAACTACTTGATGAAAAAGTTTTAGATCCTAACCATTGGCTTAGGTTCATATTTTAAAACCATCCATTAGAGTATAAGTCTAACCATTAGATCAATTGAACTAAGTAACAATTGGTTTAGGGCTTAATTGAAGCCACATCTAAAACCTTGACTAACCATCAACTATGGTGACTTGATCCACCATCGATTGTGGCACATTGTGTCACCATAAGTTGATAGGATCAACACTACTACCATCTTTCACTATTTGGTGTTGTATTGATGTGACCATTGGTCGATATTTTCATTAAGGTACTTAGTAGTTGATTATTAAGCTTCTAGTTAAACCAAGATCTGACCTAAGGGGTGACCATGTATTGTCGCCATCAATTGATACCCTTGGTAACCATAATCAATTGTTAAGGTAGCAACGCCATCAGTTGTTTCATGGCATCACCATCGGTTGTGTGGTAGTGAAGGAAATAGCTTGAAAACCCTAATTTGGACCATCGATTGTTAGGTGCTTAGCACCATCGATTGTGCTATCAACCTATTCTAGATCATAAGATACCTTAGTAAGGAGGTAAACCTATTTACAGGTTCCTCTAGAATAGGAACAGAACAAGGAACACCATAAAAATTCAAAATCTCAAGCAAGCTTAGCTTCTTGAGGTTTAAATAACCATTTTTAAGAAAGAACATGAGCTAACAATCTTATAGTAAGCAATATAAGTAAAGAGAATTATAAAATTCACTAATATAGAGATGAATACAGTTCTAGGAGCAATAAAATTGAGCCAATAAGGTAGAAAAACCCTAGCCTTAGCTCTAAACTCGGCCATCTAGCACCTTTCTCCACAAAAGGAGCAAACCCTAGATAGAAGAAGCAAGAAAAGTAGGATCTTGAGCTCCAGAACAACAATTATCATGGAACAACAAATTTTTGACCTACAGGAAGGTCTAAGGACGAAGAAGAGCAAGAAAAATGGAGAAGGAAGGAAGAGAACTACTTGCCTTGGTCAGAAAACCTGGGAGATGATCTTGGAAACCTTAGGTTGGGCTAGATGGAGCTCTAGGAGGCCTTCTTATCCAAAAAGAGGGTCGTCTTCTACCTTGGACCACCTAGTTCTGCAGCCAATAAGAGTGGAGTAAGTGCTCCATGTTAGAGGAAATAGGAAGTGAGGAAAGGTTTTGAACTTAGGAAAGGAGGAGGTTGATATCTCCCTTAGATAAGGATGGAAGCAAGCATGAGCTGTATAAGAATCTCTCCATGTATCCATTGCCTAAAGATTCCATGGATGAGCAAGAAGTAGGTCTACCAGCTATTGGGGACTTCCAAGCCATCAATTTTTGGTCTCCTAAGCCAGCTATAGTTTTTTTGGGAGAAGGTACCATTGTTTGTTCATGGTTCTAACTCAAAAGGTAATGAACCATGGTTCAACCATCCATTTTAAGTGAACCACCGGTCCAAGTGAACCAAACTAGAAAAACCATCAACCTTGGACCTTCCTAGGATGAACACTAGTTGTTACCACTAGTTGATGACCAATGGATTCTCACCTAATAGTAGGACCATCATTTGTTGGCCTTGAAGTTGGCTCATCCATGGGGGGGTATAACCCTAAATCTCCCTTGAAGCAATTCATAACCAAAAAAAGGTACAATTGAGAACCCTATGGATCAATAAGCTCAATAATGATGAAAAAACATATGAAGAACGTAATTTATGTGACAAATTGTAAAGAAAACTTCTCACTTGGGTAAATTGCTAAGAATTCCAAAATGTACATAAAATTGCTTAACTTGCTCAAACAATACTAAATTGGACCAAATTTGAAACTTAAGCTTGTCTTATGATTCCAAAGAATATCACAAGGTTAGATTAGGTTTAGAAGAATTAAGTTATGGTAATTATACTTGTTGAAAAATTTAAGCAAGGTTAGGGTCTCACAATCATAAACCCCTAACAGGGATTTCACCCCCAAAATCGAAGGTAATCTTAGATGGATATTTCTCATGTACCTCATCCTCAAACTTTTGTTGGTTACTTTCATATAATGGTGATCCCACATCATTTTCATGGAAGTCACATTCTTCTCCCTCAACTCCTGTGTCACCTTAGTTCAACATAGGAACTATTATGCCATATGTACATGTCTGGTAGTAACTTTCAACTAGGGACTTCTAACTGTCATTCTAAACTATTTTATCTTGTCATATAACACATAACTCATATTCCATACTTACTGGCTCTTACCAAACATGGAACATCATGTATCTCTTATCATATGTAACTCAACAAGGTTTCATCTTTATGCTCCTTTGATGGTTTTTGTGATTATCAACTCAATCAATCAGGTGAGAATCCCATATTTGTCAAAAACTATAAATAATATGTTCTTAGAATATTCTTCAGTGATCTCAATGGTTGACTAGCCATATGTCTAGTTGAAGAATCATACAATTATCTACAAATGTTAACAAATATAAATTCTTGATTGATTTTGTTAGGGGGTAGGGAAAAGACACTATCTTTCTCTTACCAAAATTTACACCACACACTTAGAAGATGTAATATAACTCCAAGAGGATACTCTAGTTAACCCCTAACTCACTCTTACTGAACTTGTCACACATAAGTATAGTTTCTTTAACACAAGTTCAAGGATTTTAGGAATGAAGTATAGAACCAACTTGCTAAAAGTATTAAGGCACTTTGTTCTAATCGGGTTGAGGAATACTTAAGATAAGAGTTTAAGGACCTTCAGTGAGACCATAATATCATATCACGATGGATTACATATATAACACAACAACATAATGCTGTATCAGAAAGAAGGAATCACAAATTACTAGATATGGTGCAATCAATAATGAGTTTTTCTAATCTTCCAACTTCATTCTGGGGTTATGCTCTTGAAATCGAAGCACTTACACTAAACAATGTACAATGTAAATCGGTTCAAAAAACACCATATGAGATATGGACTGAGAATCGTCCCAAAATGTCTTTTATGAGGACTTGTTGAGTGCTAAGCTTATACCAAGAAAATGTTTGCTAAAAAAGCTTGGACCTAGATTAGATAAATGGTAATCTATTGGATATCCCAAGGAAACCAAGGGATACTACTTGTATAGCCCATCTGAAAACAAAGTGTTTATTGGCAGGGATGAGATACTCCTAGGAAAGGAATTTATTTCCAAAGGAATCAATGGGAGAGAAGTAGAACTCAAAGAAGTTCAATGCCAACAACAAAGCACTGAACCTATAGAGGTACAAGAGGAAAATAGAGAGACACAAATCACTATGGAATATTAAATTCCTCATGTAACACAAGAATCTCATAGATTTAGTAGGAGACGCCTTGATCCAAAAAGTTTTGGTTATCTTGTGACTTAAGAAGGTAATGAATTTGTCATTGATGATGATACAACTACCTACCTAATAGCTTTTAAGGGACCATAATTTGGGAAGTGACTAGAAGCAATGAGATCATAGATGGTATCCATGTACACCAATAAGGTATGGACCTTGGGGGATTCACCTGAATGGGTAAAAGCCATATGGAGCAAGTTGGTCTTCAAGAAGAAGACTAACATGGATGGTAATGTACAAACTTACAAAGGTTGATTGGTTACAAAGGGTTTTAGAAAAGTTCAAGGTGTTGACTATGATAAAACCTTTTATCTAGTTTCTAGGGTTAAGTTCCTCAGGATCATGCTTGCCATTCCATCTTATCATGACTATGAGATTTGGTAGATGGATGTTAAAACTACATTCCTTACTTGGAATTTTCTTGAGGATGTATATATGACACATGTTGGTATGTATGCCCATAGAGCAAGTCATATGATGATTGTAATGACATATTTTGTAAATGATTTGAATAATAATAAAGGCAATGTCTGTCTATATGTTTTAACTATTTTTGAGATAATAGTATAACATGTTAGATGTATAGAGAGTGACAATACTCAATGACGTATGTCTTCAAATACGTGACATGAAAAATGAGATCATATGGATGTTAAGAGTATGTACATTCTCACTATCATCCCTAGTCAGTTGTCATTGTAGAAATACCCATAGACATCAATAACACAAAAGACTAGAGTGTGTGTTGGTTGATGATAAAATCTCATCAATCATGATGTATGATATCAAACCAAGCACATAGACACATGTTAGACAATAGTGTATCAGACAGACCCACCATAAGAATGATGCATAGAAACCACTCTAGGTTAGTCAGGATCATCTCTTATTGTATTGGTAGTGACTGTGGTTCTTAGACCTGAAATCACTGCAATCATCACATGTCGTTAGGTACACTTTGACACCATCAAACGCAGTCCTGAAATATGGGTTGTTATAAAGGTGATGATTGGGTGACTTTGACGAATGGGGTTTTGGCTGTGAGTGATAGATATGGAATTTGTCCCTCCTAAGGGAGTATGATGTCCTAGCCACTTGATAAGAGAGACTAAGAAATACATGGGCGTGCACATGTGAGTCAATATATGATAATGAGCTTACAAATATCTCAGATAGTCTACTCTAGTTCATGGAACATGAATTGAACATTTTTAGAAGATGACAAGTGCATGCCTTGAGTTCAAGTTCAGATATCAGTGACAAAGGGACTATGCATTCATTGTAACACCAATCACAGATTGTAGATTGAAAGTTGTTCTCCAACTTTCCTTTTCACTTGGGTAGCACTGATGTGCGACTAGGTACCGCTCTTTGCTTGTGAAGTCATAAGTAAGTTATGGACATTCACTGCCAATGTGAAATGGAACCTATATGGTCACAAACATAGGATTAACTTGGAAGAGGAGTTTATCTAAGAATGTTATTTAGATTGATTACTAAAGGGTTTAGGTACTCAATTAAGAATTCAATCAATAGACTTGACTTAGAATCATCAAGTTCAAGTGTTAAACCAACTAACTAGAGTGTTAGATTGTTAGAGAACTGAATTGACCGAGTTCTGCATAACCTGGACTAACAACTGACAGGTTCACTGGGTGCTGGTGCACATAGTGCGATGCTTAGTCTACCGCGGTCATGACAGATGGGGTCTGGCTGCTGCAAAAACCATGTGTTGGGGAGAAATCATGGAGAATAGATATCTTTTCAGGTTCGGTTCCTGCAAGTCCCAAAGTTGGCTAGTTGAGAAAATTTATCTAAGAAAAGAAATAAATTATTAAAATATAAGAAACATGGGTTATTTTGGGCATATTAAGGCTATAGTGACACAAAACCATAAATACATGCTTAGCATAAATGCATAAATTTGGGTGTTATCATCAACATACTATTTTTTTGGGATCAATCAATATGATCAGATTTTAGTTTTTCACCATTTATTTAATGTATGTGATGTGAATACTTTAATTGGATAATGTGCATATCTGATTAAACACCACAATCCCTATATACATATGATATGGTATATATATGCAATTGATACGCGTCGCCCTGAAACGATTTTGATGGTGGATGTGTAGCGTGGTTATGGCATATAAACCTCTATGTGTGCATGGTTGGTTGTGCTTATTTGCATCTTGGTTTGTATACCGAGTCTTATCTTTTATTCCAAATGTAACTCGAGATAACTAGAGATTCTCTTATACCTTTGCCCCCCCCCAAATGTAACTCGGGGTTTCCCAATTCAATATGTAAATATAGGATAGTTTTATTTCCTGTTATGTCAAAGAATGGTGGGCACCCAGATGTACAGATGAAGGACCAAGATGACCGAATGATCGTATGAGAAAAGAAGTTGGTGGACTAACGAGGAGCCTGACGACCCGATGAATCGATTGTCTTGTGGAGCCAGACAGTCGGTTGGTGACAACCAACTGACTGGACAGGAGGTGAGCTGGTCGGTCATTGGATGAGTCAATCATCCCAGAATGGCCCAAGCACAGATCTTCATTAATAATAGGTTACTACATGTGATGTAGACCTAGATGAGTGTAATTTCTTGTGGCTCAAGGAATTACAATAGGATGGCCATAATCATCACTTTATTGCTTCACATGTTTTCTTGTGGGATATAGCATGTATATGATACATACTATATATGTGGTGATTGGATATGTATATTTAAATAAATATAAAACCCCTCAAATATAAATATTAAGTTTAATATTCCTTCCAAAAGTGACACACATGAAAATCTTTATCAACTGAGTGTGGTAATGCCTTTGTGTGGTGCATTGTCTATCTCGTAGAAGTGTGATAGTGGGTATGTGGGTCTTCCTTTATAGGGTGCATACTCATTGTGTTGGCTTCTGGGAACAGACTTAACAAGGTGACCTTAATAGGATTAAGCACCTTGAGGCATTCATATGTTCATGATAAATACTTGTGCATAACATCTTTTAAGAGTTGCATATGATGCAATTGGCAAATGTTTCCTACCTGAAAGAATCTAGTTGTGGGTGACAACCCTCACTGGTCCATAACTTAGAGGAAGTCAGGATCTTGCTCACTAGAAGGTTGTACATTACAATCTTCCGAATTGATACATGAGGGTTATCAATTTGATCAAAATAGTGGTAGAAATAATTAATTTAAGACCTAATTAAAATTTTCAAAATTTTCAAATCAAATCAAATATATTATGACAAATGCAAACTTTCTTGTAGAATCATGAGTTTCAAATCGGCTTTGTGATCTGTCCTGAAGGACAAACTTATCAGGACAAATGTCCATTACTGGTTTTAGACTTTGAGAAGGGTTCTCAATGAGGAGCATAAGCTCCATGTCCTTGACAAACCAGTACCAAAATTACCTACTCCTGATGCGCCTAGAGTCGAGGTGGATGCTTATTGGAAGCATGTCAACAACACTTTGGATGTAAAGTACCTTATGCTAAGCTGCATGGACTATGAGTTGCATTCACAATGTGAAGACATGAGTGCTCTTGAGATGGTAGTACATCTTAAAGAAGCACTTGGTATCACAAAGCAAGAAAGGAATGATATTCAAAAGGTGCTACTTGAGTCAAAGCTGACAAAGGGAACCTCAGTAGAAGAAGATGTGCTCAATATGATTGGACACATGTATCATCTTGAAGAATTGGGAATTACCTTGAGCCAAGAGTTGACCACATATATGATTCTGAGCACAATGCCAAAATCATATAACCGCTTTATTGCTTGTCATCATGTGAATAAAGTGGCTAAAGACATGTCAGACTTACTTGCCATGATGATAGATGTAGACGAAAGCATGAAGAAGGACAAATCTATGATGGTGATCAGTGAGATTGTGTCCAAGGATGAAAGAAAAGCCTTGAAATGTTCAGAGGCCAAGTAGAAGTCTAGATCTTCAACACTCAAGATAAGGAGAAAGAGAAGTACGAAAGGAGCCAGTCCTTTGTACTTGAAGGGATTCAGGAAGATGAAGATGGGGATAATGATCTCCACTTTAGGTATATACGTTATTGAGATAAATCTATCTACTTCTTCATCATGGATATAGATAGCAGATGTGGATCTCACATATGTTTGAATATGTAGGATCTGAAAAGAAGTAGGCCTTTGATGAAAGATGAGGTTGAACTGTGAGTCACAAATGGAGCAAGAGTTGCTACCACAGCAGTTGAACCTATAGTTTATCTCTTCCAATGGGGCTTGTGATAGAGTTATTGAACTGTTATTTTGTACCTTCCATAAATAGAAACATTATTTTTGTATCTTGTATGGACAAGGATGGTTATGAATTTCATATTGAGAATCGAAGATGTTCCATTTCAAAAGATGAAATCTTTTATGGCCATGCTCTAATGTCTTATGGTATTTATTTACTGGATCTAAAGACGGATGTTTATAACGTAAATACTAAAAGACTAAAACTCAAAAACTCAAATCAAACATATCTTTGGCACTGTTGTCTAGGGCACATAAATGAGAATCTCATATCTAGACTCCATAAAGGTGGCCATTTGGACTCTTTTGATTTTGAATCATTAGAGACATGTGAATCTTATTTATTGAGCAAGATGACCAAGGGTCCCTTTTCTAGAAAAGGAGTAACAGTGAGTGATCTATTAGGACTCATACATACTAATGTATGTGGCCCTTTTAGAACAAATGCCAAAGGAGGGTATGAGTACTTCATTACCTTTACTGATGACTTCAGTAGGTATGGCTATGTTTACTTGATGAAACATAAGTCAGAAACTCTTGAAAGGTTCAAGGATTTCATGAATGAAGTACAAAACCAACTTGGTAAAAGTATTAAGGAACTTCTATCTGATTGAGGTGGAGAATACTTAAGTCAAGAGTTTAAGGACCTTCTGAGAGCCTGTGGTATTGAATCACAATGGACTCCACCTGGAGAACCATATCATAATGGTGTATCAGAAAGAAGGAATAACACACTACTAGATATGGTGTGATCAATGATGAGTTTAGTTGATCTTCCTGATCAATTTTGGGGTTATGATCTTGAAACCACCACATATACACTTAACCACATACCATCTAAATCGGTTCAAAAGACACCATATGAGATATGGCACGGGAAGTGTCCCAATGTGTCTTTTATGAGGATTTGGGGATGCAAAGATTATGTCAAGAAAATGTTTCTTGAAAAGCTTGGACCCAAATCAGATAAGTGTTACCTTGTTGGATATCCCATGGAAACTAGGGGATATTACTTTTTCACTCCATCTAACAATGAAGTATTTGTTGCTAGAACTTGTGTATTTCTAGAAAAGGGATTTATTTCCAAAGGAATCAGTGGGAGGAAAGTGGAGCTAAAAGAAGTTGAGGCCATGAAGAAAACATTGAACCAATAGATGAACTAGAGAAATATTGAGATTCACAAGTGGTTGTGGAATCTCAGTCTCCTCAAATAACACAGGGACCTCGTAGATCTAGTAGGACATGCCTTGAGCCTGAAAGATTTGGATATCTTGTGACTCGAGAAAGTGGTGAGTTGGTCATAGATGATGAGAAAACAACTTATCTAGCAACTAATAAGGGACCAAATTCTAAGAAATGGCTTGAGGCCATGAAATCTGAGATGGAATCCATGTGTACCAACAAGGTATGGACCTTGGTGGATCCATCTGAAGGGGTAAAACCCATAGGGTGCAAGTGGATCTTCAAGAAGAAGATCGACATGAATGGCAAAGTCTAAACTTATAAAGGCAGATTGGTTGCAAAGGGTTTCAGTCAATTTCAAGGTGCTGACTATAGCGAGACCTTTTCTCCAGTTGCCATGATTAAGTCCATCATGATCATGCTTTCTATTACAACCTACTATGACTATGAGATTTGGCAGATGGATGTTAAAACCACATTCCTAAATGGGAATCTTGTAGAGGATGTGTACATGACACAACTTGAAGGTTTTATAAATCCAAAGGATGCAAATATAGTCTGCAAGCTACAAAGGTCAATCTATGGATTGAAGCAAGCACCTCAGAGTTGAAATCTTTGATTTGACAAAGTAGTCAAAGAGTTTGTCTTTATTCAAAATGAATATGAACCTTGTGTGCATAAGAAGGTTAGTGGGAGCATGACTACATTCCTCATATTGTATGTAGATGACATACTATTGATGGACAATGACATCCCTACTTTAAAAAAGGTAAAGGCATGGCTTGGAAATACATTCATCATGAAAGACTTGGGAGAAGCTACCTATATCTTGGAATCAAGATCTATAGATATAGAACCAGAAGGCTTCTTGGACTAAGTCAAAGCACATACATTGACAAAGTGTTGAAGAGGTTCAACATGGAGAACTCAAAGAGAGGAAACATACCCATGGTGCATGGAGTTCTCATCTCTAGAGCTCAATGTCCCAAATCTTGTGAAGAGAGGGAGTGCATGAGTGGGATTCCATATGCATCAACAATTGGATCCATCATTTACGCAATGTTTTGCACATGTATCGATATCTCATATGCACTCAGCTTGATGAGTAGATACTAGTTAGATCCCAAAGATGCTCACTAAACAACCATGAAGAACATCCTAAAATACTTGAGAAGAACTTAGGATCAGTTCCTCGTCTATGTTGGTGAGGAAGAGTTGGTTGTAAAGGGTTACACCGATGCAAGCTTTCAACTCAATAAAGATGATTACAGATCGTAGTCAAGATTTGTGTTTTGCTTAAAAAATAGAGCTATGAGCTGGAATAGTTCCAAGAAAGAGACAGTTGTAGATTCTACAATAGAGGTTGAGTATATTGCTTCATCCAATGCAACGAATGAGGTTGTAGATAACCTCTCACTTTGTGATGTTATCTTATTGGTTTTCCCTTGTTTTCCATACTCTTTCTTAGATAAATTAGATAGAATCATTAACTCTTTACCTTATTGCTGACACATCAATAGATTAACTTTTCTCTTCTTTATCCTTGCAGAAAAACACAAAAAAATTGCAAAAGCCCCAAACGGTCCCAAGACCGTTCAAAGCCAAACGGTCCCGAGACCGTTTAAACGCCAAACGGTCCTGAGACCGCATGGAAGCCAAACGGTCCCAAGACCACATGGAAGCCAAATGGTCTCGAGACAACATGAAGACTAAACGGTCCCGAGACCGCATGGAAGCCAAACGGTCTCGAGACCGCATGGAAGCCAAACGGTCCAGAGACCGCATGGAAGCCAAACGGTCCAGAGACCGCATGGAAGCCAAACGGTCTCGAGACCGTATGAAGACCAAACGGTCGTGAGACCGCATGGAAGACAAATGGTCCCGAGACCGCATGGAAGCCAAACGGTCCCGAGACCGCATGAAGGCTAAACGGTCTCAAGACCGCATGAACTCTAAACGGTCCCAAGACCGCATGAAGGCTAAACACTCTTAAGACGGCATGAACTCTAAACGGTCCCGAGACTACATGAGGGCTAAACGGTCTCAAGACCACATAAGGGCTAAACGGTCTCAAGACCGCATGAAGTCTAAACGGTCATGAGACCGCATAAGGCCAAACGACCCTGAAGACCGCATGGAGGCGAGCGCCCAAACGGGTTCAGCGCCCAAACGAGTTCAGCGCCCAAACGGGTTCAGCACCCAAACGGGTTCAAGACCGTTTGGGCTCCACTTAAGCCTATAAATAAGACCCAAAGGGGTCCTCAAACGGAGGGAACTCTCAGACGCCCAAAGGCTGCCTCTCCAGTTCCAGAGCATTTCCATCCTTCATCCATCGCCCCAAGGCTGTCGGTCTGAGATCCACATTCCATCATCAAGCTACCTTCTCTCTCAACAACAAAGAAGGTGGGAAGAGAAGATCCATCATCAAAGCAGCCACAAAGTGCGAAGATCGTTGCTCTCTCCACCAAGGGTTCAACCTTCCCTCCTCCGTGGAGATGACGTTCTTTCTCTCTCTTCTCGCCTCCTTCTTTGCCCTTGATATGAGCGAGTAGTCCCATTCACTAGGGTGTGGGGAGTAGCCTCGCTACCCATGTTTTCATTCCATGCAATGTAATTCAACTGTTTGCAATAGAGATACTCTCCTTTTCGATTCAACATCAATCGTTTAATGAATTCTTGTTGCTTGATCATCAACTTGTATTACTTATTGTCTATCGGTATGAATTGTCTACGTTTGTACCCTTAGATCTGAATATCGATTGAATGTTGGTTCTAGATGTATGTAGTCACCATATGTCTGTTTCGGTATCTAGGAGTGCTTTCATGAGTGGAGTAAACTCACTCCCATCGTTGCACTTTCATACTATGAAATGGAATCAGTTGACGTATGAAAGTGCAACCTTGGTAAGGTCGAGGAACACACTTCATGAAGGAGTAATGCAAAGCAAGTGACCATTTGTTAGGGGATGGCTGGCATTGCAATACTCCACGCTTCTCGTACTTAGTTATCTGAAAGGAAACTAAGTCTACAAAGATACTAACTGATTAGACTTTCTTTGCAGGTCGTTTTATTATGTTGCATGTTTTTGATCCATGTGTAGTGGTGTGAAACCCAATAACATCCTAGTGGTTTTTAATCATTGTTTACAACCTTAATTTCTACTTTCTTGCTTTTACTTTCCTCGCACCTACTTTAAACAACCAAATCAAACTTTCGATCTAAATATCAACTGTTAAGTAGTTAAGCATGACTAAAACATTTTCCATCTTGTTAAACTCTAAACAAGACCGTTGTCCCGTGGATCCGACCCTTAAACTATATTACAATAAGACTTCCGCGTGTCTTAGCACACGTGGGTGGAGATCTTACCATAGTACAAGCAAGGCTAAACTTAGGGATTCATCATCTCTAGGATATTTAGTGGCGTTGCAAAACTCCATCAAAAATTGGCGCCATTGCCGGGGACAACGGAATGTTTTAGATTTTACTTAACAACTTCTTGGTTGATTAGGATTTTACACTTTTCCTTGATAAATACTCCAAATCTTCTTGATTTCTTCGTTTCCTTCCATCATCTAAACGTGTGAATTTCTTTCTACTCAGGTAGAAAACGTGTATGCAAACCCCGCATCACATCAGATTCTCCCCTAAACCAGAATACGACTCTGAGGTAGAAAGAAGTTTCCACCAAAGGATTAGACTTAACCGCCAAAGAGCCAGACAGATGGCTGAAGAGCAACACCTCGTTGCGGAAAGAGTTAACGTTGCCATAGCTACACAGCGAGCACAACTGATCGCTGACACTCGTGCTCAAGTGCAAGCCAAGATCTGAGCTGAGGAACAAGCCTGCATCCAAGCTGAGAATGCTGCTGCTCAATTAGCGTTAAGAAACAAGCAACTTCGAGACTACACAGTCCCAAAGAATTATGAAGATGATCACCCAGTCCGACCACCGATTATTAACATACCAAACTTTGAAATTCGGACGCAATGGATCCAGATCATGCAAGGCATCTCTTTCTCTGGAGGACCTGGAGACGATTGCATGGATCATCTTAAGAGATTCAAGTCACTCTCCCGACTTGTACCTCAAGCAGGAGTTGCCTTTGAAGCAATAATGTTACACCTCTTCCACTTCACCTTATCAGGAAGAGCGCTAAGCTGGTACAATGCTTTAGATAGGCATCCTATCATCACTACTTGGACTCCCTTAGAAGAAAAGTTTCTTGAGAAATTCTTTCCACCTTCACTAACCTATGAGATTAGGGGACAAATTAACCACTTTGCCCAACTACCCGAAGAAACACTTGCGGAAGCTTGGGAAAGATTCAAGGAACTCCTGAGGAAGTGCCCTCACCATGGCATATCCCAAAATCAACTGATAGAAACATTCTATAAAGGAGTGAGTGATGATATCAAGCAATTTTTGGATTCCTCATCTGGAGGAAACTTTATGAGAAAGAACTATGAAGATGCTTGGAATATAGTTACGTTAGGGGCCAAGAACCAATCCAATTGGGGAAGGTCATCTAACCAATCCAAGGGAGTTCTTAAAGTCTACAAGGCTGAAGAATCCATGGAACTCAAGGCCATTGCAGAAGCCCTGGAGACTATTGCTAACAAGCAACAAGCTCTTGAAACTTCTTTCGGAGAATACGACAAGAAGAAAAGCTCCTAGGTTCAACAAATAAAACCAGCTACTAGAACTTGTGAAGCATTTCATGCATCTGATCATCCCACATTATCATGTGGTCTGTTATACAATGTTATGATGGATCTACAATCACCAGTACCGCAATATGAACCCATTATTTAACATCCTGAGGAGCAAATGCCATAGCAAGTCAACTCCATCCACTCGATACCTGGCCAGGTGTATTACAATCCAGACAAACCAAGAAACCACCCTAGTTTTCAATATGGAAATCCTGTAGGAACTGCCAATCCACAATAACAGACACAAGGTGGATCTTTCAATAGACAACCACCCAGATTTTAGAATAACTTCAACCAAAATCAGGGGAATTATAGAAATGGGTTCCAACGATCCAATTATCCTAGGAATCCCTCTTACCAATATACCCATCTAGGACTGCACCCACAGCTGCAACAACCTCAGTTGCAGCAGCCACAACAACTGTAGTTAACAGCACCTCCACTGCAACCACAAGGGCAACAAGTCACTCAATATCAACAGAGAAGTGCTCCTCCCCAACCATATGATGAATTATCTTTGATTAGATAGATGCTACAATCTCAGCAAACCATGCTTGCGAACCAATAGGCTCAACAAAAGGCTATAGAGGCCCAATTAGCACAGATTGATGCTCAGTTGAAACCACCAGTAGGTACCTTTGCTAGGCAACCAGAGGCAAACCCAAGGCATGACCAAAATAGACCTGAGAAACTGAATTCTGTCACCAGAAGGTCTGGTCGTGTCCTTCCTGATACCACTAGAATCATCCATGATGATGATGATGTAGCTATTCTTTCCCCAACAGGAAGCTCAACCCCTAAAAAGGAAAAATCTACTAAAACCACTGAAAGAGAAAAAGAAAAGGAACCAATGCCAGAAGTTCCACCCAGAATTCCTTATCCGAACAGGCTGAAAGGAACCAAAATGGGCACTAGGTTCCAGAAATTCAAAGAAGCTATGAAGAAACTATACATTGATATCCCATTCCTCGATGCTCTTTTTGAAGTTCCCGCTTGGGCCAAATACCTGAAAACCCTGCTGTCGAGAAAATATATGACAGAAGAGCATGAAACAGTGAAACTAGCTCAGACCACTTCGGACATTCTGCTTAACAAAATGCCAAAGAAAAAGAAGGACCCAGGTTCCTTCGATATTCAGTGTTTAATTGGAAATGGCTCCAGCAAGAAGGGATTAGCAGATTTAGGAGTAAGTATATCCATTATGCCCTATTCTATGTGTAAAAGATTAGGCTTCACTGATTTGTTACCTACGACAATGACAATTCAGTTAGCCGACTCTACCATAACTGCTCCCCTTGGAATTATTGAAGATATACCTGTCAGGATAGGAACGAATCCTTATGTTCCGTGCAATTTTGTTATTATGGACATACAAGAAGACCTAAGATACCTGATAATCTTCGGCAGACCTTTCCTAGCTACTGCCCGAGCACTTATCGATGTAGAAGCAGGAACTATTATCTTAAGACTTGGGAAGGAAGCTTTTCAGTTCAGAGTCCTTAATAGCATGAAAGGTCCAAGCATTCAAGAGGAAGTTTTTCTCCTGGATGCTATATATCAAATGTCCCAATTAGAAACGTCTGAACCCTCTGATCATTTGGAAAATACCTTGACAAATCCGGAAGTAGAATTTTCGGCAAATGAACTAGTGCAATAATGCCTTCAATACTTAGAAAAAGCTGAAGAAGCCCCAACGACCACCTTTGAAGAACTCAAGGCTGTCACCATTATAGAAGCAACCGAGCCACCTAAGGCTCCTGAAATGAAGGCCCTACCTGAGGGACTCAAACATGTCTTTCTTGACAATGAGAAACTTTGTCCAGTGATTATCAACTCCACTCTGGAGGTCGACCAAGAAAATAGACTTCTTGATGAAGTAAAGAGACACAAAAAAGCTATCGGATATAAGATGACTGACTTGACTGGTATAAATCCAGCTTTATGCATGCACAGATTGCCTATGGTGGAAGAATTCAAACCATCAAGGGAACATCAAAGAAAGTTGAACCCTAATCTCAAGGAGGTAGTTCGCCTCGAGGTTCTCAAACTTCTAAAAGTGGGTATCATCTACCCAATCTCAGATTCTCAATGGGTAAGTCCCGTACAGGTGGTCCCTAAAAAAGGGGGCACCACTGTTGTTCTTAATGATAAGAATGAACTGGTACCTACTAGAACAGTAACTGGGTGGAGAATGTGCATCGATTACAGAAAACTTAACAAAGCAACAAGGAAAGATCATTTCCCCTTGCCTTTCTTGGATGAAGTTCTCAAACGACTTGCTCACCAAAAAAATTTCTGTTACCTTGATGGATATTCAGGATTTTACCAAATTCCAATCCATCCTGAAGATCAAGAAAAAACAACTTTCACTTGTCCCTTTGGAACATATGCCTTCAGAAGGATGCCTTTCGGGTTATGTAATGCACCCGCAACCTTCCAAAGGTGTATGACTGCTATCTTCGCCAGATTAATAGAATCTATCATGGAAGTCTTCATGGATGATTTTTCTGTATACAGAGATTCTTTCGATAACTGTTTACTCAATCTAGGAAAAGTCTTACAAAGATGTGAGGACACCAACCTGATCTTGAATTGGGAAAAATATCACTTTATGGTGACTGAAGGTGTGGTCCTAGGACATCGAGTAAGTGATAAAGGGATTGAAGTGGATAAAGCAAAGGTTGATGTCATCTCAAAGCTAACTCCACCTAAAGACATCAGAGGAGTCAGGGCATTCCTTGGTCATGTAGGATTCTACAGAAGATTTATAAAAGATTTTTCAAAGATAGCAAAGCCAATGACTCACCTGTTGACCAAAGAAGTAGATTTTATATTTGACCAAGAATGCATTAATAGCTTCACAACTCTGAAGAATGCCCTTATCTCTGCCCCTATTCTAAGAGCTCCTGACTGGTCACAACCGTTTGAAATTATGTGTGACGCTAGTGATTATGCTATAGGGGTAGTCCTTGGACAAAGGATCAACAAAAAGCCTTATGTCATATATTACGCCTCCAAGACGCTTGATGAGGCACAAAAGAACTATACTACCACCAAAAAAGAGTTCCTGGCAGTTATCAATGCTTTTGAAAAATTTCGGTCTTACCTAATCGGGTCAAAAGTCATAGTATATATTGACCATTCTGCTATACGATACTTGATCCAAAAACAAGATGCTAAACCCCGACTTATCAGATGGGTGTTAATGCTTCAGGAGTTTGATTTAGAGATTAAAGAGAAAAGTGGGGTTGAAAATGTCGTCGCGGATCACCTCAGTCGTATTGAAGCTAAATACCCAATGAAATACCCATTCAAGACTCTTTACCGGATGATCAACTAATGAAGATTACTACTGGATTTCCTTGGTATGCCGATATTGTGAACTATTTGGCAACAGGAATCATCCATCCGTCTGCATCATACCATGACAAAAAGAAATTCATTCATGACGTTAAGCAGTATTTCTGGGACGAGCCCTACCTATTCCGCTTATGCGCTGATGGACTTTTTCGTCGATGCATTCCAGAAATGGAAATCATCCTAGTTTTAGAACACTGTCACTCAGGCCCTACTGGGGGGCACATGAGCTCTAAGAAAACCACTCTTACAATTCTTCAATCAGGTTTTTACTGGCCAACCATCGCAAAGAATGCGCATGAATATGTGCGATCATGTGACAAATGCCAACTCTCCGGAGGAATAACCAAATGAAATGAAATGCCATTGAATATGTGGCAAGAAGTCGAACTCTTTGATGTTTGGGGAGTAGATTACATGGGTCCTTTCCCCCATCTTACGGATTCACATACATTCTAGTTGTTGTGGACTACATTTCGAAATGGGTAGAAGCTCTACCGACCACTTCTTGTGATTCCAAACCAGTCATCAAAATGTTTAAAGAAATAATATTCCCCAGATTTGGCGTTCCAAGAACAATAATATTCGATGGCGGATCTCATTTTCTGGAGCGGAGTTTCGAAGCACAATTAAGAAAATATGGAGTCAACCATAAAGTTTCCACACCTTATCACCCAAAGACTTGTGGACAGGTTGAAGTCTCCAACAGGCAACTCAAAGCCATTTTGGAAAAAATTGTTAATAGGCACCGAACAAACTGGTCTACCAAACTTCCTAACGCCCTATGGGCCTATCACATAGCTTTCAAAACACCAATTGGAACAACACCGTTTCGATTAGTGTATGGGAAGTCGTGTAATCTACCAGTCGAATTAGAGCATAAAGCTTGGTGGGCTATCAAGCAATTGAACTTTGATCTCAAAAGTGCCAGTGAATCTAGACAACTTCAATTACAAGAATTGGAAGAGCTGCGAATGACAGCATACCAAAGTGCCAAAATTTCCAAAGAACAAACCAAGATGTGGCATGATGGCCACATAAAAAGAAAGGATATAATCGTCGGAGATAAGGTTCTCCTATTTAATTCCAGACTAAAATTGTTTCCTGGAAAACTGCGCACAAAATGGTTGGGGCCTTTCACAATCAAACATATTCACCCGACAGGAGCAGTTATTATCCTTGATGATAACGGGGGAGAAAGAACTGTCAACGGTCATAGATTAAAGAAATACTACATTCTAGCAGACAAATTGCCAAGACAAACTATAGAGATCCAAGATCCTATAATATCAGCATAGCCAGAGTAGAATTTCGTCGAGCCAGCGACATTAAATCCAGGCGCTACTTGGGAGGCAGCCCAAGATCTGAGTATCATCATTATTCATTTATCCTTAATTTCCTCTTCTTCTTTTTAGCTTAGTTTTTTCCTGAAAAATATAAAAATCCACATAATCAAAATAAACATAAAAAAAATCAAAAACCTAAACCTCCCCAAACGGTTGTGAACCCGTTTGGAGTTCAAACGGTCTCGAAACCGTTTAAGCCAAACGGTCTCGCACCCGTTTGGAGTTCAAACGGTCTCGCACCCGTTTGGAGTTCAAACAGTCTCGCACCCGTTTGGAGTTCAAACGGTCTCGAAACCGTTTGACCTCGGGAATTTGTAAGGACGCCCCCCCAAATCCTATAAATAACACCCTGTACCCTCCTTTCTCTCTTCCAGAATCTCGTCTTCTCACTTTCACTGTTTCACTCCAGTTTCTCATCTTTCCCGAGCGCACCTTCGCTTTTTCGAGCAAACCTTAACCACCTCCGACTCCCACCACCGTTCTCGTCTCCGACTGAAACTTCACCGTCGTCTGCACGTGGCTCCGTTCCTCTGCTCGCTCATCGTCGCTTCCCTCCAGATCCTCTTCTTCCACCGTCGTTTCCCTCACCAGTTTGCTAACAGGTAGAGCATGACTCTCGTGGTTCTCGCTACCGCCGTCGCCGTCGCCACCACCGACGAGCGTACCTCGGCCTCCCTCCTGCCGTCCCTCGCCGCCAAACAGCCAGACTTTTCGTCTTCCTGACGGTCTGCTCCAAACGTTATTGCACCCGTTTGGACGAAGGACCGTTTGGCCCCAAACGATCTCCAAACCGTTTGGTGCCAAACGATCTTGAAACTGTTTGGACGAAGGACCGTTTGGCCCCAAACGGTCTCCAAACCGTTTGGTGCCAAAAGATCTTGAAACCGTTTGGTGCCAAACGGTCTCAAAATCATAAAATATATATATATATATATATATATATATATATATATATATATATATATATATATATATATATATATATATATTTATAACCCGTTTGGAACCAAACGGTCTTCAACCCGTTTGGAACCAAACGGTCTTCAAACCGTTTGGGTTCAACCAAACCTCAATAATACTGTTCTATTCTAATAAACTTATTTAAATTCAAATTTCAGAACTCTAACTCTTGTTTTTCTTATCAAAAATTTCAGAATGACCTCACCTACAAAGCAACCAACAGGAACAACCGACAATCCTTTTTGGACAAAGGTGGAATTAAATGCTGACCGGGTGAAGCTTCAACAAATCGTTGACCACTATGAAAAGACTGGAAAGGTCCCAGCAAAGGTGGACCTGATCAAAGTCATGCATGAAATAAAACGCATCAACCACTGCTTAGCCGAAGAACCTTTTGAAGAGGAGGTCGAAGAAATCTCATCTGACAAACCCTCAAAATATGAGCCTTCACCAGAGGCAGAATCCCCTACCGAAAAGTCCATAGGGAAGAGGAAGGCCCAAGCAACCACTTCAGCACCACAACCGAAGAAGAGGGCAAGGAAGCAGGTTCACCCTGTCACTGCAAGGGAACATACCCTGGCAAGTTTCATCCCACCATCCTCCACCCAACCAACCACCACCATCACCGCCACCCCTTCCACCATTACCGTTCCTATTTTTCCCCCCATCACCACCACAACACCACCACCAGAAAATCTTTATATCCATACCCTCCCATCCATTAAACAAACTCTAAAAATGACAAAGTACGTTTGCCCAAGCGTACTTATGAAGATGGGGATCTACAATAGAATCCTCACTTTTCTTGACAATTCCAATCTCTCTCGACTCTGCTTTGTCACTGAATCTTCATACGTTGAGCCTACAATGGAATTCTTCACCTATTTCACTAAAGAAGCAGTGGAAACTTTGGATAAAGCACAGGACAGTGGTGACCGTAGAATATCCTCCAGAATCTTCAACAACAAAGTGGTCATAACTGAAAATATGCTGAATGAAATCTTTATAGATAACCAAGAGCAACTGAAGAAAGCCAAGGCTGTTGGCACAGACAACCCCAAGTTCAACAAACACAACTTCTGGAAATCTTTAACGGGGATACCAGTTTATGATGCAAAAACATGTAAAGCCTCAAACATTCAATCGGGTCTAGTGCGCACACTTCACAAAATCCTTGCTGGCGCACTCTTCCCCAGGACAGAAGGAGGAAATGTAATCATATCAGACCTCTTTGTTATCTGATCCATCCTAAATGGGTTACCCATCAACATTGGCCGTCTTATAATTCAAAAACTATCAGCTTACGCCTTGGGGAAAGAATTATGCATGGGTGGTCATATCACATCAATTATCAAATACCTTAAGATGGATAGACTTCTACCCAGATGCACACAAATAAAGGGTGACATCCTTACAAATGAGCAATCGTTAAAGAACTCCTTCATCATAAAAGAAAAGGATGGCAAGCTACACTACATCTTCTGCCCTACAGCAAAATCTTTCTGAACACTGCTCCCACTACCAGAACTTGCCAATTATGACAAAGACAAGCTCCTATTCTCCGATGACGAGATCGCAAAACTCATATCTTCGGTCACAATCGCCATAAAGAAAGCAACAGTGGGATAGACGGAGCTTAGCATAACCGCCCCGGCAGCAAAACCAACAAAAATTCCTGCAAAACGACCTTCCAGAAGGCTTTTGAAGGAACAAGAGCTGTCGGGGACACCAACATCCAAACCCCACCCAAAAACAGAAACCACCCTCCAAGAGGAACAAATAACAACATCATCATTAGACTCTTTCATAATGAGTCTAAATGTTGAACTCGATACCACCACTCCACCATCCACCATCCCAACATCCACTACCCCACCATCTTCCACCACACTATCCACCACCCAACCATCCTCCATTTTTCCACAATCAACCACTCTTCCACCTTTTTCCACATCACCCTTCTCCACAAATATACCATCACCTCCACCCTTCTTCCCTTCGGGCACCCCATTTTCCGTTACAATGCCCGAATTCACTACTTTCACCTCCACCGACTTTCCATCAACATTACCGGACTCACTTTTCTCTCCGAGTATGTCACCACCCTTTTCATCCGCCGCCGCCCCGACACCGCTAGTGACTCCTTCCACAGTTACCACGCAGTTCGTGGGACCATCAACAGTGTCCTTTACGCACGACACTACCCACACCATTCCACCCCGACCCCAGCCACCCCACCCTTCTCTTACTGGGGTCCCTTTCACTAACGTCGGTGAGGAATTCAGACGACAATTTGACACCATCCGAAACCTCCTCACCGACCCTTCTAACATATTAAATTCTATTTTTTCTTATGTGCATGGTTTAACAAAGCATGTCACCAAGATCGACGAGAAAAACCACGCCATGCCAAGCATCCTCCAAGAAATCCAGCAACGACAAGATTTAGTGGCTAAGCAAGTTGATCACGTCGACAGCCACTACAAAACCTTGCCCGAGCTGGTCCTTGGAGTCCAAAGCCAGCACAAGGTGATGGCAAAGCAAGTAGAGAGGATCTCAATGCAGACTCAACCTCTGCTTGAGACCCTCCGCAAGCTCAAGCAGCAACAACAAGCTTTCAGCATGTGCTTGGACGACATCAGCATCACCCTCACACAGCTACACAATCGCCAAGAGGAGTCATCAAACAATGAGCTTAATCAACTAAGAGCTCAAGTAACTGACCTCATCGCATGACTCCTCTCGGCTGAAGCATGTTATTCTGATTTAAAAGAAACCCACGACGCACTGCTCGAAACACACGAGCACGTGCAAGTGGCATACGACGAGCTACAATCCATCCATCGTCAGTGCAAGAAGAAAGCACATAAGAAAACAACTGATAAATCAACAGCAGATGAAGACGATGAAGATGAAGATGAAGATTCTTCGGCTGACTCCAACAACAGTACCTCCTCAAGTGATAATTCTGATAAACCAGATGATGCTGGGGAGGGCCCCAGCCAAGGAACAGAACCAAAACAATAGAAGGATCACCATGACGGTGATAAAGATCCCAAATCTTCTTCTCACAATGAGCACGTAACCTCATCTATGGGGACCAATTCCTAAACTATTCTGCCTTGGGATATTTAGGGGAGGCTGCGAAAGAAGTAGCTTTTGTCGAGTTCGAACAATGTATTCTGGGAACTAGCACCAGCCTACCTGCCTCAACAGCTCAACAACTCTCTGCACCTGAACCCTCGGTGCCCTTTTCCCCTGATCATGAAGAACCAGAACGAGTATGTCTAGACACTGACGAAGAGTTAGATACCCCTTCTGATTCTAACGACGATGTAGATCTGCAACATTACACGGACGATCCTGAGTAGATTTCTTCCCCCAACCCGCAAGCACTACCTCCACCGCCACCTCTACCTCACAAAATGCACGATTTAGACATGGCGGCCATCTCTACCCTTGACGCACAGGATATCTTTATCCTAAACACTATAGTAGATGATGCCAAAGAAGGGGGGGATGTTATATACCAGAACACGAAGACTAAACGCAAGTTGACACGTGAAGATTTCCGCTCCATCCTTCGATTCCAATCAATGGTGAAGATGGCGATCTTCTGTACTCTCCTTGCCAACTCTATCGAGATCTACAGAAACTCCAAGCGACAGCAACCAGTTCTCAACGCCTCACCAGCTATGGGTTTGTGCTTGCTGTATAAAGAACTACATAACAAATCCATTAAGAGGTTGCATAGGGGGATCGCAAGAAAATCTAGATATATAACCGTGCCTTTCCAAGTTTATAGTCACTGGTTGCTTATGATTGTGGACACTGTCGCCCACGACGCCAAGGTGTACAATTTCTACGCCAGCGATTTAAAAGTCGGTATAGTTAACTTCGTTGGAATTGAAGCCGGGGAGGCAAGATGCATCCCTTTCCGGCTTCTTAAACTCATCTGGGCCGCATGCCCATCTCTCCGCCAGGGTTGGAGCCAACCCTGGTTCCGGATAATTAACCCACAAGTCCAAGCTGCTGAAGGCTCCGGGGACAGCACTTTTTACGTCATTCAACACATACTAGCGCTAAATCAACAAGTCCCTTTCATAGACCTAATAAACGAAGATTTTCACTCCCTGCGAGGGCGTTATGCCATGGAACTCATCTGCGATAGACGGTTCTTTAACGATCCTACAATGGCACCAGATGACGTCCCTCGCTACCTTTTTTCAGCAATCCAACGTCTGCAAAGGAGACCTTACAGACAAACTTTAGCGGAGTTGGAGAAAGCAAAAGAAACAGCCACGGTCCCCGAGATAAGTAAATGGGACCCTCACAACTTTGATCTGGTTCAAGACAAGTGTGACATAGAGTTGTTAACAGGGGCACCCATCAAGAGATCCCCATCACAAATGGTGCCCCTATCTGCCATTGAACCAACTTTTCCAAATTTTGATCTTGAGGCTTGCAAGACTCTCTCAGACAATGAGCTTAGGCTTATCATGTCAAGACTACATGGCAAAAGAGAGGATCTTGTCTTTCTAGATGGAGACATTTTGGTTATGGCAGATAACCTCTGAGAGACCCTACAAATCAAAGGTTCTATGTCCGTAAGTGTGATGATTGCTTATCAATACTTACTCGGACGCAATCATCACACGGTCTACATGGCGCCTGCTTACATGAAGGATGATCTCTTAGGACTGAAGAATTTTGGAACGGCGGTGGCACTCATATCTTACCTCCAACACACAACTCCAAAATTCATCATGCTTCCTTTCCTTTATCAAGAATACTGGATGCTACTGACAACCAACCTGCACGACAGAACAACAATAATTTATAACAATTCTGACAGTCAGTATGATCCAAACCAGAAATAGTATACTACGACACCAAGGATGCCAACAGAGGAAGTGGCGAAGGAGTGTGCTGACAAACTACACGATCTCTTAAGCCAGCACACACGGGCATATGGTAAAGAGCTCTTCAAACCCCCAGCCTTCAGCCACAAGTGGCCCCAGCAAATTCACAAATCCAATGACTGCGGCTTCCACACCCTCTTATGGATGTACACCATCGTGGCCCTTCGCAAACCAGTAGAGGATATGACAGATGTGGATTACCACGCTCTCTGTGGAAAGTTCACAGCCAATCTACTCAGAACTCATGGGGCAAATAAAGGAATCACAGACGCCTAAATGCCCTTGTCAATACACTTCTCAACCTATCACTCTGACACTCTGAGGTCAGAGTGAAGGATAAGTTAGGGGGGGAGTGCATTTGACAAGGGCGAGGTACAATTTTCCCTCTACTCTCTCTTTCTTTCATACATTTTTCCCTGAACAAAGCTCACTTTTCTTTTCCTTTTACCTTTACATTTAGCCTTTTTTTTGATAAATCTTGTACATAATAAATAACACTCCTTTTTGTAAGGACATCCTCATCTAACTTAGAATCCAAATTGTCTTCAAAAGCAATAATAAGATTAGCATATAGGCATGTAATGGCGAATTAATAAATCACCTTCACATTTGGTTTCTATACTTTTACTTCAATTCTATATCTGACACTCCACAGGTCATCATCAAGGCAGAAATAAGCCAAGTTCGCAAAGATGAGAGGGGCATCAGGCGACTTCCAAATCAAGAAGTCTTGCAAGAGGACCACAAAAAAGTGCATGTTGAAAAAACTCTAAGAACAACTTTCCTCTCATCAAATAAAAGAGGCTTGGCTGCCCAAAAATAATTCCCAAAAAAAAACCCTAAATCCCAAGCCTGTGAGTCTTCGAATAAATGCCAAAGAGTTGAATAAAACTATGAGAGTTGTGCCATAAATAAGGATCTATATAAAGAACCGATGAAGGTTTCATCCGGCGGGTACATTCAGTTGCCCTCATGAAGGCAGATGTGTTGTGCCCGGTAGTGAAACCCTAAGGTATCTAAATATATGAAAGGCTTATAAAGGATTCACTCGGCCGGTAGATTCGGCTGCCCTCACAAAGGCAGATGTGTCATGCCCAGTAGTGACTTCCTAAAAAGCATAGACAACCCCTTCCCCACTTAAAGGGGAAGTTACACTTCAAGCCTTTAACCAACCCTCATACCCACTCTAGCTTCCGGAAGGTCTTTTCGAGAGGTATAAAGCTAATTAGAGTCAACAACATGCACAAAAAAAAAGGTTCCAAATGCAAGCCACGAAATATGGAAGGAACCTGAGACCCAAGCAACTCTCAAATCCTAAAAGAAACAAGGCCAACAATATGACCTGATATGACTTCAGGAGAACACTGATCTAGAATTGAAGCAAGAGTATGGAAACCCTAACTAAATAAAATCGCCTCGCCACTGCATGCCTTAGCTCTATCTAACTTGAGGACTAGCTAGACTCTAAGTTAGGGGGGGTGATAACCTCTCACTTTGTGATGTTATCTTATTGGTTTTCCCTTGTTTTCCATACTCTTTCTTAGATAAATTAGATAGAACATTAACTCTTTACCTTATTGTTGACACATCAATAGATTAACTTTTCTCTTCTTTATCCTTGTAGAAAAACACAAAAAAATTACAAAAGCCCCAAACGGTCCCAAGACCGTTCAAGGCCAAACGGTCCCAAGTCCGTTTAAACGCCAAACGGTCCCGAGACCACATGAAAGCCAAACGGTCCCAAGACCGCATGGAAGCCAAACGGTCTCGAGACCGCATGAAGACTAAACGGTCCCGAGACCGCATGGAAGCCAAACAGTCTCGAGACCACATGAAGACCAAACGGTCCCGAGACCACATGGAAGCCAAACGGTCCCGAGACCGCATGGAAGCCAAACGGCCTCGAGACCGCATGAAGGCTAAACGGTCTCAAGACCGCATGAACTCTAAACGGTCCCGAGACCGCATGAAGGCTAAACGGTCTCAAGACCGCATGAACTCTAAACGGTACCGAGACCGCATGAGGGCTAAACGGTCTCAAGACTGCATAAGGGCTAAACGGTCTCAAGACCGCATGAAGTCTAATAGGTCTCGAGACCGCATAAGGCCAAACGACCCTGAAGACCGCATGGAGGCGAGCGCCCAAACGGGTTCAAGACCGTTTGGGCTCCACTTAAGCCTATAAATAAGACCCAAAGGGGTCCTCAAACGGAGGGAACTCTCAGACGCCCAAAGGCTGCCTCTCCAGTTCCAGAGCATTTCCATCCTTCATCCATCGCCCCAAGGCTGCCGGTCTGAGATCCACATTCCATCATCAAGCTACCTTCTCTCTCAACAACAAAGAAGGTGGGAAGAGAAGATCCATCATCAAAGCAGCCACGATGTGCGAAGATCGTTGCTCTCTCCACCAAGGGTTCAACCTTCCCTCCTCTGTAGAGATGACGTTCTTTCTCTCTCTTCTTGCCTCCTTCTTTGCCCTTGATATGAGCGAGTAGTCCTATTCACTAGGGTGCAGGGAGTAGCCCCGCTACCCATGTTTTCATTCCATGCAATGTAATTCAACTATTTGCAATAGAGATACTCTCCTTTTCAGTTCAACATCAATCATTTAATGAATGCTTGTCGCTTGATCATCAACTTGTATTACTTATTGTCTATCGGTATGAATTGTCTACGTTTGTACCCTTAGATCTGAATATTGATTGAATGTTGGTTCTAGATGTATGTAGTCACCATATGTCTATTTCGGTATCTAGGAGTGCTTTCATGAGTGGAGTAAACTCACTCCCATCATTGCACTTTCATACTATGAAATGGAATCAGTTGACGTATGAAAGTGCAACCTTGGTAAGGTCGAGGAACACACTTCATGAAGGAGTAATGCAAAGAAAGTGACCATTCGTTAGGGGATGGCTGGCATTGCAATACTCCACGCTTCTTGTAGTTAGTTATTCAAAAGGAAACTAAGTCTACAAAGATACTAACTGATTAGACTCTCTTTGCATGTCGTTTTATTATGTTGCATGTTTTTGATCCATGTGTAGTGGTGTGAAACTCGATAACATCCTAGTGGTTTTTAATCATTGTTTACAACCTTAATTTCTACTTTCTTGCTTTTACTTTCCTCGCACCTAGTTTAAACAACCAAATCAAACTTTCGATCTAAATATCAACTATTAAGTAGTTAAGCACGACTAAAACGTTTTCCATCTTTTTAAACCCTAAACAAGACCGTTGTCCCGTGGATCCGACCCTTAAACTATATTACGATAAGACTTCCACGTGTCTTAGCACACGTGGGTGGAGATGTTACCATAGTACAAGCAAGGCTAAACTTAGGGATTCATCATCTCTAGGATTTTTAGTGGCGTTGCAAAACTCCATCAGTTGTGTGGATCAAGAAGTTTATATCCAATGCAATGAAGGAGGTTGTGTGGATCAAGGAGTTTATCTCTGAACTTGGGGTGGTTCCTAGCATATGCAATGCAATGGAGCTTTATTGTAACAACATTGGAGCTATTACACAAGCTAAAGAACTAAGATCACATCAACGGTCTAAGCACATACTAAGGTGCTTCCATCTTATACAAGAGATCGTACAACAAGGAGATGTTAAGACTTGCAGAGTACCAACCGAAGACAATATTGGTGATCCCTTGACTAAGAACTTTCACAATAGAAGCATGATGGAGTTTCTAGATCACAAGGATTGAGATTCATGGGTGATTGGCTCTAAGTGCAAGTGGGAGTCTATTGGTGTGTATGCCCATAGAGCTAGTCATATGTTGATTGTAATGGCATACTTTGCAAATGATATGAATATTAATAAAGGCAAATTTTGTCTATATGTTTTAACTATTTTTGAGATAATAGTATAACATGTTAGATGTCTAGAGAGTGACAATACTCATTGGCATATGTCTTCAAGTACATCACTTAAATAATGACATCACACGGATGTTAAGAATATGTACATTCTCATTATCGTTCCTAGTCAGTTGTTATTGTGGAAATAACTATAGACATCAATAACACAAAAGACTAGAGTGTGTGTTGGTTGATGACAAAATCACATCAGTTATGATATATGATATCAAACCAAGCACATAGACACATATTAAAGAACAGTGTATCAGATAGTCGCACCATAAGAGTGATGCATGTAAATCACGCTTGGTTAGTCAGGATCATCTCTTATTACATTGGTGGTGAATGTGGTTCATAGACCTAAAATCACTACACTCATCACATGATATTGGGTACACTTTGACATCATCAAAAGTAGTCTTGAAATATGGGTTGTTATAAAGGTGATGATTGGGTGTCTTTGACACATGGGGTTTTGACTGTGAGCAATAGATATGGGATTTTTCCCTCTTAAGGGAGTATGATATCTTGGCCACTTGATAAGAGAAACTGAGAAAAGCATGGTCGTGTACATGTGAGTCGATATATGATATTGAGCTTACAAATATCTCAGACAGTCTGCTCTAGTTCAAGGAACTTGAATTGAATGCACGTAGAGGATGACAAGTCCATGCCTTGAGTTTGAATTCAGATATCAGTGACAAAGGGACTATACATTCACTATAAAACCAATCATAGATTGTAGGTTGAAAGTGGTTCTCCAACTTTCCTTATCACTTGGGTAGCACTGATGTGCAACTAGGTACCACTCTTTGCTTGTGAAGTCATAAGTAAGTTGTGGACATTCACTACCAACGTGAAATGGAACCTATAGGGTCAGACATATAGGATTAACCTGGAAGAGGAATTTATCCAAGAATATTGCTTAGATTGATTACTAAAGGGTTTAGGTACTCAATTAAACATTCAATTAATAGACTTGACTCAGAATCATAAAGTTCTAGTGTTGAACCAACTTATTAGAGTGTCCGATTGATTGAAAATTAAATTGACCAAGTTCTGTACAACTTGGACCACCAACCGACCGGTTCACTGGGTGAACCGATCAGCTCATGGTTAGTGAGACGACAATTCACTCTGGTGAACTGATCGGTTCATCAGGACCAACCGAGCAAGTGTTGGGTTTCCTGGTTCATGAGAAAAGTTTCTCATTTCACAAGTACAATTCGATTGGGACAAGAATTAATCTCAACATTAATTTGAAACGAAATAGGAAAGTCAATTGCAGGCAAGTATGGGAAGTGAAACAATTGGTTCACTAGGTAAATTGATCGGCTCACCTCGCCTTTCGACCGGTTCAGTTATGAACCGACCGGTTCGAATGCCGCCATGCAAACAGTTCGTGAAAAATCCAGACCCTTCTACTCCCGCATAGACTAGAAACCCTGGCCCTGTCCTCTATTATAAATAAAGGGGTATAGGGGGCTTCTCAGCACACACAACTAAGAACATCAGTTGCTCTACAAAGTTGTTTCCTTCTCTGGTTCTGGTAACCAAGAGAGCCCGAGCAAGTGCCATCCGAATAGGGAGGAGGTACAGTGAGGGAAAGACAACTACAAAACAATAACTGGTTGTGGGAGAGTATGTCAGTGACTAGTACGCCGATAGAAGGAGACAACCCCTTCTAATCCTTTCATCAGAATGACTAGAGTTCCTAGTAGTCCCTGTGGACTATCTATAGAGGTGGGAGATTTTAGCTACTCAGGAGGACGACCGTCAACCGTAGTCCGGGTCAAGACCAGGAGCTACATAGATGCCATCGAAGACTAGGTTGTTGAAGTCCGCACAAGCTGTGAGGTATTGTGGCTGAGCAAGCCACATGACTAGGTATATCTTGCTAAACCATCCTTCCTATTGCATACTTTTTTATGCAATTAGTTGGTTATGGGTTTGTGGTTAGATTGAATTTTTGTTTCCGCTTCTTGTTCTATCCCACAAAACCCAATAGACACAACCTGAGGGTATTATAAATGCAACGGATGAAAATAATGTATGTAAGATACAATGATCAATCAACAGATTGAAGCAAGAATCTCAGAGATCGAATCTTTGAATTTTTGAAAGAATTAAATAATTTGTCTTTACTATAAATGAAGATGAACCGTGTGTTTAAAAGAATGTTAGTGGGATCATGATTATATTACATATATTGTATGTGGATGACACACTATTGATGGGGAATGACATATGTACTTCACATATGGTAGAGACTTAGCTTGGAAAAACATTCTCTATGAAGGAATTGGGTGAAACATCTTATATCTCAGGAATCATGCTCTATAGAGATATATCTAGAATGATTCTTGGACTTAGTTAGCGCACATACATTGACAAACTATTGTAGAGGTTCAACATGGAGGACTCAAAGAGACCAAACATGCCAATGTCTCATGGTGTTGCTATCTCTAGAGGTCAATGTCCCAATTCTTATAAAGAAAGGGAATGCATGAATAGGACTCCGTATGCATCTACAAATGGATCTATCATGTATGCAATGTTATGTACTCATCCTAATGTCTCATATGCCCTGAGAATGGAGAGTAGAGATCAATAAAATCTTAGTGATTCCCACTGGACTACTGTGAATAACATCCTTAAGTAGTTGAGAAGAACTAAGGATTGGTTCCTTGTCTATGGTTGTGAGGAATGGTTGAGAGCTTCCAAATTGACAAAGATTATTATTGATCAAAATCAAGATTTGTGTTTTGTCTCAACAACAACTTTAATATGAAACATTTCTAAGAAACATACAGTTGCAGATCCTACAACAAAGGTCGAGTACATTGTTACATCCAATGCAACAAAGGAAGTTGTATGATCAAGAAGTTCATTTATGAACTTGGGGTGGTTCTAAGTGTAACATCCCTGACCTAGGTTATGCTTTAACCCTAGATTTTTTGTTTAATAAAGTTAATTATATGCTTGCTCTTATCTTTTGAAAAGTAATTAAGGCTCAAGAGGAAATTATGTTTCAATTTTAGTCCTTTTTGAATAATGTTGAAACAATGTTTTGCTTGTTTTAAACTAAAGTGCAAATTACCCAAGTTGAGGGGTTAAATTGCAAATTGTATATGATAAAATATTCCTCAAGTGTTGAAGCATCATAAGGATGAGAATGATGCTAAGGTATGGCTTCCACAAGCCTGAGTACCAAGAAAGAGCTTGTTGAGCAATGTTTGTGCATTAAAAACCTAGTTTTGGTGTAATGTGCAATTTACCCAAAACTTAGGGTTGGATATGCAACATAACACCTCAATAATGTTCCTACTTATTCTTGATATCATTTATAGGAAGAAAATAAGAGGGGCGTCTTGTTTGAACCATAATTGAGGAGAGATGATCTTGATATTAAAATAATCAAGATTTAAGCATAGTTGAAACCCTAAATTCATTTTATGGTAAAATTAAATATTGAAACGAAGTGCCCATTAATTAAAATGCTATGGGTAATATCCTATAATGGATGTCTTCCCAAAATGCAAAAGGGGGTGCTGAAATTTCTTTAAGAAGGTGAAAAATATCTATTGCATTTTATATTGAAAAGTAATATTCACTAAAAATGGATATTATTATTATTTATATTAAGGTGCTTAAATGGATTATTTTTAATCCATGGATAAATGAGAGGATTTTGAAGGCAAGAGAGATGGATTTGTGAGAAAGCCATGTAGCGGGGCAAGTGGCATGAAGTGGGCGATTTATTCCCTACTTTCTCTCTCCTAAAAATACAAGGATATAATTCAATTTTCACTTGCAAAGGAAGGCTATTTCGAAAATTTCTTTCACCCTTTGCTAGACAAATGACCAAGGGAGCTTGGGAGTAAGAATAGGATGACGCCCAACCTATTGGTAAGCTCCATGATCTTATTTCACCTTGATTTCATGGTTGAAATCGAATTTCAATGTTGCTTTTCTTCTCTTTTCCATCCAATTCTCAATCTTGCCCACTCTTTTGCATCCAAAAAGTTGAGGACGAGCTGTGGATAGTTGGAGGAACTACTTTCACCATTAAATATGTGGAGCTTGGCGTTTTGAAGCTTCTTTGAAGGCAGGTTATATAACTTGAACCATTTTTATTATCATTTGATGCAATATTTCATTGTATGATTGAATCCTTCTTTCTTCTTGATCATTCTTGTTGCAATTATTGATTCTATGAAATCAGCAGAGCTATGAACAAAGGATCGAAGGTTGAAGATGATGACCTCATCATAAAAAATCATCATTAGCTAACCTTGAGCAAATAGTTTCATTAAAAGTTGACCAAACGATCTCAAGATCGTTTGTGGTCAAACGATCTCAAGACCGTTTGTGGTCAAACGATCTCAAGACCGTTTGACACCAAACAATCTCAAGACCGTTTGAGGGTCAAGGGTTCAAAACTGAATGGAGGAGTGTCAATGTGAGAGATTGATCATTTGAGATGGTTGACCGTTTGGAGGAAATGATTTCAAAACTGTATGATAGTGTTGACCGTTTGGTGATGGTTCACCGTTTGGAGGAAATAGTTTCAAACCGTTTGAAATTGTTGACCGTTTGAGATGGTTGACCATTTGAAAGGAAATAGTTTCAAGACCATTTAAGGGGCCAAGGGCCAAGACCATTTGAAGGTCTACCCTCAAGACCATTTGAAGGTCTGACCTCAAGACCGATTGAAGGTCATAATCAAAACCGAATGGTGGTTCAATTGGTCCAAACCTTGATGAAGAATTAGATAGTCCAAAACCAATTGAAGGTTCAATTGATCAAAACCAATTAAGGTCTAATTGATCAAGATCATCTAATGGTTCAATTGGCTCAAATTATGAAAAGACTAATAACCCATGAGTGGTTGGAAAATATACCAATGTTGATTACAATGGAAGTACCTCTAGGGTACTTAAGTGATTAATGTAATTAGAGATCATACTTTGAAGACTTAAGGTGGTGAAGGATCAGTTGATTCTATAATTGATAATGATGATTATCAAAGATTAAGTACAAAGGTTAAATTCCTAAAGTACTTAGATGATTGGTACCCTTAGAGAGGTTAATCTTTGATGCTTATGAAAGCAATGTCTTATTATATTATGCTAACCCTTCTTTCAAGATTGATTCAATCTAATCAAGATTGGAGTAAATAACATCCTAGATAGGATGAGAGAGAGAGGAATTCATATATGAATAATAATCATGTAGTAATCAAGCCTCAACACATTCAAAATGAATATAATATGTAATTAGGGAATGACCCTTGATAAAAGGATCATGAAACCCTAATTGAGGAGGTTGATGAGTCCTAAGTCAATTTAGGGCAATTCTGAGTGAAACCCTAATTTGATGTGAATAGTAAATCCTAACCCTAATTCAGGAAATGGGATATGAGAAACCCTAATATGAGGTAAATAGTAAACCCTAATCATAATTTGGGAATAATGTTGTTACCCTTGTATTGCATGGTGTTGATATGTACTTAATATGGTTGTTTTCATGTGTACTAATCATACAGGTATCATGAGATGATGAACATAGCCAGGTATGAGCTATGATGTTTATTTGATAAAGATATCTAGTGAGCATTGTGAGCCATTATGTTAATTGTTGCCTAATGATAGGTGACAAAATGTTTTATGAGCTTTTTGATTTATAAGGCATGATTGTGTAGTAAGTATCCTGTAAACCTTGGTCAGATGACCTAAAGGTAATGGTTATCTAATTAGTGGTGACAATGTTCAATGATGAATAAAGGGTGAGAATACCTAGATACAATAAACATGATGATGATATTATTAAAGGAAGAGAATTCCCAGTATTGAGAGAAGGGATTGAGATCCCAATATTCTATAAAGTTTTGAACGATACTTGATAGATGTATTACATTTTCCTTGATAGCCTTTGTCATAATAATTTATTTTTGAGAAACTTGATTGATGCTAAAAGAATATGGTAATACACTTAATTAATCAAGAGAAATCTTATCATGTAGAGCCCTGACCATAGATCCATCATCATCAGTAGTTGGTGATGGTGAAACAGGTTTTCCTATGAGATCTCCTGGAGTTCACATATTTTTGAATATGCGGGGGTGATGGGAGAAAATATTTGTATGCCCTAATGGGGAAATTGATGTGAGATAAACATTAAATCTCTCAATCCTTCATTATGTGTTTCAGGATGGATGTATCACTAATCTCCTGATGATGATTATTACCAGATCGATGTGAGATAAACATTAAATCTCTTGATGTCGTCGGATCGATGTGAGATAAACATTAAATCTCTCGATGCCGATGAGAGTGCATCCGCCGCTATAACTCTATAGCAAAGTTGCTAGTATATCCTAGAAAGCTATTTAGTAGTGACACAAGATGTCCAACATATAGTCTTATACTGATCGAGATGTGGGAGGTCATGGCAACCGACTCTTCCATTGACCTTGTATGGTACCGATTTCAACTTCGTAGTGGTCGGTTGGAGTATGAGTGATATACCTCATCTCCTCAGGGCATAATTGTGAATGTAAAATGTAATCAGCCGTGTAGTATATTTTGTCTAAGGATGAAATACAAAAATCATTGGTTGATGTTACATTATTTAATATATCCCAAAATGGATAGATATTATACATGTTCTTCATATTCCTTATTTAATAGAAGATTTACAGCCTTATTTATAGTTGCAATACTTAGAAGGTGATATTGATCTGTTCATATAAACAAGTGTTTTACCCTGTTATTAATAATAAAGAATCCTCTGCTCAGTTTCTACTGTTATTTATTCTGAAATGATAATATTCTTGGCGGAGAGTTATATCTCTCACTGGGGCAAGTTACAATTTTCTCACCCCCGTGGGATCCACATTTTTAGGTGGACGAGGACGAGGAGGTAGAGGCCACATAGCAAGGGAAAGACAGCAACACCAGGGACAACAATGATTTCTCAGGTGGAGAGATAGACCGTGTTTTATAGTTAGTAGTACTATGTGTCATCTCTGTACTCTCAGGTCCTTGGAGTCAGTAGTTATTAATGAATCGATCTAAGATTTTGGCTTGATACCTCGAGGTTTTATGTTGCCTATGTGCAGTTTCAACAGGGCAACTGATATATGTAACTCTTGAGAAGAAATGATACATGACATGTACTTTATGAACCAGGATGTAAATGAAATACTTTGGTTCTTATTGAAAGAGTTTTTCCAATGTATGGATCTCTTTGTATAATGGTTTTAATTTTTAGTGATTTTTCAGTAATCCGCTGTTAGTGTTTGCTTCTGCTTGGTTAATGACGTTTTGTTCGAACGGTGTGTTACACTAAGATTCAGCGATGCAATTGAGATATATTGTGACAATAACAGAGCTATGCCACAAACTAAGGAACTCGGATCATATCACTATTTCAAGCACATACAAACACAATTTTTTCTCATACAAGAGATTATATAATAAGGAGATGGGAAGATTTGTAGAGTTCTAAATCCAAAGCAATATTGTGGACCCCTAGACAAAAGCATTGTTGCTATAGATGCATGCATGTCATGTTAGATCACTTGGGATTAAGTTCATGGGTAATTGTCTCTAAGTGAAAGTGGGAGTTTATTGGTATGTATGCCCAGTGAGACAATCATATGTTGATTGAAATGGAATAAATTGTAAACAATTTGATTAATATGAAAGTCAATTTCCCATTTTTTTTGTAGTTATGGGATAGTGATATAGCATAATAAATGTCTAAATAATGACATTACTCAATGACTTATGTCTTTGGGTTGAGGACCTAAATGATGAGATCATATAGATGTCAAAAATATATACATTTTTCTAGTGTCCCTAGTAGAATGTTATTATGGAAGGCTGATAGACAACAATAATGCTTAAGACTAGAAGTGTGTTGGTTGATGACAAAACCTCATTAGTTCTGATCCGTGATATAAAACCAAACACATAGATACTTTTTAGAAAACCATGTGATGAGCAAACCTACCTTGAGAGTAATGAAGAGAAACCATTGAATGGTAGTCAGAACCATCGCTCATAGTGATGGTGGCGATTGTGATTCATAGACCTAAAATCACTACACTCATCGCAAGTTGTTTAATGTACTTTTTTATCATCAAACGTAACATTGAATAAGTTTTTCCATAAGGTGATTCTCAAATGCATTATAACACATTGGGAATGACTACGAGTGATGTAGATGGGATTTGTCCCTCCTACAAGAGTTTGATATCCAACCAATTTATAAGTGAGATGGGGAAAAGCACGACCAAGTGCATGTGTATCAATATATGATGTTGAGTTCATGTATATCTTTGATAGTCTGATCAAGATCAAGGAATATGGATTTAACATTGAAGAGGATGATGATTCCATACCTTGAGTTCAATCAAGATATTAGAGACAAATGAACTATACAATCAATGTAACACCAATCAAGAATTGTAGGTTAATTTTGTTTGCAAACTTTCTAAATTACTTGTGTATCAATGATGTCTTTCTAGATGCCAATAAATGCTTGTGATGTCATAAATTAGTTATGGACATTCACTGCCAACATGACTTGGAACATATACGGTCACATGCATAGGAATGTACTTGGAATAGGAATTCATTCATAAATGATATTTAAACTTGATTACTAAGTGTTAGGTATTCAATCTAAACAACATTGACAATATTCACTATGAAACAATTGGTTCAACAAGTGAATTGACCGGCTTAGGTGCATTAAGCAATTGGTTTGGGTTGTGAACTGGTCGTTTGGTTGATCAATGAGATAGGATCAAGGATTGATCCTTCCATCATGTCATGCATTAATCAATTATTAATTGCTAGTACAATTGTGATTGGGAAACATAGTGAAACTATTTGTTCAAGGGTTGAACAAATTGGCTCACATGCGAAACAACCGGTACACTATTGAACCGACCATTTCAACATTCGCAATCTATGAAAAATCATGGAATTCCATCTCTTAGACTCCTTAATTAATTGGTAACCCTAACCCTAGCACTACTATAGATTGAGGGGTATTGGAGGCTTCCCAAACACAACAATAAGCTCTAACAATTGTTGTCTTCTCTAGTTGTGGGAACCATGACAACCCGAGCAAGTTCTACCCATCAAAGGGAGGAACACCAAAGGGAGACAATTGGGAGAGAAAGTTGATGCTATCACACTGACTAGAAGGGACAACTCCTTCCTATCCATTCATTTAGAACAATATGAGTTCCTGGTGGTCTGCGTGGACTACTCTAGAGGCAAAGAGGCCTTTTTCATCCACTAGGAGGACACTGTTCGCAGCCATTTGTGGTGTCTGACCATGAGGCCACTACCGAAATCCTTCCATATCAAATGGATGAGGTAGTAAGTTGCAGTAAGGGATAGTCACTGGACTTGCTCCAGGACTCAATATATACCCTACAACACTCTTTCCCATCTCATAGTTTTTAACGCGATCTAAAATATTAGGGGAATATGGTGAGTAATGTTTTTGTTTCCACTGCCTTATGTGATGCCATATTTCTATACAAGATCATCTCCAAGCTTGATTTTGATGTTATCTTTTTTTGTTTGGGAATAGTCTTTCTTGAGGATAAGAAAATGTTTAATCTTGGGGTGGTTGAACACCCAAATTTAGGTGTCTATACTATGTATTTAAGTATAGTTTCCTGTATGTATTAGTGAAAGGAGTGGGACCCGATAGTGGGCCCATTCAATTACATAAACATGAGCCATGAATTATTTAAGCAGTAAAAAAATAAATAACAAAGTTATAAAATGTTTCCATGTATATAACTTTATCACGCTAGGGTGGTACATAAAATGAAAAGGTTACATCTATATACACATGATCCCATATGGAGAGGGTATCAAAGTTATCTCAAGTTTTTGTTATGTCCACCAATTAGCTCATGATCATCCTGAGTCTCCACCCTATAAATTACATACACCTGGGTGGAGGGAACACCAAGAAAATAGGAAAACAAGATATGTATCAGTAAAAGATGAGCAGGTAACTTAAAAATATTTTGGGAATTTAAACGGGTTAAAAGTGCAAAAGAGATGTTCTCATAAAGAAGAGGGACATCAAAAGATATGTAAATTCCAACAAGAGATATATTAAGAAAATGAATTCTAAAAGAATGAGGCATATAAATAAAAAAGTGAGTTGTCACATCTTATCGTTATTAACCATTCACAATATCACAATAATCAAAATCATGTGGATGCATATATATTGGACTAAAGTAATTATAGTAGGGCCAAGACACCACTGAGTCACTAGCCTAAGTAAAATGAGTGTAAAAGCACACCCTAGGTGGAAAAGCACACCTCTTTATATATCAAAGTGGAAAAGCACACTCTAGGAAGAAAAGCATGCCCTAATGGTTACACATACACATCTACAATAATTATCTAGTCAAATTATCTAAAAAGCATACATATAGTGGCAAGATAATTTGCATTCACCATTCACATTTCCAACTACAACAACAAATCATGTGGGGTCATAGACCCAAGGCAAAAAAATATTCGTCAAGCATCATGGAATAAGATAATTCAATATTAGGAAATAAAGAACTCGCTATATAGTTGAATAATAGGAGATAATATTCAAAAGATGCAACATTATAAGAAGGTTTAAGTTAAATTATTCCCAAAATCAAATAGGGAGGAGTACTACCTTAATATCTAACTAACTTTCACAAAAGAAAATTATGATTACAGTATGTCATCACTTATTCGTAAGTTATACATGTGGTATTAATTCTGATTTTAATTGACTCATGTACTCAGAATTGATCTTTATGTAATCTCACCGGAGACTAGAAATCCTTCCATTAAACCAGTCACATTTTTCTAGTTTCAATATTGGATTAATTTTATTATTCTTATAATTCAATGATTGGTTATGGTTTCTACAAACTACGACCATTTATAATAATTTAATAAAAAGATAAATGACAGATATGCCCTGAATCATAAAACTTGTTATTAATCGTGACTAGAGTAAATAATTAAAATAAGGTTTCATGACCTTGCATGGCTTTGAATAAGTGAAACAAGGTGAAATACCAACATTTTCATGATGATGCAGTAAAAATCAAAATGGGCATTGGGACAATTCTGGGAAGATCCAAGGCTGGATTGGTTTTCCAATTTACTACAAATAAAGCTTTAAAAACTCTCAAAACTATAAATAATAGTCTAGTTTTACCATGAAATCCAATGAGAAAACATTGAGAAACGCTCAAACTCCCTTGAATTCAACAACCCTCTCTACACCACATCAGAGGTGTTCAGTGGTGATAGAGAGGCCTTCTACCATTGAAGGCCCAAGGGGAAGTTTGGATTTACTAGGTTTGCAAAACAATGAGAACACAAGAGGTTGTGGAATGCTATAGGACCTAGTAGAGCGAGCAGCGAGTCAAACAACCTAACTCAAGGCTATACTATTCAAAACTCAACTCAACACCTGTAAATCAATCTAAGAATTAAGAATCAAGGGAATGAAGGGTTGGGTGGCTATGAATCCGTGCCTGAAGTCATTGGTGATGTTTCTATAAGTCCATATGTATGGATGATCCTATGAGATACTCTAGAGGGTCTTTGCTACTAGAACCCATGGGCACACATCGACTACAATACAACCTCTTCAAGAATCCTCAGATTAGTTTTACTGCCTCTTGGAGGTGAAGTAGCACTAGGGAAGGATCCTCATATAAAAGTAGATCGCATGTTGTTGGGGGAAAACCCAGTACCCAGTCGTAATACACTAGGTGACAACAATGATACTGGAGAGGAGTTCATCAGATCAAAAGGGAGAAGAAGAGTCGATGGTGCTCGCTGCTCCAAGTGGAAGTCACAGAGATAGAGAGAGAGACATTGGTTGAAGAAGAGGAGAAGGAGGAGAAGAAGGATGATGGTGGACTTTAATGAAGAACCAAAAACACTATGTAGGTCCATAGTAGTGGTGAATGCTCGTGGTTTGTTGCAGGAGTTCTTTGTTGTCATGATTAGGGTTAAGGGGGTGCTTAAGAGTAGTTGTGACATAGTAGGTGAGGGAATTAGGTATCCATGTGACTAGTGGTTGTTGTAGGAGCCTCCACTGGCCATAATAGTCATTGGAAGAGATTTCCTTACTGATACGGCTATAAGAAGCATAGGAAGAGGCATGCCACCAACTAGCGTACATGGGGCAAGAAAAAGGAGTGGAAAAATAGCTGAAGAGGGAAGACAGATAAGAAGAGGTAGATGAGAAAGAAAACAAAAGGGGAGAGGGGGAGATAACTACCATTTCTAGTCAAAGTAGATACCGCACCCAACACAAGCATTGCATGAGGGTAAGGAGATGTTACATGGGGTTAATTAAGAAAGGGATTTATGGTACTAAATGTAATTATTAGATGTTTGATTTCCATGAACTCAATCAACTAAAAGAATAGTAAAAAGAAGCAGAATGTCAAGAAAATTGACAGATTTGGTTAACTAAGGTGTGAAAAACTCAATTCTGGAATCAATTTTCTTTTTTGGAAACATCTAGTTTTTTATTTATTAATTTTATGTTAAATTCTCAACTTGATACATTACTAGATGTTTTTATATTTTCTTTTCATCAATCAGTCTTAGAATGAATATAGATTACTAATGTGAGGTCAAAACACATTTATTGATAAGTTACTGTAATTATTCAGTGTAATAATGTGAATTAAATGTAGGATATTGAATAAATTAAATAAATGACTAGATTAGGTATAATTGACCAAAAACTTGTCATCATAGTTGAGCAAGATGTAAGGACCCAAATTCATCATTTATTTCATCACTAGGAAGTATTTGATACTTTATTTTATTACTTCGATGTTGAGCCTTAAACTAAAGCATTTAATGGCTATCAATTTTGTAAATTATTTTGTTCTAGTGTCTTTTGTTTATCATGATTTCCAGTTTAGGCTCAAAGTTGATTAAAAGGATGAATTGGTATAATTAACTTAGAATTGTAGAATTAATTAATTAATCTTATACAAAAGGTGACTTGGTAGAATATTATATTTTCTTGGATTCATATACTCTTAATTTGTGTAATTTAAGGAAAACTAATTTACCACTCATTTAATTAAAGGAGAATGAAAGAAAAGGGAAAATTAAGATACTTACTAGATTTTAGTATCTTACAACACTCCACCCCTTAAAGAGGATTTTGTCCCCAACATCAGCAAAGCTATAGAACAAAATACTAAGCTATAACTTCTAAGAAATTTTAAGTTACTAATTCACTAGATAGAGTTAATATAGTGAGTCCTAACATAACACATCCAGATCACACTTATATACTAAATCCAACATGAACTTAAATTACTCCATCCATCAATTATCTATTATTTTGTCATATCTTGTACTGGTCTAGGAAGTTTACATTGAGATGGGAATTATCTTAACAATTTAACTTGTTTATGGTCTGCTACATTGTTAAGGAGGTCTCTCAATCCTACTATTATGATGCTCAGTATCCCTTAGACGATCAGTTTCCATAAGTAGATTTTACCTTTAGGGCCATTCTTATAACAACCACAAATATGATGGACTAAACTTGATTAGGAACAAGAACCGTAACATATCACATCATGATTACTATCAACGTCATTACAATTTCTATTTTGTTTTGTTAGAGATCAAGGTATAATATGCATTGATGTATTCTTTTCTCTCAGTACTAGTGTTATGTCTTATGAATATAATATTGATGAGTTTTACAATTGTGCAGTAATTATTTCATGTCTAATGATCAACTACTTTCTATAAATGGTTAAATACATTAGGGTCATGTATATTATTATGGTTTTTCTTTGAATTCATAATTGCCATACACATTGATCACTATAGGGTGTTGTATGTAGCTTATTGAGTTAGTCATCCATTATTTACGCATCTCCTTTATACTGACATGTTTTTATATGTATGTAATAGATTTTCACTTTTGGTTGGTATGAATTTATAGAAATATGTGCATTCAAAACACATTTTTGGTGTACTCATCTTCACTTCTAGCATAGAATCATTCTTGATGTTACATTTCTAGAAAATTAGGGGTATCGACATTTTTTTTTGGCTTCCATTTAAATATTACATTATTTGAGTTCTACCCTTTAGGGATTCATGAAATATTTTTTTCCCAAAGTAACATTTATGGAAGTATAATTAGAAATTCTTACTCACCACCCTGATTTGGTGGTGGCTATAATTTTTTGACATTATTATTAGAAGTTAACCATGAGATTCCTATTCTAATAACCATTGCTTTAAACTATTCATTAAATTAAGTTACAGATCCAAGTGTAAAAGGCTCCACCCCTTAAAAGGACCTATCTAACCATATAGAGAGTTGAGAGGGGTAGCTGACTAGATTATAATTGTTACATTTGTTCTTCTTCCTCTTGATTCCTATATAACACTTATGCCTAGGTTTGGGCGGTTGAACATGCAAGTCAAAGATTTCTTCACTCATGGCCTATCTATCACAACAAATTTGTGGTGGTGCCTTGGTCCCAAGACAATCGATGAAATCTAAAAAAGTTTTTTATATATAAATATATGTTAATAATGAAAATAAGTTTGTAATGAAAACCTTGCGATTGGAATCCAAAATGCACCAAAATCAATCCATGAACCAAGTAGACCACTTTCTACCACACAACATATATTATCACCCTAACATCACTTCATCTTCACAAAAAAGGATTCTCTACACCCATCATCAAGGAACACAACAAGCATATCCAAGTTCTAGATGATGAGGGGATACATGTTTCTTCTAGAATATAGTTAACTTCTAATAGGTCCTACTACACAAAACCATCATTATTCCACCATTCTCTTAATCTTGACATAGGCAATCACATTTCATCATCATCATCATATAAGCCTCAGTCCCAACTATGTTGTGGTCAGCTACATGTATCCTTCGTTTCCATTCAGCTCTATCAGGGGCCATATTCTGATTGAGATGTAGAGATTCAAAATCTCTCTTTATAATCTCATCCCATGTTAGTTTAGGCAATCACATCTACAAACATAAAATATTAATAAGATCATGTAACAATAATAAGAAGAAATTAGGGTCTCCACTTCCCTAGTTGGTTTACATACATGGCATCATTACAAAACTCATTGAACTAGATAGTTAAACTACTCCTCAACTCACACATCAGGTAAATTAATTACAGGGTGGTGATGAGAGAGTGGTCAACTCCTTACGGATAAACTGTGATGACCTAGTTTTTCTCCCTCTTTTGATTTATGTACATATTAACTCACTAGATGCTATATTGAACTTAATAACCATCACCAACCTCAATTTGATGGCTTATAGTCTCTTTTGGCTCAATTTATGAGCTGGATTTGGTTAAGTATTGCCTTGTACTTATATATGACCTTAAACTTGAGTTTTGAACTAAGTATCATGCCCATTATATATCATCAACTTACAATCAAAAGTTCACTACTTTAATGAACTCTCCTTTCTTTGACATGTATCTCAAGTTTTAGATAATTCAATTATCTTTCCAACAACACAAAAATCATCTCAATGCGACCCTCGTGACCATTTGAAATTTTCTCTTAAGTCTTTGATTTTACCTTGATTTAATTGTTTATTTATCCCAATTTGGGTCCAATCGGGGCGCGGCCCAGCTGGGGGGCATTCTTTTCCCTTTGGACATGCCATCAATCCAATGTGTGATTTCGGACAATCGTGACCCTTTGATCTTCAGCCTTGGATCAGACCCCTAATCTAATGGCTCCGAGCTTGTCTCCAAGCTCAGTTCATACTGTAGTAGGTGCAACAGTAGGGTCTCTTATCTATCATGAAATAGGCATCGATTGTGATGCTATTGATAAATTAAACCCTCTTTTGAATCCCCCCGACCCTCTCCCTCATTCCCCTATATTATCCCCTCATTTCCCTAGACCTAGAGCTTTCTTGTCCTTCTCCTTCTTCAACCCAGGCTGGGCGGCTCTGCCTCAACACTACCTTGGAGAGGCATGCTCCATAGGCTACCTCAGCCACATCCCAGTGGAGGTATGGCTTCTCCAAGCCCCTGCAATCCTAGGCGTTGGGTTTTCCTACCACTGTGGGAGATCTAGCTCTCCCGTTGTGCGTCCTCTGGTGAGTCCAGCCATGGGTGACTTTCAGCTCGGGCTAGGAAGTTGCGTAGGGGAGGACCTTGGAGGTCGTACGATCAGGAAGCCCTAAAGGTCAACAGTTGGGATAAGAGACCATGATGTGACTCTTAGTCATAGATGTAGGGTCAGACCATGGTGGCCGCATTTCCTGGTCCCTTCAAACTACACCGCCATGATAAGTAATGATAGTTAGTGACCTGACACCACAAGAGAGTGATGGGGGCATAATACAACCACTGTATCTTCATCCAATGGTCCAGAAGAACCTGAATCAGGTGTTATCGTTGGAAAATTGTAATAAATCATTCCTTGGGCCATTGTGGGCATGTAATATATGATTTTTGACATACAAAATGAGATATATCCATTAAAATTGGCTTTAGGACCTAATCGTACTCATAGTTTCTCTGGTTTTACCAAAATTGATAAAATTCACTCCCTTAATGATACTTATGCTCTTATGTGCTTTCCTTGATGTTCTTAATGATCAAAGGTTTCCCTAATTTTCCAAAATCTATAACTTTAGTTCACTCTTTCTATAATTTCGGTTTTAAATCATCTACATGAACCTTAATGATCATCTTAACCTTCTATGACTACCTCTTCCCTAAAATTGGTTCTTTTGTGTGTATGGATGACCAAGTCAAAAACTTTGGCCTGAATTGGCAACATCTAACCTTTTAACCTCGAATTAGCAAACCATATGATGTTTTGTGCCATTTTTAACAATATCTTATGCCCCTTTCCATGTTTGTCCCTTAAAGCCTCAAGTACCTAGTTGTGCATTAAAATGACCAAGTAGACCTAGTTGGATTCTATGAGATGAAATATGACCTTTATGATAAACCCATGCTCTATCTTATTTTAAACAGTAGATTCATCACACTTATAGCACTAATGCTAAAATGGTATATCCAATTCTATTAATGCTTGTATGACTTGAAAACATGACCATATTGCATGAAATGTGATAACTTATGATCTTGCATGAATAGAACATGATGATAATCGAATCTTTCATGTATCCCTCCTATTCAAACCAGAGATCACTTTAATATAGGACTTAGTGTTGATACTTATTCTATGTGGAATCATTGCATGCATGGTTGGAAATTTGGAAACTATGTTGAACTAAGTGAAACCTAGACTTAGGGTAAACCTTCACATTACACATATGATGCTTAGATTATCAATCCATATTGATCTAAGACTTCTCTATTATGTCTTGTATGTCTTAGGTCCCCTTTGTGTTGTACCTTACCTATTAATATAAACTCATGGTTTATCACTTGTACTCTCCTCGCAAGGTACGCTTTCCTCTTGACCCTACTATGAATTTTTTTTTACTTATATGTATGATCATATGAATGCATGTCTACTTACTTAATTGGTTGATATATTGCTCCTATGATCCCTACTTCCATGTTTGAGTATACTATGTTGACAAACCTTGAATATAACATACAAAAAACCATCATGCAACCTAATGTTGACATAATGGATAAAAGAACCTAAAACATGCTTTGTATAAAATGATCTCGTTAAGTGTTCTCTCTTTTTTCTTCTTCTTGAATATGATCATTTTTCTAGCCAATCAAGTTTTGTATTACTCTAAAACTATTTGCATGTCTTTTCATAGTGTACTTAATGCTTTAACATTAACATGTTTTATTTATCAAATTTTTTTAGTTGCCAATTGAAGATCTACTGCACTCAAGGCTATACTCTATGAAATGAAATACCAATGGGATGCTATAAAGTACAAATGGGTACATGAGTCTTATCTCCATGTTTAGTATCTTGTTATCTCTTTAGATTGTTATTACATTTTCATATATATTGCTTGTGTGAAACTAAGTGCCATTCTTTGAACGGGAACCCACTCCCTACTGCCACTAACTCTATAGTTAGTGGGGGTAGGAGGAGGGTAACAAAAGGTTCTATGACACAAACCCTAGATGTACGTACCTCACATAACCTTGGTGTCAGTGCACATCCAAAGTTTCAAGTAAAAGAGTATCCATTATAGCTTCAAACATGGTTGTGCCTCGATATGTCCTCGAGGGTGATTCAACCCTATTTTAGGGCTACATCTTGTGTGATATTGCATTTCAATCACATCTATACCTGTTAGATTACATCTTATTTCCCTTAATATGCATATTTGTGTAAAATGCACTTATGGATATTATTTGCATGTTTTTCAGGCATTTGGACCATGCCAGATGGGAGAGAGAGAAGGAGTGATCCTAGGGTTTCTCTACCCTAGGAGAGACCTAAAGTGAAGTCCAATGCTCTCTCAACCTACTCCTAGTGGAGAAAGATACATTAAAGTAAAGATGTCTAAGAAAATCTAAAAGATTTAAGTCAAAGTGCTGATCCAGAGACCAACACGGCCGTGGTACCACTAAACAGCTGTGCTAGTACACTTGCAATTCAACAAAGTCACCTTGGAGTAAAGCTTGAATCACCACGGCCATGCCACACAGAATGGCCATGTTGAACTGACCCATAACGGTCGTCCAACCTTGAACGACCGTGTAGCAGCAGAGGTAGAACGACTGCGGAGCAGAAAACAACCTGCACATTTTGAGCCACGATGTCCTTGGTGACCACCGCAGTTGTGCTACCCTAGCCCCACCACAACCATGTGACCACCAAGACCATGCCACCTTCAGTAAAAAATTGACCAACTCCCTATGATTTTTCACCATTTCTCACCACATTTGTTCCCATGCTCCACGACCGTTCTCACCTCTTCACACCATGGCCGTGGTGACCACCACTGTCGTACTACCTACAAAAACCTAGCTACTTTTGCACTATTTTTTCCATACTACCCCTACTTGACCTAGTGCTTCCCCCACACCTATATATACCTAGGTGGCAGCTCCAACATGAGGTTAGATACCTTCTACCACCTCTTAGCTCCCCATTTTTTCTACTTAGCCATTCCACTCCATTTCCACCTTCATTTCCTATCCATTTCACCATTTCCACCACCAAAGCCCTAGTTTCCTCTCATTTCCACCATCATTCCATGCCCCACACCTTGGAGGAGAGAGGAGGATGACCTGTAGCAAATGAGTGGAGGACTTCTTCATCTACACTGAGCTCCATGGCTTATTATACCTCTTTATCCTTTTTTTTATACTTTGCATTGTTATGAGTAGCTAGGCCCCTTGGGTGGGCGGTTTGGGGTGTAAAATGTTACTTTGATACCATGTTGAGGGAACTAATATGTAACATTTGTAATTCCGTTTGCTAATGATTATGTTCTATTTCGATCTCATTCTCCATAAATTTCTTGTTGGTTTGTGCTTGAAACCAATTAGGAATTTAGGGAAAATTTCTTATATGTGTGAATTTTGGGATCTGCTCCTATGTCCAATTCTTGGATCCCTAGCTAACTACCCATCCTCCTACATCATTATCAATTATCCTAATCCTAGTTGAGCGATCTAATTAGCTAGTTTAGATGAAATTGGTGTGTTTAGAATGGAGCTTTCCCAAGGCTAGAATGTGGGTGATGGGAGGCCTAAAACCTCACCTCCACGCCATTAATAATTTCAACCCCTAATCATCCTAAGATCATCTAAGGTAGAAACCTAGGCTTGTCTAGACATTAATTGAATTACACCCAAGACCAAACCCAATTGAGCCTCACAAGTGTATTAGGGAGCGTTAGGGACTAGTTCCCCTATACACAACCTAGCATATCCATGGCCAGTTAGTAGCTGAGGATAATTCTTTATACTCTAACTTATTGTTTGGTTTGATAATCTAAATGGAATCATATTGTTCATGTGCCACCCCCAACTTAATTGATAAGTGCATCTCTTAAACAGCCCACATCTTCCTTAATTCCTTTAAAACCCTAGTTTCATTCTTGCTTAGATAGTGTTAGATTAATTAGCTCTTCTCAACCTTAGATAGCTTCTTGACCTGTTCTTTCTTTGTTCTTGCTAGCTTAGGCCTTTACTTGCATTTTTTCCTTGTTTGTCAGTCTAGTGTAGTTTAATTCTCTTCTTGCTTACCTTAGTATAGATTGTTCTTTTCTTGCCTTGCCTTTCCTTTTCCTACTTAGTAGAATTAATTGTCTAGGGTTAACTTAGGTTTTGTTCTTGCTTGTCTTTATTTCTTGTTCAACTTAGTTTAACAATCAATCACCTTTAAACCCTTAACCCTAGTCTCCATAGTAGGAACCTAGCACCAAAAACTAACCTAGATCTAGTGCCCCTTTTCTCCTTGTGGATCAACCATATACTTGCCACCTTACCTATACTATGACAAGACCCTATGTACTTACGGGTTAGTGTTTTGGTAGAAGTAGGTCATTTGAGTTTAGGTCAATATTAATTTTGAAAGTAAATCCACCCATATACTCCTATCCACAGACTTGCATCCATTCAAGTCTCAATTGAGTGATGTGTAACACTACTGGTAGGAGCACACCATGCTTTCAGGCGCTATTGTTGGGGAGAAAGGCATTCAGCCTGGCTAGTTAGTTTTTCTTTGACTCTTCCTACTGCCCTCATCATTTCTATTATTTAATCTTTATTCTTTTCATTCTTTGTGTATATTGGTTTGTTAACTTGCACTCTTTTTTTTGGTTGTGCTTTGGGCATGTGACAAGCCACTCAAGAGAAGACAAGATGGAAGGACAAAATGCACCCCACAAGCCACTTCAAGACTACTTCATGCCTAGCAACTATAAGTCGACAATTTTTAGCAGGGTTGATCAAATTCCAGGGGAGCAATTCTCAATCCCTCCAGGTCTTCTTGGGATCTTTCCCATCATCTACGGCATAGAGAGTGCAAACCCCTACTAGAACTTGGACTCCTTTCTTGAAGTATGCTCCACCTTCAGGATGTCGACGACTAGTGATGATATAATCTGGTTGACCTTGTTCTAATTTTCCTTCAAGTATAGAGCCAAAGACTGATATGATTCTAGAAGGGACATCATGAGTTGGGAAACAATGAAGAATACCTTCTTAAGGCAATTATACTCTATAGCAAGGTAAACATAAATGTGGCGTGCCGTGACAAGTTTTAGTCAAATGGGCAATGAGCAGTTCCACAATGCATGGGAGAGGTTTAACAAGATTTTAAGAGAATGCCCGCACAATGAGATCCCTTTGTGGCATCTAGTTTAATCATTCTACTCCGATTTATCTCTAATGGACCAAGACAAAATGGATTCTTCTTATGGGGGAGTTTTCATGGCTACTCCACCTGAGGAGATATGTCCTTTGGTTGAGCAGCTGGCTGAAGGATCAAGAATTCTAGTTTTTAGCATGATGAATGGCGGGGGCTATTCCTTTGGTGTGACACCTCCTATTCATAATGAATCAAGCCTGCAAATGATGAAGATTCTTGGTCACATAGTGAGATTCATGAAGAACCATGTGACAAATGTTCCTGGCCACATGGTCAATTATATTGAGTTCTATGGTGAAGAAAAGAAGACACCTCACTCCTATATCTACCAAGAACCACAAAGTCCAAAATATAGCTCAAGGTTTGAGGAAGAGGTTCTCTCTAGATTGAAAATATTTGATGATGTTCAAAAAGATATTACAAGGATAGAAGAGAGAATAGAGCATCTATCTTCCATAATTGACATCTAAGAATAAAAGTTGTCTTCAAAACTCATCATGAGCTACCATGAAGCAAGTGGGCCAATGCCCTCTTCTCAAGTTTTCTATAGTCCTCCGCCCATGAAAGTGCATCCCATCTACCATTTCCAAGGCAATCCCAAGCCTTATACTCCACCTCCCCCTCCATCACCACTATTTTCCCAACAATTCACCTTCCAACCTCAATTCTCCCCTCCACCTCAATTTCAAAACCAAGTGTCACCTCCAACTCTCCACAACCACAACTAGCTCACCCTGTCCACCATGAGCAAGGAAGAGTTGTGAAAGTTCTAAGGTGTGGGAAATATCTTGAGCAGCCCGCAAGTCAAAGAAAGGTTGACAAAGCAAAGCAAAGGTATCCAAGTGGTGATACTGTGATTAAGATTGCCAAAGATGATTCTGTGATACATTATGTTGATTTTGGGATGCTATGTGCTCCACCTCATACTCCATTTGCAAGTCCCACCACCCATAGTGTCCCAACACATATTGATGCAAGCAAGGCCAAAGTAGGTGAGACACCATTTAGTGAAGCATTAGATGAGCCACCGGAAGTAGGGAGGAGACAAAAGCACAGTGTTGACATTCTTCAGATATTTCGTGAAGTGAAGACCAATATTCCATTGTTGGATTCTATTAAGAAAATTCCGTCATATGCCAAGTTTCTAAAGAATTCATGCAATGTGAAGAGAAGGTTAATGGGGAGAATTCCAAATAAAGTGAAGTTGACTGAACAAGTGAGTTCTATCCTTCAACACTCACTCCCCATGAAGATGAAAGACCCAGGAGCCACAATCATACCTAGATACATTGGGGGACATCACATAGGCCAATCCCTACTTGATTTGGGATCCAGTGTGAATATGATGCCATATAGGGTCTATGTTGAGTTGGGTCTAAGGAAGTTGAAATTGGCACATTCCACTCTCCAATTGGTAGATCACTCCATCAAAGTGCCTAGAGGATGAGTGGATGATGTCTTGGTGATGATTGATAAGGAAAGAGGAGCCATATTCCCAGTTGAGTTTTTTGTTCTTGAAATGGAACCGGATTATAGGAAGATCCCCATAATCTTGGGGACACCATTCTTGTCCATGGTTGATGCCAAGATATATGTTCATAGAGGCATAATGATAGTCTCTTTGATGGACATGAATATAAATATCAACATATACAAGTCCTCAAATCAATGGGTTGCAAATGACGATATTGGATATGGTCACCTGAAAAGTCCTATTGATCATTTGAGAGAAGGAGATCTGGATGAAGGACTTGATGACAACTATGGTGATCAAAGGGATGAGGGGCATAGATTGAGTGCAAATGAGTGATGCATCTATTGCAAGAATGGGCACATGAGGATGCCAAATGGATGAACTATTGAAGAATCTTCAAGAAGCCAAGTTGAAGGCATGAAACTCAACGCTTGTGGGAGGCAACCTACCTAGGTTTGGGAATTTTTCATACAACCTTCCATTTTTGGTAATTTTGCTTTGTTTTTATACTTTTGCAAGAAAACACAAACACAACACTTGTTTTTAATAGTTTTTATTTTGTTTTAAGATGTGGAGGTGAAAATAGGGTGAAATGAGAAAAATTGGATGAAATTTTGACAAAGTGATCCGTGAAAAATCATTTTGGGCCAAAGATTTGATGATTTGATGAGATTTGAGTTGAAATCAATAGCCACAGTATTCACCATGGCCGTGGTGACATGGAACGACGGTGACGGTACATTCACAATCAATTGGGGAATCAAGAAAAATCAAAATTGAAGAACAGAGCCACCACGGCCGTACAAGGCATCACAACCATGTAGACATCCACACAAAACTGCCATGTGGGCCACCATGGCCATGTACCGAGCAAGCCACCACGGCCGTGCTACATAGCACAACCATGCTATAGTGTGACTCAGCATTTAATTCAGCCAATTTGGAAAACCATAAAATAGTTCTATTTATGATTCTTTAGCACCACGACTGTTCCTTGCGAACGGTGGCCGTGCAACACTCCCCAACCATCCTACCACCCTTGAATATCCACCAAATCATCCCCAATCCATCTCTAATAAATCCCCCACCATTTCCAGTACCTCAATCTCCAGACTTCTCCCATTTCCAACCATAAAACACACCATTTCTCTCAAATCCGCTCCCAACAACCCTGTTCTTCAGAGAAAGCCTATAATGCTATTCTTCTCCACCAATTTCAGACTAAAATGAAGCAAATGGCTAAGAAGGTTGTAGAAAAGACAAAGGATGTGATCTCCTATGAACGCCTGTTGAAGAACGTGCCCTCTTCACCTCCGATGACTGCTCTTACCCTCCCAGCACCTTTGGCAGCCTCTGATTCACAAGGGGAATCACCCAATGCGACTGCGGCAGTGGGTCCTATGATGGAGAAGTCATCTAGAATACCTAGAAGAGATAGGGAAGCAGCCCGACCAGTAGTCTCAGAAGCCTATCCATTAGTTTTGGCGGCTCGTTTTTCATTTTAGCTACACACCCCATGACGTCTATGGCACCGCAACCACAATAACAGTCGAGAGAACAACGATGACTACTGGTAGATGATACAGATGAGGCAATGCTCGATGCATAGCCAGAGGATGCCCCTGAAGTGCATCATAAGGTGACACCAAACATTCAGAGTAAGAAAGGGTAGAAGGAAAATCTTCCAGAGTGCTTGACACGTCAAGTGATTGCCACTCCCTACATGCGTGTGCCAGGAGACAATGAGGACTTTGGGTATCTTTGATTTTTTTTTCCAGGACATTGTAGAGTCTGTTGGGCTTGTTGAAGTGTTGACCACTGTGTAGGAGACCAATGTGGATCTTACATAGTAATTCTTTGCCACATTAGATAGGGTCTCACAAGACCCCATTAGTGTCACCTTGGGGAGTATCACCTACCTTTTTATTTCATCTTTTGTGAATCATATCTTTACTTCAACTCCTGAGGTAGTAGAATCACGTGATCAAGGAAGCATTGATAGGGAAACTAATGAAAATTACACTGCAATGTGGAGGAAACTCACCGGTTAATGAATTTTATGGCAAAAAATCAAAGATTAGCCTAATTAACAACTCCATCCTAAGGTACATTCACAAGGTCTTGGCGAACACCATCTTCGCCTGATATGAAAATCAAGGCAGTTGCACAAGGAAAGACCTTTTTGTGTTGGGATGGATGGTGTTGGGGACGATTGTAAATCTGGGGTCACTTATCACTGATCATATGAAGACAATCCCATCCAAGAGAAAGAATCCATTTATCATGGGAGGGATTGTTACTTCCATTGCTTTGGCCCTAGGACATGATGTATCTGGCTACACAAAAATAGAAGGAGGAAAGCTAGTTGACTTGCATTACTTGACCCGCTCATCGATGATATCAGTGGTTGATCAGAAGATCTTCTACTAGGTCAACCCTCCTTATGTTGGGGTTTCACTTGAGCTCCCCTATCATGCCACACCAATCCTAGAGGGATGTGGTCCATCTCTAGACTTTTTGGCCATCTTGAAGAGGTGGGAAGGGGAGCATCCTAGGGATATATGGTAGCATCATCTTAGATATCTGTCTGAGGGACTTGTCGAGTCACAGACATCTACCGAGAGGAAGAGAACAACTGAGTAGTGAGAAAACCACAGGGTGAGGCGTCATGAGGTAGAGACATCACAACAGAAATAACAACCCACATCAAATGCATATGACATGTCCACCATACATGCACAGTTGGATGCTATTCTGAGCACTCAGGATCGCATTTTGAGCACCTACGAGGGTATTTTATAGGCACAGGAGGGTTTCCAACACACTCAGGATGCTTTGTGGTTTGACCATAAAAAAATGCATTATCATGTCAACCACCTATACCAGTTCTAGCATGCCTAGGCATAGAGGAACCCTCAGTGGGGGGAAGATTGGTGGAGTTCACTGTCAGCATATCAGGACAACTACCTGCCTCCATAGTTAGACTACTGGGGATCCTACTACCAGCACCATACACCATAGGGAGGACCACCACCACCAGAGTGATCATCTTCCCTATCATTCCCAGAATTTAGTGCCATGTTGAGGACAACATGATTCAAAAGTTTGGGGTGGTAGGGTGGTATGCCCTATCTGATTTTCACTCTTATTTTGCATTTCACCTGCCATTTGCTTTTGTTTGCTTGCTTTTGCTTGCTTTAGTTTAGAATTTACCTACTTTGCATACTTACTTGCCATGTAGTTACTTTCTTGCAATTTTTGTGTAATTTTCAAAAAATTTGCCTTTTTGCCATGCGTTTCATATCATGTAGATTTTTGGTAATTTTTGCATGCTCTATCTAGGATTTGCTAGTTTCCTGCTTTAAGTTCAATAATATAATCTTAGACATGATTGAAGGAAATTGGTCACCATTTTGGCCATTTTTTTCCCAAAATTGAGATTTCTTGCCTAAAAGTGTGTTTTGACCCAATCACTACTTTTAGATTAAAAATGATGACCTTTCACAAATGCAAGTGAATTATCATTGTTTATTGGTAAATGGTATCAATTCTTGACTTTTTACATGCACACCACCTCTCTTGTGTTTGAGAATGATTTGGTTGAATTGTGATTTGAGCAAGCTATGAGTGCTTAGTGCCTATGAAATCACTTGATAGAAGTATCAATTTCATGTTGTTCATTCATGTGGAGTGAAATTGTGGGATGAAGTGTTGGATTAATTTTCATGCAAGATACCTTATGTTGAGAATCACGCCAGTGATCCCTCTTTGACCAGACTCTTCACTACCCATCTTCTTACCCCTTAGCCTCATGAAAGGATGCCAAAGTGCACATATCGGCCGTCCCCACCTCTAAAATTTTAGGGTGGCCACATATACATCTCACCACTTCACTCTCATTACCATATACCCTATCTACTCCAAGGGCAAAGAAAAATAAAAAGAAAATGTAAAATAAAATAAAATAAAAGATGCTCCTGTTTAAGAGCATCTAAATAAAGAAAAGATGAGTATTATATGTAACAGAACTCTAAAATCTTATCGCAATCATTTATTCCATTTTCATACCCATTGAGCTAGGAAACATCAAACCTAGCTCACTTTGCCCTTTCTGCATCCATGTGGGTCATTTGGTGTGAGTTGAAACATAAGGTTGAATGCATGAAGGTGAAACAACACTCCTAGTCATCCTTAATTAATGCCATTATGAAATGGTCTACCCAGAAATACATGAAAGAAATATGGATAGGTTGTGTGTTTTATGCACTATATTTGAAGTTCGTATGATTTGTGCTCTTTTCATGATTGGTTTGTGAAAGGAGAGGAGAGAGGTGAAATGCATGTACTTAGTCATTATTGGTCCCATTCAGCAATAATCATCTTTTGCATTATGTCATTTCTTGATTGTGGAAATATTACAGAGAGATTGAATTGGAGCATACTTGAGGACAAGTATGTTTTAAGTTTGGGGTGGTGTGTCATCCCTATTTTGGGGCTTCATCTTGAGTCATATTGCATTTCAATAACATCTATAACTGTTAGATTACATGTTATTTCCCTTAATATGCATATTTATGTAAAATACACTTATGGACATTATTTGCATGTTTTTCAGGCAATTGGACCACACTTGATGGAAGAGAGAGAAGGAGTGATCTTATGGTTTCTCTACCCTTGGAGAGACCAAAAGTGAAGTTCAATGCTCCCTCAACCTACTCCTAGTGGCCAAAGATCCAATGAAGCAAAGATGTCCAAGAAAATCCAAATAATAAGTCAAAGTGCTGATCCAGACCACCAGAATGATGATGGTACAACAGAATGGCCGTGCTAGTACACTTGCGATTCAATAGAGTCACTTTAGAGTAAATCTTGAATCACCACAGCCGGGTCACACAGAATGGCCGTGGTGAACTGACCCAGAATGGTCGTGCCACCTTCCACGGCCGTGCAGTAGTAGAGGCAGAATGGCCGTAGAGCAGAGAATGATCTGTGCATTTTGAGCCACCATGGTCGTGGTGACCACCACGACCGTATTACCCTAGCCCCACCACGATCGTGCCACCTTCAGTACAAAATTGGCCAACTCCCAATGATTTTTCACCATTTCTCATAATGGTCGTTCCCATCCACCACGACCATTCTCACCCCTTCCCACCATAGCCGTGGTGACCACCACGACCGTGCTACCTACAAAAACCTAGCTTCTTTTGCATTATTTTTTCCATACTACTCCTACTTGACCTAGTGCTTCCCCACAACTATATATGCCTAGGTTGCAGCTCTAGCATGAGCTGGCTACCTTCTACCACCTCTTAGATCCCCATTTTCACCCCTTAGACATTCCACTCCATTTCCACCTCTATTCCACTCCATTTCACCATTTCCACCACCAAAACCCTAGTTTCCTCTCATTTCCACCCATTTCCACCATCATTCCATGCCTCTAGAACTTGGAGGAGAGAGGAGGATGCCCTACAATAGCTGAAGTGGAGGACTTCTTCATCTACACCAAGCTCCATGGCTTATTCTACCTCTTTCTCCTTTGTTTTTGTACTTTGCATTGTTATGAGTAGCTAGCCCCCTTGGGTGGGCTGTTTACGGTGTATAATGTTACTTTGATACCATGTTGGTGGGAAATGATATGTAAACTTTGTTATTCCATTTGCTAATTATTGTGTTCTATTTCTATCTCATTCTCCATAAATTGTTTGTTTGTTTGTGCTTGAAAACAATTGGAAATTTAGGGAAATTGCTTATATGTGTGAATTTTGGGATTTGCTCCAAGGTCCAATTCTTGGATCCCTAGCTAGCTACCTGTCCTCCTACATCATAATAAATTCTCCTAACCCTATTTTAGAGATCTAAGTTTCTAGTTTATATGAAATTGGTGTGTTTAGTAGGGAGCTTTTTGATGGCTAGAATGTGGGTGATGGGAGGCCTAAAACCTCACTTCCACCCCCATTACTAATCTCAGCCCCTAATCATCCTAAGATCAAATAACCTAGAAACCTAGGCTTGTTTAGACTCTAAATGAATTACACCCAAGCCCTAGCCCAATTGAGCCTCACAAGGGTAGTAGGGAGTGATAGGGACTAGTTCCCCTATACACAACCTAGCATATCCATGACCAGTTAGTAGCTTAAGATAATTCATTCGACTCTAACTTGTTGTTTGGTTTGAAAATCTAAATGGAATCATAATGTTCATATGCCACCCCCAACTTAATTGATAAGTCCATCCCCTAAGCATCCCACATCTTCCTTTATTGCTTTAAAACCCTAGTTTCCATCTTGCTTAGCTAGTGTTAGCTCAATTAGCTCTTTTCTTGGTTAGATAGCTTCTTTCCCTATTCTTGCTTTGTTCTTGCTAGCTTAGGCCTTTACTTGCATTTTTTCCATATTTTCCAGTCTAGTGTAGTTTAATTCTCTTCTTGCTTGCCTTAGTTTAGATTGTTCTTTTCTTACTTTTCCTTTTCCTCTTCCTACTTAATAGAATTAATTGTCTAGGGTTAACTTAGGTTTTGTTCTTGCTTATCTTTCTTTCTTGTTCAACTTTGTTTAACAATCAATCAGCTTTAAACCCTTAACCCTAGTCTCCGCAGTAGGAACCTAGAACCAAAAACTAACCTTGCTCTAGTACCCCCTTTTCTGCCTATGGATCAACCATATACTTGACACCTAACCTATACTACGACACAACCCTGTGCGCTTGCAGTTTAGTGTTTTGGTAGAAGTAGGTTGTTTGAGTTTAGGTCAATATAAATTTTGAAAGTAAATCCACCCCTGTGCTCCTGTCCATGGAGTTGCATCCATTCAAGTCTCTATTGAGTGGTGTGTAATGCCATTGTCGATGCCAATGTCGAGAGCGCACCAGGGGGGATGGGGGAATAACATGGCACAAAGTATTAATATATGATCCAACTACATGATCATTCATACCTTATGGAAATGTTAGGGATGAAATCCAAGGATAGTTACTTGAAACCAATATCTTCCTTCAATAAACCCTAATTTATGAGATATTGCAAGTTTAGCTAGGATAGTATCCAACCCTTGGATAGTGATTCTCAAGCTAAACTATGCTGAGATAACTCCATGTTGTAGGAAAGACAACCCTAATATTAAAGGATCTAGTTCATATCATCATGCATTGTCATCGAATATCTCAAAATCTGAAATTCAGGCCAATATTCTAAGTTTGTATCCATCCGTCCTCAATCCACATAATGTGTGTATTATAGACATTCTATAGAACAACAAAACAAAATGCTTTAAAGACTTGTACTAGGCATATGTACAATTATGTGAGTTCAAGTTAACCTACACCATATAGTAGATCAACTGTCCTTCCTAAGGAGAAAGGTAGAGGCTACTTTCTTGGAGTGTCAACCTTTACTCATAGAAAGCTATACCGATAAAGAGAGGATAGGATTGATAACTGTTTATCCAAAAATAGGTCATCCACATACTTTGTTTGAGATACCTACATATATATACCACCAAACTCGATAGGGTGTGGAACCCTAATTAATAAACATAATTAATGTTTAGATATGACAAAAAATTCTAAAGGGTAACCTACCTTCTAAGGAACAATCTAGGATAACTTGAAATACTCAAGTTGTCGAATACTTAGGTTTTGATACCATTCTATAAGAAGTGGTACCCAATAGTGGGCCCACTCAATGATATAAACATGAGCCATGAAATATGTTAGCAACAGAAAACATAACTATTTACAAAGTTTCATTATATCTCCATTTACATAACTTTCTCACCCTAATGGTGGTACATAAAATTAAAAGGTTACATCTATATACACATAAGGCCATATGCAGAGGGTAATAATGCTATCTTAAGTTGTCCTTATGTCCACTAATTACCTCACAATCATCCTACATCTCTGCCCTATAAAGTACCAACACCTGGGTGGAGTGAACATCCAAAAAATAGGAAAACAAAATATATATCAACAAAAGTTGAACATGTACATTTAAAAGATTTTGTGCATTCAAATGGGTGAAAAGAGAAAAAGAGATGTTCCCATAAAGAGGACGATCATCAAAAGATAAAAAAGTTCCAACAAGAGATATATAAAAAAAAAATGAATTCTAAAAGAATGAGGCATATAAATAAACAAGTGAGATAACACATCTTTCGATTAACCATTCACAATATCACAACAATCAAAATTATGCACATGTACATATATTGGACTAAAGTAACTATAGTTGGGCCAATTGACCACTAAGTCATCGACCAAAGTAAATGGGTGGAAGAACGTTGTAACACCCTAACTTTTTATAACTAATCCTACATAAGAAACGCTAATTCAAATTTCAAATCTTGATGCTTCATACAAAATATATTGAAACTTAGAGAGCTAATTATAATGGATAAATCATGTTCTAAGATAATTCTTCACCATCAAGTTAATTGAAACTCAATTTCCTCAAATGTAACCCTAATTAGTAAACTAACTATACATAGGGGTTAAAAGTGAAATTGGCCCTTTTGATAATAAGAATTTGACCTAACAATTTTTATGAGAACATGAAAGAATGATATATAGCTTTTCTCAAAATATCATCCCCTAGTTAGTTTTAGATAATTCTAGATGATTAAGTATAGATTTAACCTAAAAAGGCAAACATAGTTCGTTGTGATCCTTAAAACCACAAAATAATGCTATAAATGGATTCCTTATGGTACAATCGGGTAACATGCCAATTTTCATTAAATTTGAAGAATCCTAGCTATCCCAATTGAATTAGGAAGGGAAGTGATATAGTTTGAATCATGTGTTAGCAATAATTTGATTATATAACTGATTCTCATAATGATCCCAGTGACTTATGTGTCATGTAGATAGAGTCCGTTCTGAGTTGGGTTGAAGGATCCAGGCAGAATCGAGAGTCCTCAGATCACCCCTCTCACCCGAGTCTTGGTACCTGCGTGCTTTTGAGTGCATGTCTCTCCTCCCTGATCCCTCTCCCTATTAAATGCCATGAGAAAATAATTTGATTTTCATGATCCTTGCATCCTGGCAAGTTTTTCGGTCCCAAACACCATGGGATTTCTAGCCCTAGACATCCTTGTCGGTAAGGGATCTTCCAGGTCCAATGGATCTCGAACTCCTTTGACCTCTAACATTTCCCTGACTCTCATCTATATAAGAAACATGTACACAACCCTCCACTAGGTGTCACTAACTACCCAGAGTCAAATATTGAGCATTGAATCACCCTCTAGAACTCTTGGTTCGTTTCCCTATGACCTTCACCTAATTCCACCCCACTGACAGTTCTGGACGACACTCGCAACCACTAGGGTCATCTCCATCATGCCTGTCCCCCTCCACGGCCCTAAAATATGGTTAAACCCAACGGATTTGATTGCATATAAGGTATTTGGTTCTTTTTTTCTTCCCCCTTTTTGTTTATGTATCTGAGATCTATGATAGAATCCATGTTTTCCCTTGTGCCTTTGCTCTCTATGACCTATGCCATGTATCTAGGCTTATTTTGGGTTCTCATGGCTTTCTTCATTTCCTCTTGGTCAAAGGATGAATGTTAGTTTCCTTTTTCCCTATTTCTCCTCTTCCCTCCTTGGCGGAAAGGACTCTCCAGGCTCCTGACCATTAGACAAGCCAAGTTTGGGCTCTTTGGGTCCGTCCACCCCAGACAAAGGTGCCTAGCACCATAGCTCTCAACAACAGGGCCAAGATCCCAAGTTTTTTTTGGCCACATCACACGGTACCTCTCGGTGTTCTTTGTTGTCCTTTTCTAGATCAATGAAGAAGAAGTGGGCTGACTTTTTACCCAGTTTGTCCTTGTGTGCTCATTTCTCTGTTTCACGCCCACGAGGGTATTTTGGTATTTATCCATCTTAATCGCCAATTGAACGCAAGTCTTCTTCAGGGTGAGTCTAGGTCAAGTGGACAGCTGCAGTCGGGCCACGACAGCCACGGTCCCAAACCTGGGTGGGTTTTGGATAATCTAGCATGGATTTTCCTTGCTCTGTTATTGGCCAGTCTTTTTCAATTACATAACTAATTCTTACGTGATCAGAAAATTATGCAAAAATATTTGTTGGATAGGTTTTCAAATGAGGAACAACAATGTGGTGGTTGAGTTCAAATTTTAATCGAAATTTTTCCTTATTTATTCAAGATCGATGAAACCCTAAAATTAGGTTGGATAATGATTATCAATGCAAGTTAATTAATTGATCATGGTAATTAGGGTTCCCTGAACATCAAGAGACTAATTAGGAGTTTCTCCAATCTTTGTAAGTGGTCCATGCAATTTGAACATAATTATTGAATGATTTTAATATATTTGTACAATGAATGTTATGCATGTATTATTTACTATTACAATTCTTAAAATTCAATGATTGTATAAGAAACTGAAAGTCATGCTTTTCTATCAATATTTATTATATCATCTTTCGTGAACATTAAGAGAAATGATAAGATTAAGATTCTAAGAGAAAGTTAAGAGTTTTAAGAGAAATATAATGATTAAAAGATAATTTTTATAAGATCCTTACCAAGAGGTTCCTCAGAGCAAAACTAAGAGGCACTCCAGTACAACCTAAGAGACACCTTGGTGCATAATAGAAGAGGCACTCCTATGTAACCCAAGAGGCACTTCGATGCATAATATAAGAGACACTTTGGTGCAAAACCCGAGGATTCTTATATAGGTCAAGATAAAAGACATAATCTAAAATCAATTGTCTCTTTTTCAATTTTTAATGCCTAAAGTTTATTTTCAGTTTACATGTTTTCTTTAAAGATGTAATATGTTCAATTCCACTTACCAATTTGTTTGATGTATGGATGGGGGTGTGATGCCCACAGGAAAGGAGCAATGTCAATGATAAAGCTATCTAAGGACCAGATGAAGAAGGAGTTCAAGGTGATTTGAGATCAGACTTGGTGGGGTGCCAACTATCAATAGATTATATTTTCCTTATGTTTATGAGATGTGTGTTTAAGTTAGAATGTGAGTTTTATGTTATGAGTTTGAGATATGAGAAACTATGCAATTTATCTTGTGTTGGTTTATCAAACTTTATTTTTATTCAATGATCATCATGTTGTGACATTCCCAATGAGATTATGCTTCTGCTCAATGAGTTGTATGTTATAGAAAGTTGGGATGTTACTAGTGCACCCTATGTGGAAAAGCATGCCTCTACTATATCACGGTGGAAAATAACACCTTTGGAAGAAAATGATGCCCTAATGGTTACTCATAAGCATCTACAATAGTTATCTTGTCAATTTACCTAACATGCATAAATAGAGTGGAAGTATAGCTTGCATTCACCATTCACATTTCCAAGCAAAACAATAAAGCAAGTGGTTTATATACCCAATGAAACAAAATATTCATCAAGCATTGTGGAATAAGATAATTCTATGTGAGGAAATAAAGAAATCACAACATAATTGAATAAAAGGAGACTATAATAAAAGGATGCATCATTGTAAGAATGTTTAAGTCAAATTATGCCAAAATTAAATAGTGAGGAGTACATATCTAAGCATCTGACCAACTTTCACAAAAGGACAACTAGGGCCACTCTTAGAGTCTGTCACCACCTATTCATAAATTATATGCCTAGTATTAATAATGATTTGAATTGACTCATTTACGTAATTTTTATCATTATGTAATCTCTTCGGGGACTAGAAACCATCCTACTAAATCAGTCACATTTTTCTAGTTTCAATATTTGATTTATTGTATTATTCTTATAATTAAATGATTAGTTATGGTTTATACACACCAAGACCATTTCTAATAATTTAATAGACTGATAAATGATGGACATACCGTGTATCATAAAATTTGTGATTAGTCGTGACTAGAGTATGTAACTAAAGTAAGGTTACATGACCTTGCATGGCTTCAACTAAGTGAAATAATGTGAAATGCCAACATTTTCATGATGGTACGATAGAAATCAAGATGGGAATTGGGATAGTTCTGGGAAGATCAAAAGGTGGATTGGTTTTCCAATTTACTATTAGTAAATCTTTCAAAACTCTCAAAACATTAAAGCATAGTGTAGTTTTCCCCAAGAAATTGGTAAGAAAACATTGAGTATGGTTTCCCCAAACTTCCTTGAATTTGGAAACCCTCTCTACACCACATTAGAGGTGGTCGAAGGTGATAGAGAGGCCTTCTACCATTGAAGGTCCAAGGGAAAGTTTGGATTCACCATGTATTCAAAACAATGAGAACACAAGAGGTTTTCAGACGCTTGAGGTCCAAGTCAAGCGAGAGGTGAGTAAAACAACCTGAATCAAGGCTATACGACTCAAAACCCAACTCGATGCTTGTAAAAAGATATGGGAATTACATGTAAGAATCTAGGGAAAGCAGGGTTGGGTGGCTATGATTCCATGCCCTAAATAGATTGACGATGTGTGTGACATCCCGCTATCACACAGACAGTGAAATGACATGTGAAAACGTGCGGAACCACACTATTACTTGAAAACATGGGTTAATTAAAACTGATTGTGAAAACATACATAAGAGAACTTTTGCATCTAGATCCTGCATCGAAACACGTTATATAAACATTACGAAGCTGACATATGCCCACCGCTTAAAGGAACCAGCTGTCCTATCAACACATGAGTTCATCATCTATTTATATGTACATAACAGGCCGCATAATGCCAACAATAGGATACACAAAATTACAACATCTATGCATCGTGAAACATCGTCAAAACACCTCCAAGGACCTGAGAGTACAAGGATGACTCTAGGACTCTACTACAAAATACCAAAACATGCAACATCTCCATCTCTTGCCTGCTATTGATCCTCTTCTTGATGCTCAGCCACAACCTCGTGACTCCCTTGTCTGCCGTGACCACCTAAAAAGGTTGTAACCCAACGGGGTGAGACACACAGTCCCAGCAAGAAACATAACTCCCCGCCGAAACTATAAAACTCCAGAAAATAGGGAAATAGGTAAAGCAGGTAACTGATATATGCAGATAATATGAGCAACATACTGAGCAGAATGCACTGTATCATTCATCTTACCAAATTATGGGATGTATATAAATCCTAATTTTCTTTATGGAACATTATTGACAAGATAAGATTTATAAGATCTTATCATAAAACATAAGGTACGTATAAATAACTGTAGGGTGTGACAAGATCAGCTATACAAACAAAGCTTCAACCAATGTTCCGTATTTTGTATGAATCAATAAACTCTATTCAGCTGAATTACATATTATTATGCCCTGAGGAAATGAGCCGTACCACTCAGATCCAAACGACGGATGCGAAACCCGGAGTCGGTGCCATACAAGGTCAATGGAAGAGTCAGACTCCACGACCTTACCACCTCGTGGTTAGTGCATGAGAACTAAAGCAGGACCACAATCTCATGCATAAGTGGCCTCAGCCACATGGTCAGCTCTGCAGGCTACCCATAACTCTAGCCCACCTTGGTACAGGTCTCGGCTCTAGTAAAACTTGAGCCACAAGCTTGTTCACCGTGCTCTGAGCCATGAACACATTCATGCTCTATCACATATCCAGAGCCATGGGCCTGTTCACCATGCTCCATATACCCTGAGTCTGCAACCACAGCTGCACTTGAATCCTCTCTATTTTAGGCTTGGAGAAACCTCACATATTCAACAATATGTGCTTCGGGTTAACCCGCAGGAGAACCCATTTCACCATCAGCAGCTACTGACGATGATGGATCTATGTCCAGGGTAGACTACATGATCAGTTTCACTATAATCAATTAGTATATTTTAAGTGGATTGTTGAGGCAACCAAGTTGTAAAGCATACAAGCAATGAGTTATGTTATTAATGAAATCATCACATCGTCTAGGGATCTCAATCCCTCATTACAGAAAGCTACTACCTCTCAAGGCAACATCTCCTTGGGATAACAATCCCTTATTTTATCAACAACAGGATAACACCTCACTAGGCACACAGCCTTCATCAGATTCACAGACCTATCTTAGTGTACTATTGATACATGCCATCTCATCAACAAGAGTTATCTTCATGATACAATATTATTCACACACATAGGCCTCATAGCTCTCACTTGGCTATGAATTCATCTGATGCACCTGTGTGGTTAGTATACACTTCAAGAGAGATAACTTTTGAAATCACCAGACATATAGATCTACTGCTCAAAATGACATTAGGGTTTACAGATGCTAATTGCATTACTATAATAAATCATGTCATTCATTTAAGCTTATAAACACAAACTAGCATATTATCATCTTCATTTTTGGCATTATCTTTAAGCATCAAACGTGTCATAGGTTCTCAAACCATTCTGCATAATTCATTATCAACAAAGATGTGATTACATGATAAGGAACTACTGACTAGGGTTTCTGAGTGAAAACCAACCCTCACTAAAGGTGTCCGCTACCCTTACTAGAAGTGTGACGGGTAGCGCAACCCTAACTACCAGGGATATCGGGCAGGGTAACAACCCTCACCACACATGGCAGCCAAGGCACCTAGCCTCACCCATCAGTCAACCCAACTCCAGGTGTATCAGTCTCCACACTTTCGGCCAACCCACGGTGTTGACTATGGCCCTATCGCCCATCTAGGGTTAGGGTATCTCGGGAAGAGCTACTATATCGGCTAAGATCATGACGCCCAGACCAAGCTTGTATCGCCCATCAAGCTAGACATTTTATTCGATACAAGGGCACCAAAGAGAGGGCCTATCATCCAACCAAGCCAGACTCGCCCTATCAGCCGACACCAGGTAAAGACCAGGGTATATTTCCCAACCCATCCTAAACGTCAAGGGAGTCATATCGGGCACAAAGCCAACAACTCAATGTCAACATATTGCCCTAGGACTCTAGTCCAGAGAGTGTATCGGGTAGCACCTTTACATGGGTATCGTGCAAGGCTCAAACTCATCCCGACATGATCATCATCAACCTCAAGATCACCACCTTAGAAACCCTAATGATCAAGAGAATTGGCTCACCTCTCAACAACCGAGAGAGAGGGGTTTTGCACAACTTCAATCACCAATCGGACAACATGATGGATCATTTCCATATCGGTCAAGATGCCATCCACAACTAGGTCATCATCTACTAAGTCTCACCTTTCAAATCCAGGGTCAGGGAAGAGTTTTTCCCAAGCTTCTAGAGTATAGACTCACCTCTCAACAACCAAGAGAGTGGGGTATTGTCCACATCACTAGGGCCGAACTCACTTCCCAAAACCAGAGGATAGAAAAGGGGTGTTGCCAATTAGGTTTAGCCTACCATGATCAAAGCACATCCACAACACATTCACAAGGGCAAGTGAGATCATATATCTAAAACAAGAAGTATATTTAACAAGATATATGGCCGATAAAGATAGAACATAACGTGCAATAATAAAAAGGGAGTAGTATAGCTAGGGTTAGGAGTTATGTAACCCGCCTTAAGCAAGCTCCAAGCTCCTAGCTCCTAGATCCATACTCAAACACCACCACAAGAGGAGGAACAAGGCACTCAAGAGGGGTTTCTAACAACATGTTATCTTTCTTACAGCTAACAAGTATCATATAGTTATCATGCATAGAACACGCGATAAAAGAGTGTGCGACACCCGAGTCAACCAGAATAGATATAAAGTAAGAAGAAGACAAATCAGAATGAAATAACTCCATATAACCTACCACCACTCGCGGGTTGACTATCGCCTCCGACTGACTCATAGCATAGAGTCGAGTTGTTGCTTGTTGCTATCCACGTCCTCTGCTTCCTTGAGCGGACGATCCTGCTTGCGATGCCTGGCCGCATCCTCGCCCCCTGCTACCACTAGGCTGCTGTCTATCTGACCCTTGTTGATTCTGCCTTAGCTTTTGTGTTACTTCGACATCTCTCTTTGGGCAGTTTAATTTGAAATGCCATGTCTGTCCACATATATAACATGCGCTATCCTCGAACTGTGGTCTAGATGGCCCTATCACTGCCACATAAGTTGTACTATGCGCCTTTGATAGTGAAGAAACATAACATCTTCCCTTATTTGCGGTCCATTGTGATGGTGCACTGGAACCTCTCATCATGGATGGTGTTGAAAACCTTGGCTTCCTGAAGCCACCAAACCTTTGTCCCTAAAATTGAGCATGCCACTTCTTGGTCATGGCCTCTCTCTTCTCCCTAACTGACCGTTCGATCCTATGGACAGATTCTATGAACGTAGAAAATCGTTCTCTGTTCTCCAAAGCAGCAGCTGGTGTCGTCAACTCTTCACTCAGACCCTTCTCAAACAGTCTGATCCATTCATCATCTGTTGCTGCCATGTGAGGACAAAACCTCAGCAAGTCCATGAAATTGGCTGCATACTCAGTGGCACTCATCTGTCCTTGGCGTAGGCACTCAAACTGGTTGATCTTTTCATCCAGATACGTCTTCGGAAAGTATCTACTGACAAACTCATGCTGGAAAACTTCCCAACCGATCTCCTCATTGGGTGGCTTCTCCTCCTTGATGGCCCACCAGTGGCCAACACTACCCTTTAGAAGGTAGACAACATGCTTTACTTTGTCTGCTTCGGGGATGTCGAGGATCCGAAAGGCCTTCTCAAGACCTGTTAGCCACAGATCTGCATCTGTTGGATCAACAGTTCCTACATAATTTGAAGCTCCGGCTCGGCGAAGCCACTCGAAGGTCTTCCCAATACCCGATGTTTCACCATGGGGAGCATGTGCTCTTGGCAGAGGCACTGGCAACCTTTCTACCATGAGATTCATCGTAGCCATCAACTGCCCCATAATCTGCTGGTAGGCAAGATTTTCGAGAATGGCTGGGTCAAGTTGGGGGACCTCAGGAACCCGATCTTCATGTGTCTGTACTCTAGCTCCATCAACTAATGCAGCCTCGCTGCTCTTGGCAACGTGTTCTTCATGATTTCCAGACATCTTTAAGCCTTTTCTTCCACTGAGGGCAGAAGGTTATTGTAAGAAAATCTGGAAAACTCACAAGAACAGACACAAACCTAGTCCTAGATCCCTATAGACTTAGCGAACCTAGAGCTCTGATACCAAACTTGTGTGACACCCCACTATCACATAGACATCGAAATGTCACGCGAAAACGTGCGAAACCACACCATTACTTGAAAACCCAGGTTAATTAAAATCGATTGTGAAAACATACATACAAGAACTTTTGGGTCCAGATCCTGCATTGAAACATGTTATATAAATATTACGAAGCTGACATATGCCCACGGCTTAAAGGAACTAGCTGTCCTATCAACACATGAGTTCATCACCTGTTTATATGTACATAATAGTCCACATAAGGCCAACAACAAGATACACATAATTACAATAGCTATGCATCGTGAAACGTCGTCAAAACACCTATGAGGACCTGAGAGTACATGGATGACTCTAGGACTCTACTACAAAACACCAAAACATGCAGCATCTCCATCTCTTGCCTACTATTGATCCTCTTCTTGTTGTTCAGCCATAACCTCACGACTCGCTCGTCTGCCGCGACCACCTAAAAAGGTTGTAACCCAACGGGGTGAGACACACAGTCCCAGTGAGAAACATAACTCTATGTCGAAACTATAAAACTCCAGAAAATAGGGAAATAGGTAAAGAAGGTAATTGATATATGCAGATAATATGAGCAACATACTGAGCAGAACACACTGTATCTTTCATCTTACCAAATTACGGGATGTATATAAATCCTGATTTTCTTTATGGAACATGATTGACAAGATAAGATTTATTAGATCTTATCACAAAACATAAGGTACATATAAATAACTGCAAGGTGTGACAATATCAGCTATGAAAACAAACCCTCAACCAATGTTCCATATTTTGCATGAATCAATAAACTCTATTCGACTGAATTACTTATTATTATGCCCTGAGTAAATGAGCTGTACCACTCAGATCCAACCGATGACTGCGAAACCCAGAGCTTGTGGCATACAAGGTCAATGGAAGAGCCAGACTCCATGACCTCACCACCTCATGGTTAGTGCACGAAAACCAAAGCAAGACCACAATCTCATGCATAAGTGGCCTCAGCCATAGGGTCAGCTCCGCAGGCTACCCATAACTCTAGCCCACCTTGGTACAGGTCTCGACGCTAGTAAAACTTGAACCACGAGCTTGTTCACCATGCTCTGAGCAATGAATGCATTCATGCTCTATCACTTATCCTGAGCCATGGGACTTTTCACCATGCTCCATATACCCCGAGTCTGCAACCACAGCTGCACTCGAATCCTCTCTATTTTAGGCTAGGAGAAACCTCACATATTCAAAAATATGCACTCTAGGTTAACCCGTAGGAGAACTCATTTCACCATCACCAGCTACTGACGATGATGGATCTATGGCCAGGGCAGACTACATGATTAGTTTCACTGTAATCAATTAGTATATTTTAAGTGGATTGTTGAGGCAACCAAGTTGTAAAGCATACAAGCATTGAGTTATGTTATTAATGTAATCATCACATCGTCTAGGGATCTCAATACCTCATTACAGAAAGCTACTGCCTCTCAAGGCAACATCTCCTTGGGATAAAAATCCCTTATTTTATCAACAAGAGGATAACACCTCACTAGGCACACAACCTTCACCAGATTCACAAACGTATCTTAGTGTACTGGTGATACATGCCATCTCATCAACAAGAGTTATCTTCATGATACAGTATTATTCACACACATAGGCCTCATAGCTCTCACTTGGCTATGAATTCATCTAATGCACCTGTGTAGTTAGTATACACTTCAAGAGAGATAACTTTTGAAATCACCAGACATATAGATCTACTACTAAAAATGACAGTAGGGTTTAGAGATGCTAATTGCATTACTATAATAAATCATGTCATTCATTTAAGCTTATAAGCACAAACTAGAATCTTATCATCTTCATTTTTGGTATTATCTTTAAGCATCAAAATGTGTCATAGGTTCTCAAACCATTCTGCATAATTCATTATCAACAAAGATGTGATTACATGACAAGGAACTACTGACTAGGGTTTTCGAGTGGAAACCAACCCTCACTAAAGGTGCCCGCTACCCTTACTAGAAGTGTGACGGGTAGCACAACCCTAACTACCAGGGATATCGGGCAGGGTAACAACCCTCACCACACCTATCGGCCAAGGCACCTAGCCTCACCCATCGGTCAACCTAGCTCTAGGTGTATCGGTCACCACACTATCGGCCAACCCTCGGTGTTGACTATGGCCCTATCGCCCATCTAGGGTTAGGGTATGTCGGGCAGAGCTACTATATCGACTAAGATCATGATGCCCAGACCAAGCTTGTATCGCCCATCAAGCTAGACATTTTCTTCGATACAAGGGCACCAAAGAGAGGGCCTATCATCCAACCAAGCCAAACCCACCCTATCGACCGACACAAGGCAAAGACCAAGGTATATCGCCCAACCTATCCTAAACGTCAAGGGAGTCATATCAGGCACAAAGCCAACAACTTAATGTCAACATATTGCCCAAGGACTCTAGTCCAAGAGAGTGTATCAGGCAGCACCTTTACATGGGTATCGTGCATGGCTCAAACTCATCCCAAAATGATCATCATCAACCTCAACATCACCACCTTAGAAACCCTAAAGATCAAGAGAATTGGCTCACCTCTCAACAACTGAGAGAGAGGGGTTTTTCACAACTTCCATCACCAGTCGGGCAACATGATAGATCATTTCCATATCGTTCAAGATGCCATCCACAACTAGGTCATCCTCTACCAAGGCTCGCCTCTCAAATCCATGGTGAGGGAAGAGTATTGCCCAAGCTTCTAGAGTATAGACTCACCTCTCAAAAACCAAGAGAGAGGGGTATTGTCCACATCACTAGGGCTGAACTCACTTCCCAAGACCAGAGGAGAGAAAAGGGGTGTTGCCCATAAGGTTTGACCTACCAAGATCAAAGCACATCCACAACACATCCATAAGGGAAAGCAAGATCATATATCTAAAACAAGAAGTATATTTAACAAGATATATGGCCGATCAAGATAGAACATAACGTGCAACAATAAAAAGGGAGTAGTATAGCTAGGGTTGGGAGTTATGTAACCCGCCTTAAGCAAGCTCCAAGCTCAAGCACCACCACAAGAGGAGGAACAAGGCACTCTAGGGTTCAGCCACCACTAGAGGAAAAAGAAGACTTCAAGGAGAAGATGAGGGATCAGCCACCAAGCTTTATAAAGGAAGAGTATCGTCCACCAAGAAAGAGAGAAACAAAGGAACTAAAGAGATCCTTAGAAAAATAAAGAAGGTACATATATAGGAGAGGGTGGAGGAGAAACCAAGGTAAGGTGTCACCCACTATGGGACACTTGTCCAAGGCAATTACCACATGCAAGCATCATGCACGAAGTGTCCACTAGTGGTGACACAAACGAGGTCAAAGGGTCAAAGGGGTCCATGGCCGATACACCCCATCCCATGCCCGACACACCTCCTTGGGCGACACACCTACGGCCGATACAAGGCACTCTAGCCCGATACGGGATCCAACAAGGCAAGGCAAGGCTCAATAAAGCTCAGCAAAGCCCAAGGCAACTCAAGCAACGAGCTCAACCTTTCCTCTAAACTCTATAGGAAGCAAGGAGAGAGAAAAACATCTCTCAAGGTGACAAACTTTCTCATCAACCCTAGACTTAGGTCATTTGCAAGTAGCACCTCCAACACTCAACAAAAGCACATGCTAACCCTAATCACCACTAAAGGTGATAAGCATGAAACCAAGCACCAAGGTTAAGCAAAGCAAAGAGGATAAGCCCAAAACGAAGGTCACGGTCCTTACAATGTGTCTGTAAGTACATCTGTATGGATGATCCTATGAGGTACTCCAATGAGTCTTTGCAACTAGAACTCAGGGGCAAGAACTGGTAGTAATGCAACCTCTTCTACACTCATTGGACTAGATTTTCCACCTCTTGGAGGTGAAGAAACACCAGGGAAGGATCCTCATATAAAATTAGATCAACATGCCTCTTCGTGAGATAGGTTTGAAGTATGTTGCTACGGGGAACCTAGTAGCCATCTCTAATACACTTGGTGACAACAATGATACTGAAGGAGTTCATTAGATCATATGGGAGAAGAAGGGTCGATGGTGCTCACTGCACCAGGTGGAAGTCAAGCGCACAAGGAGAGATAGGATGAAGAAGAAGAGGCGGAGGTGAAGAAGAATGGTAGTGGACTTTGATGAAGAACCAATGGCGCTACACATGTCCATGGTATTGTATAATGCTTGTGGTTTGTTGTAGAATCTTTGTATTGTCATGATTAGGGTTAATGGGGTGCTTAGTGTAGTTATGACTCTATAGTTAAGAGAAATAGGCATCCCTGTGACTGGTGGTTGTTGTAGAAGCTTCCATCGGCCATAATGGTTGCTGGAAGGGATTGCCTTTTTGATGCGGCTACAAGAAACAAAAGGAGATTCATGTCATCTGGTATGGTACATTGGGAAAGGAAAAGGAGAGGAAAAAAGATGAAGAGGGAAATGGGATAATAAGAGATAGAGGAGAAATCAAATGGAAGGAGAGAAGGGGATATAGTTGCCTTTTCTAGTCAAAATGGCTACCATAGCTAGACGGGCATTGCATGGGAGATGAGCTACATGAGGGAAAGGAGATGTTGTGGGGTTTAATTAGGAAAGGGATTGATGGCATTAAATACAACTAGTAGTTGTTTGATTTACATCAAAATTAGGAAAGGGTTTGATGGCATTAAATGTAACTAAAAGAATACTAAAAGAAGCTAAATTTCATGGAAATTGATAGGTTAGTTAACTTAGGTGTGAAAAACGGATTTTTGGATCAATTTTATTTTCTGGAAACATCTAGTATTTTATTTATTATTGTTACTTTAAATGCTCAATTGTTTTAGTTATTGTTTTCTTAATCAACTTGATACATTACTGGATGTTTGTATATTTTCTTTTCACCAATCAGTCTTTGAATGAACATAGATTATTAATGTGTGGTCAAAACATATTCATTGACAAATAAATGTAACTATTAAATGTAATAGTGTTTATTAAAAGTGGGATATTGAATCAATTCAACAAATGGTCAAATAAGGTCTGATTGACCTATAATTTTGTCATTTCGACTAATTAAGATGTGAGGATCCATATTTTAATATTTTTTCATGATTAGAAAGACTTGATATTTTATTTAATTACTTCTATGTTGAGCATTTAGTTAAAGCATTTAATGACTATCAATTTTGTACATTATATTGTTAAATTAAATTTCGTTTATCCAAATTTCCAATTTAGGCTTAAAATCTTATTAAAAGCATGAATTGGTATAATTAACTCAGAATTGTGGACTGAGTTAATTAGTCTTATACAAAAGATGATTAGGTAAATATTATATTTTCTTGGATTCAAATACTCATCACTTGTCTAGTTTAAGGAAAAAGAATTCACTACTCATATAATTAAAGGTGGATCAAACAAAAGGGAAAATTAATCTATATACTAGATTTGAGTATGTTACAATTAGCCACAATCTACCCAAATAACTTCAGATACATAGATTTTAGTAATTAATCTCTCTTTTATGATATAGTTGCTCAACTAGCCAATTTTGGGACTTGTAGGTACCAAACTAAAGATTGCATCAATTTCCTAATATTGACCAATGAACTCAACTCATGTTTGGTGAACTTTAGTCACTCCTTTTTGTAGAAGTACACACCAACACTTTGTCAATTCCTATTCTTCAAAAGACAATCATAGGTCCATATTTCTATGGTGTCATATAATGTAACCAAAGAAGGATCGCTCCAAAGGATGAAGTTGGTGGTGCCTTCTGGTGGCCACTTCCAAAGGCTTATCTTATGATGATCCATTCCAAGGATCAAAGGATGAAACTGGTGGTGCCTACTGGTGGCCACTTCTGAAGGTCTATTTTTTATGGTGTGTTCCAAAGATCACAACCATAGGCCAACAAACAATTCAAACTAGATCTTCCACGACTGCTTATTCAAGCTACAAACTTGACTTGTTTTCATCACATCAAGTTGATTTAATATCCTCCCACTGTAGACCTTATTCTTTGAAAGACAACTAAAGGTCCATCTACTGAAGGCCCATCTTTAGATGGTCCATCTTTTGATGGTGTCTCCCGATGGCTCCAACTAAAGGTTGGATCCAATGTATGAACCCAATGGTGCTTCCAGTGGCCTTATGATGGTTTGTCTTTCGATGGTGCCTTCCAATGGCCACCTCCAACCCATCCACTTTTGAAGAAAGCCATACCTTGCAAACTGAAGAAACAAAATTGAGTAGATTTTGTAGAACTAAAGTCAATTTCATCAAACTCAAGTCAATTTCACTAAAACCTAGTCGAATTCATTTCCACTTACAAATATATCCCGCCTGCTACTATAAATACCACCACTTGGTGGCCAAGGGTTCTGAATTTTCAAGCTCCACACTTTGTGGTTCCACATTTTTTATTCTCAAAACTCCTTCTTAGAGATCCATGGTCTAAGAGAGCTTTAGAAATCAGCCTATATCGATTCTTTTCAATTTGCCTCCATAATCCTTAGACCTACACCATCTTCCACCTCCAACCATTTACACATCCTTTTACCTCCATCCATCCACACAAGTTGTTGTTTGGTGCAGAATCAAGGAGAAAGGAGGCCAAAGAGTCTAGAATATCAAGGAGGAAGACCCCAAGGATGAGATCTAGCCTATTTGGAGGCTACAAAGTGATATACATTTCTCCTCCATGGGCTAAATCATTTCTTCTTCATCTTTTCTTCTACTAATGTTCTTCTTGTTTGTACAAATGATGCATTTACATCTTTGTTCGATGCCATCTACGCTTGTCTATGGCTAGTCAAGCTCCTTCTTATCTTTGTAGCTCGTTTTGGGAATGTTTATGTACTTTTACTCTAAGCAAGTAGTTTACATTCAAATCTAGCATATTTTTGTTCTTTCTTCTATATTTAGTTATGTCTGGTTGATATATTTCTTGCTTGAACCTCCATTTTTACCAATATCAAAATATTCACTATAGAAAAGGGTTGAGGAGGTAGTTTGGAACAAAATCCAAAAATTGATAGTCCAAGGGGAGGAGTTATAGAACCTTAGGGTATAGAGATCTGATCTGTCATCGTGAACTCAATTCAGATTCCCCAGATTCAAGTTGAGTTCACTGTGCTAAGGTTCTAATTAGATCCTCTACTGCTTCAAATGCTCCTGAATATTTTAAACATGAGAGGTAATGTTAAATATTCAAGGGTGTTGATCCGTTATACTTGAGAGAGATCTTGGATCATGGATGGGATTTTAGTCACACTGTGCAAGAGCCAGTGGAATGACCCCCATAGGAGTAGCTACCATGATGCATACTATGTTTGAATCTTAATTATTTTCTAGGGTGATTGATAGTTGTCTATTCTCAAGAATGAGGAGCATAGACTTCCCAAATTGTGGTTACATGGCCAGGAAATCCTTCTCTTGATTAGTAGGATTTGATAGAATATGTGTTCTTTATATTATTTTGATTTTCTTTATTCCAATTTCTAAGTTTGTTCTAGTTTTAAACTATTTTTCAACTTCTATTTTTTCTTAACTAATAAATGACTGAATCTTCATTGTGTAAACATCCCCACATCCATGGATTTGACTATGCATATCTAATTTGGCCCCATATTGATTTGTAGGCATATTGAAGGGTTTGTAATATAATATTAAATTTTGTCCTTTTAAATCCACCTCTTTTTTAGTCACCAAATTTAGATGTATCAACTCTTGGACTTTGTAAGCTACCTTGTTGTTGGCGTCATACATCCAAAGTACCCCAATCATTCTAGAAAGAAATTCCTTCATGATGTTAGACACTACTATAGGTATGAGCCATATATCTTCCTCCTTGATGCCAATTTCCTCCACCATCATTGTTTTATTTAATAAGAAGGGCATGCAATTATTGAACAATGCCACTTGGAATCAATAGGTGGCAACATGAGTGCCAAGAAATATTATTTGGAAAGTTTTGCAATGTGGATTTTAGTGTCCTACCATCTTTAAAGATGCCTATGAGAACATTATTTCATGTGATCAATGCTAGATATCAGGAAAGATTTCCATTTGTCACTAAAAAAAGATGTTTTATCTATAATTCTTATAATTACATATATTTTATATGCTGCCAAATCTATTTTAAATTACAAAATATTCAAATGTAAGCATGCTAAGTGTATCCAGACGAATTTTTTGTACATAACTACATTTCCCCTCCCTCCATCTTGAATTTGAACAAAAAATATAGTTAATTTGAAAAATGCTATATGCCACTACACATATATACTACTCTCTAATCTATCTCAAACAAAAATGAATTCCAGGGCACCACTCGTCTCCGGCGCATCCGATTTCATCCTCTTATCGAACTTCCTTCTCATACAGCCCCCAAATTTTGCCCTCCATGCTCTCTCCAATCCGATTCCAATCTCACTCCTAACCTCCCAATCTCTCTATATGATCCCCCAACAGTGTTGTGCAGATTCTACTCCTCACTACAGACTTCTCAACACCTCAGATTAGGACGATTTTTTTTCTTGGCTTCTCCACCTAGAAGTGTCAGGGCTCCCATAGGCGGTTATTCCTCCCAGCACCTCCTCCCATCCTAAGGGTGTTGTAGGTGGTTCTTCATCCAAGTGCCTCCATGTAGAAGCCCGAAGGATCATCTGAAGCCCAACAATCAGGGCACCACATGTTCCTATCCCTATGCCCGCCGTTGGTCATAGTAGGTCCGGTTCCAATCAAAGTCTGTAGCAGATTTTGATTCAGTAAAACACATACATCCTTCTTAGTTTGGAATGCATCATGCATATCAGTGCTCTTAAAGCTTGTAGGGGTTGGCCTATTTGCTGTATTGTTAGTTTTTTAGTTTACTTACACAATCCAAGATGACAAATCCTTATTAAATGTTGAATGTCATGGTTAACTTTTTAATTGATGACAGACGCAACATTTTTTATCTCTTCTTAAATATTTGATATAGATTGAAAAGATATAAGAGAAATGTTTACTAGGCAAGCTGAGGTGAAGCTAATAGTAGATCAAAATTCACTTTTTTGGAAAATTATCAAAGAATGGTCTCTAAAGGTATAGGTATAAATGTGATCTACTAGTAATAGGCTGGCAAAAGTTTGTCAAATAACTATTGGGTTGAATGTATTATAGTATCTATATTGTCTTAATGTGTTATTAAAAAAGAATATGCTTCATTGAATTCTGAGTAAGTACATAAAACTATTTTTTGTACTGTTAATGTGCCTTTGATGATAGGGAAAAGACATCAAACTATTTTTTTTGGCTAACTACTAGCTGGTTATGTTTTTAAATAAACCCAACTCCAATCTCAACCATAATATAGATACATTTATACTTTGCTCAATTATATATAGAATGGACTGCAATACTAGAATGATGTGGATTATCTAGACAAACCTTAAATTGTGTTCTCAATTACTTTGGAAAAACTTAATATACTACATGTAGATATACATGCAAGTGAATTAAAATACGTAAGGATCTCTCTAGGTCTACGAAACTTGGTTCCAACCATTTTACAACTAGGTTTTGGAGGATATGAGCCTGGGAAGTATTTGAGTATGCATTCTTATGAGGCTAAGTGTCTGATAGGCCATGTTATTAAAAATGGAAGATGGGGGTAGGCGTACCTAGTTGTACAATATTTATAGTTTACCCTACCCCTTCCAGGACCCCTCCAACACTTGCATTCTTTTCCGCAAACTGACGTTCAATAAGAAAATCCTCTAATCAATATTTTATAATGTATTACAATAGCCTATTGATATCCCTTTAGCTGTGATAGAATCTAAAAGTGAAATATTGCAACGCTCAAGATGGATGGGACAAACCCATGCAAAAATTCTAGGAGCTAGTGAAGATAGATACCCTAGGTTTGATACTAGAATGTGGTATTGATAGAGTTGGTATCTAGATAGCATGAAATTAGGAACATAAATAGTTGTAACCCATAAAATAATGTACTTTAACTACCACATTAAGAAAGCCAGAAGTGAAAGTGATCATAGTCTTTGGAAGATGCAAGTTCTTTCCTTTTCATGTAATTCAATTAAAAGTGTTAGTCTTTTTTTAAATGTACCATAATTGGTTAAGAATGTAAAGTCTTTTAATAGAATTTTTTTTTTATTTATTTCAAGAATAAGCTAGAAAAGAAGTTTGTTTACTTCCATATCAATGCTCAAGGCTTTATTTGTTCTGTTAACTTGTAGGTAACGAATTTTGCATATTTTTTACTACACACATCATGATGAGATGCCACAAAACTATCTACAATAGAACATTAAGTAACACGTCCATACATAAGACCAAAAGGTTTAAGTTGTATGTTCTGTAACCATATTGTTGTTATTTCTAAAATACTGGATTCTGGTATCATAGCTAGTTTCCTATTCTTCTTGGTGTTAAGCAAGTTATTTTTGGAATAACTATGTTCATATTCTTTCTTTAAATTGTGCTATTGCTTCTATCATAGTTACTGAATGTTCCTAGTTTCTTTTCCCCTAATGGAGCTGCTTATCTAGATGGGTTTATGGCAATTCTTCACTGATTATTGCTATGATGGTCAGCTACTATTGCTGGTTTAAGTAGTTGATGCTTGATATTAGTCTACGCACCATGTTGATTTTCGTTTTGTGTGGTTTTATACGGTGAGTGTATGGATATACTTCTTTCAAGATGCTGATTTGTGTTAATTTCTCTTCTGATTCATCTCTTTCCATTGTTAATGGTTTGTACGATCTATTGATTACCCTTTGATCTAGAAAAGACTATGTTTATGGTACGAAGAATACCTTCTATTTACATTTAGCTAATGATTGATCTTTACCGTGCTACTAATTGTTTTCCCCTGTTGGGAAGAGTCTATTATCATTTGATCTTGTGAAGACATGCAGATGGTTTTATCTTTAAGGATGAAGATGAACTTCTTTGGCTTTGTTTCCTCTTTTTACCCTACTGGTTGCCCTACTGGGTTTGTCCTTGAGGCAATTGTCTGGCTGTGACACTGCTTATCCCCTTTTCTATTTCAATTTGGTCAGTAAGTTTCTTCCAAGTATAAGAAAATCATATATTGTAAATCTTTATAGAAAATTACAAGAAAAGAGACATAATGAACTTGAGTTACCAAAAAAAATCAAATTACATGTGACATTGTGATAAAGAAAATCAAGGTTTTCCACAATAATTCTTATTTTCTAACTTTTATAAGTGATTCTATGTAAACGTACCACAGACCTTCATACAGTGTCATAATTCTTTTATTTTGTTGGTTGCATCGTTTGGAGCTTATAAATATGCAAATATGTTGTGAACAGATCCATTTTATTTCTTAACTTATAATAAAGTCTTTTGAATCTTGGACGGTTTGACTTTGCACAAACATAATTCTCTAGTAGTAAAATGCCCTTAAGGTTATCATATCCAATTCATAAGTATAGGGTTAACATCGACTAACAATGTATACTATCTTCTTGGGTTTGGTCCATAGTGGTTACATTGGTTCCATATCTAAAATGTGATACTCCAGATTTTCTTGATTAATCTTTTCAAAGATTATTGAACATTTTATCACATCTATATTGAACAATATCTAGGTACATTATCATGTTCTGTATCCTACTAAGTTCTAATAATGTGATTAATTATTCCTATCTGTTAGGACAAATTGAAATGTTTAAATATAGTTTGTGTGCCCTCTACAAGCCGACAATTCACTTGACAATGCCAAACTTTTTCAAGATTAGCTAGAGTTCTTCCCTTATCTTAGTAGATTCCAGGTTTATTCAGTATTTTTTGTTATGTGATTCTTCAGTATCATAGATCATAATATACAAAGGATTGCCTTATTTTATTTGTTGCAAACGTATTAATAACTTAGGATTCCTTTCTTGTTAGCAAGAATATCTATATTGTATTTCCTCATATGTAATATTTTTACTCATTGCTTTTCAGTGGTATGTACATCATAATGATTATAGAGCCACTTAATAAAAACTATCAGGTAATGGTTTCTTGCTATGCACTATAATGTTTAACATATTTTTTTTAAATTAGTTTTCATATAACAGTAACTTATATCCGAGACTGATACTCTATTCTATATATTACCTGATAGATGTTGAGTTATAAAGAATGTCATTTGGTTTTATGTTTCTTAACTACAGAGAAAGAGAGCGTGGAAAATAAATTATATCCTTACATTACATGCAACCTAATTCTAAAATGCAACACATCCTTAGCTTAATTGGGTTGGTCACTTCTTCCAATTTTTAAATAGATCAATGTCTTACAATTCTGGGTCTTTTCGTTGCATTCACTTGCAACAAGAAAGAACCACCAGTGTTTGGTGCAGCACCTGCATCAATGACAAGATAAAGCCTTAGCCTGAAAATGACACCATGGTGCTTTTTTAAATAATAAATTCCTTTCTAAATTATCTTCCACTATGCATCTTTCATATCGACACAAGCAAATTTTGGTGTCAAATTATGTATAAATATTACCAAATATAGAATGTGTTCTGTTCAGCTTCCTGTTTGGCTAGTATTGAATTTAGCTAATACTTAGTGCACATTTTTTAAATAACAACTGAATACTAAATCTTGTATACATTTTTTATAAAATTTCAGTCAGTGAAACTTCACCAATGATAATGTTAATATGAGTTTACAAGATTCTTGATTTCATTGCATCGATAACGTAATGAGTCTATTTTCTCATATGTTGGAAAGTTTCAATTGTAAGATATTCGCTATGCTATTAACTCTTTAAGAAATTCCAATGAATTGCCCATGGCAATTAGCTTTACAATATCATCGACCATGAAAGGTATATCTCTTTCTAGTATCAGATCTTAGAAAATGTGTCATTTACTAATCCACCAACATAATCGAAGGGGTGACAGATTTTATTTTGAAATATTCACCAACTAACCCACTAGACTACTTATCTGTGGTGGGTATGGTGGTGGATGGTGTTCCACCTGCACTGTGAACCTACTAACCTGATTAGTATGATGTTCATTTCTAACTTTACACTGACAATTATAGTTTTCCGTTTGAAATTGCAGACTATAAGTATTTTCCAAACAATGATGCATTATCCACTTAGTCAAGTTTATTGTTACAATGGATACTACTCCGTGTTGTAGTTCATATTTCTAATTTAGTAAAGTGTTGGATATGTATCAAATTTCACTGATGAAAAATGTTGGAACTCATTTTTTCTGTTTAGAGTTGATCTTTTGCTACTTGTGCCCAAGATCTGGGGTCATATAAGGTTATCTTAGAGTCTTGGACCACAACAGTTATCATGTTTGCTTATTGTACCTTGTTGATTTATGCTAATCACCAACAATACATATCTTTAAGTTCAAATGTGTAACCAGTATATTACAATTAAGAGATTTTCATTTGAGTTCTACATTTAATGATCGGTATAACAGGCAACCATCTGACTTCCTAACCTGTAAGGGGGGATGGGATAGTGGAAAATAAAAAATTCTTTACTACTAACCCCTATATATGATCTTAGATAATGCCTGTTATTTTCTTTGTGAAGGGATCTCCATATACAGCTAAACATGAACTTGGACTTTTTTCATGTCAAATATGGGGCTATGTGTTGATCTGTAGTCATAGTTTTTCTATTATTGACATTAACTTTATAGGTCATCCAGGTTGGAGTATGACCTGAATATTGATCTCAAATAGGTGTTAGGTGAGAGAGTTACCTAAGCTATCCACTTTTGTTGTTGTTGCATGCAGTAGCTTCATTATTGTTATAACATGAACCATGAAAAGTTTTAATGTGAATTGAAGCCTGGAATAGAGTGGAGGTCTGATTTGTGGTGCCCCTGACTGTACTAGTTGCAATGACTTCAATAACTTCAATACTTTATTTTTAGTTAATGTCTGTGAATGATGGTTAATTGAGATGGATATCTATGTGGGTTAGCAATTGGTCTGTGGAGCCAGGTTTGTTGCTAAACTCTCTATGTTACTAGATTGTTGTAGTCTGGGGCAGGTGAACAACTATGGTGGATCACAGAGTTTTACACTTATTAAATGATGCAATATTTAGGTTAGAAACTAGTAGAATATAATTCAAATAGAGTTGTCAATCTACATCAGATTTTTCGTAGACTGCACTCCTATATTAAAGGTTTCAAAGGTTGATATGCGGACCTCTTGAAGATGAACATACATTTTTCTATTTTTGCTTTCCCAAGCATGCCTTGGTTGACACTATATATTTCCTAACCTTCTTGCTAGACCCTAGTCACAATGGCACTCAAATGTGTACCACTGTTGAACTATGTGTGATTTCTAAGTAGGATCAGATTAGATAAGCCCCTCCTTATGCATGCATGTTTTCTTAGTAGAAAATTACTCTCTATCTAATCAATCATTGAATACTTTTTTTTGTCTCTCATGTTGGTTTTACTTGTGTTTAAACTGTAAAGATCCATGCACACTAACAGCTAGCAAAATTATTTTTCATCTAAAGTATCAGTGGTGTATCAGTGGTTTTATACACTGTAATGATGCTAGACTCTGGATGGTTACATAATTTATAGGTTGCAATTTGGTTGGATGGTATTTCACAGTGGTGATATACTACAAATTTGTAAAAAGTGACTAAGTTGGATGTTATTTTGAATCAGACATAAACCATTTTCAGGACACATGTTTGTGACACAGGATTAACCATGTTTCTCTTCTTTGTCATTGTGAAATGAATGTGAACTTGGGTCTTCTTAGTCATTGTGTAAACTACTGAAGGATGCTGCTTTTGGCAAAACCACTAAGGTACTGCTTAATCTTCAGAACTAGGGGATAAAAAGTTCATTCAGATCCCATCATTCTTCAGCATTAGAATGGAAGATCTAATCCCATTTCAAGCTGAATTAACAATCTGAAAATTCAAAATTTTAGTATTGTCCTTTTTCCATTAAATTTTACTTATAATACTAGAAGGTGGTGGGCTCATATCACACACAGAGTAGGAGATTAAACCCATGAATAATAATGCATCACCTACTTTAGCCTACTCCTACAGTCTATCCCTATATTCTGATGTTTCCATCTATTTTTTCATACTAGGAAGATGACCATTCCTCTAGGAAGTGAAATGAAGTCCACGATAAGGTCTGGGTAGGTGTTGAGAGGCTCATGGAGGAAGGTATGAAACGGTTATGATGATATTCATTTTGTAGCTTGCTTTATTCATTACTACCTACCGATCCTCACCCATCACAATGTTTTCTTGGTCTAATACCAATGGGATTCCTACAACGTAGGCACAAGCCACAGTTGTTGTCCTTTTGTAGCTAGCAACTCATCCAGGTCAAGCCGCAGCTGTTGTCCTTGTGTTTTGTTAGACTGGATAGCTATATTCAACTATAGAATTGGAATAAACTAAGACTTCCGTTGTGGCTGCAACAATCGCCAGTCAACTGTGGCATTTCCTATATAGGTGCTTTTGAATTTTTCATAATGTGTATTGAATGTTGATGCTACTGCGTATTTTGAATATTGGACTGAGATCTAAGGAAACCACTTTGAAGATGTTGCTGAGATAGTTGCTCAATATCATTTCCTGTCTAGTGTATCCTTTAACCATCAATGCTTTCAGGTGATATAGGGGCCATTAATCTCAACATCAATTAGGCATGATTGACTTAGAACTTCTCTAAAATCAAGCATGATAGGAGACACCCCACAAAGTGTAATATGGTTTCAATTTTAACACAAATGTTTCAGTAACTCTAATTTTTTTTCTACTGAACTCTACAACTCATTTTCTTTTTATAAAGATGTGTTGGTATTGTGCTCGCCATATGATTTTTTTAGAGTTGTGATTTACAACAAGTCCCAGCTTTCTAAGTTGTATATATCATATTAATTCTTAATATTGAATATTTATTTTAGGTACATTACTAGGGATAATGTAATGAAATTGAAGGGTAAGGTGGCATGTCAGATCAGTAGTGTTGATGAGTTGACTTTGATAGAATTTATGTTTAGTGGGGCATTTAAGGAGTCCACTATTGAATAAATGAAAGCACTTCTTTCTTCCTTTGTCTGACATGATAAGATCCATAATTTTCCCAAGCCTAGGGATGAACTAGAGTCTCTTTTCACCCAGCTGCAAGATACAACCAGGAGAGTGGCTAACTAGAGTCTCTTTTCACCCAGATGTAAGATACAACCAGGAGAGTGACTAACGTTCAGCTTCAATGCAAGGTATTCCTTTTACCTTACAAACTAGCTGGGTAGTAATTGTGATCATTTATGTAGCTCTAGTAAAAACTGCCATTACAACAATGTCAGGTCCATATTGATGTAGAGAGCTTCGTGCAGTCATTCAAACCTGATACCATGGAAGTTGTGTATGCCTAGGCCAAAGGCTCCTAGTTCTACCAGATAATGGAGATGATGCAGGTCTTTGAGGGTAGTTTGAGTTGGGCGATCAGAAGACTAGAGGAGGTCTACACCAACTAATTGTGGCAACAATGTTCGTTGGTGAAACATCGTCATTGATCCTTGAACCTTTTGTTTTAGTTTTCATGATAAAGTGCAACCTCATTATTAAATTTGAAGATGGACAAGTTCTTGAGCATTCATAGATTGATTTTCAAATTGAATTGAGGAAGGAGGAGGGTTACTATTATTTTTAGGTTGTTTTCACCCTTCTTATGGTTCAATATGGAAAGAATGGTAAGAGAGATGAGGAGGAGACCATTGAAGGATATCAATGTGAAGAAACAAAAGAAGGAAACTAGAGAGGCATTGGTGTAGCCCAAGAAGGATGCACTTGAGCCCCTTAGAAGAATAATCCTGAAACCAGCTCATCTGAAGGTGATAACTCAAATGAATCATCATATAATGAACCTACTATGCTTGATATTCTAGCTAATAAGGCTCCTCCTGATCATGTAAAGCCAAACTATATGTGTAGTATATTAATTAACTCATAATAAAATATGTCTTTAGGTTACTACATTCATTTGATCATTCTCTAATGTTCATCTTATTATGAAATTTATTGTACAATGCTAATGACTTAGCATTAATCTAAACTTGATAGGAAATTCACCCCACAGAAATCCAAGTCCTAGTTGTTGTCTTGGAGCATGATCTTACAACGGCGGCATAACTAGTATCCAAGTTGTGGGTAGGCATGATACCAGCTGAATTCAACATCCATAAGAAGCCATTGAAACACATTGAGCATATTGAAGGCAGGGGTACCTCAAGACAATATCATGCCCTAATGAGCTGCTAGAGGACATGGATCTCAACATCAAGTTCCCTTCACATGATATTTTCAGGGAGCTGGAGACGCTCAGTGAGGAATATGTTTGTGTATAGTTGAATAATGGTACATGCTTGCTTAGAGGTAACCAATTTGGTATAAATTCATGAGGTTCATATGCCGAATGCATCATTTATACTTTATATATATATGTAGTGTTTATATTATATCTAAATTGTATACTCATTTTTCATGATGTTGATAAGATATAAATTGGCTGAATCTTGCAGGTGGACTATCTTCTTCAATGTCTTGGTTCATCTGAAATTGTCAGTTTCCAATCTTCTGATTAAGATGATTGATGCATACATGTGCTCAATGTGATGTACTCTTATATGGCCTACGATATTACTCTCTTTCTTTAAGAGGTTTTAGCTATACTTTTTTCTTCAATGATAATAAGCTCTGATGATATGAAAAACAAACATGAGCTTACGGGTCCGGATCCAAGTGACAACTGACATGATTTCAAGCTTCTTGAAAAGTTTTGAGAGAAAGAGTACATGGGTTGAAACTTAGAGAGTGATGTAAACTTATATTCTCATAGTGGACATTATATTCATATATATTCTTTCCATGTTGTAAAATCGGGGCACGGTTTATGTCCTCCCCATGTGTACTCATATTTCAATATAGATTTAAGTATGATTATTGACATCACAACCTCAACTTGATCTGAATCAATATTAATTTCAGCTTCTTTCTGAGAAATGCTTTTGTATTGACAAGTTAATGAATGGATACATAATCTAACTACAAATGCATTGATGTGTAGTACATGATGCCTTTCACTACACACTAACTACATTTACAAATTTAGTTAGTGTCATTTTTTTCTACACACAAACTACATATACAATTTAACCAATGTCATTTCCCCTTACGTATCATGGCTACAAATAGATGTGTAGTCATACATTTAACTACAATGGTAACTACATTTTTATGTGTAAGGAAATTTTTTACCTACAAATAGGGTTACATATGTATTTGTAGCCAGACAAATATCTACTACAATTTTGAAAAATGTTGCCTAAACAATTTGATACACGGGTATTAGCTTCATATTCTAAATGTAAGGATAAATGTAGTTAAAGCTTTTCACTAAAAATTTTGGGGTTTTCACTACAATTTTTTTGTAGTTAAAGATCATATTTTTTGTAGTGCATGATGAGTTTCCCAATGAAATCTTGCCAAGATGTTGATATATTTGATGTTTTGGGTGTGGACTACTTGGGTCCATTTCTCCTTCTTGTAGCTACTCTTATATCTTTGTCATGGTAGATTACATTTCCATGTAGTTTTAAGCATTCCCTACAATTAAAAGTGACTTGAATCCCATAATGAAGTTGTTCAAAGATATAATATTTCTTAGATTTTGGGTACAAGTACTATCATCTCAAGATGAAATGAAGTTCAAGTTGTTGCTGGAGTAGTATGGCAAATAGAAAGACTAGATATGCATATTGTCCTCAAACATTTAGAGAAGTTAAAGTGTCTAATCAACATATCAAGTCCCTCCTCGAGAAGATAGTTGAAATGATAAGAAAGATTGGGTACTAATGATCAATGATACCTTGTGGGCATACCAAATAGATTTTAAGTTCCCCTTGGTCACCACTCTGTTAATGTTGATCTGCAAAATTCTTTCCATCTATCGGTATAGATGGACCACAAAGTCAAATGGGCTGTCTAGTTCATGAACTTCAATCTTTCTTTTATCAAAGAGAAACACTTCATTGAACTATAGGATTTAGAGGAGTTGCGCATGTTCGCATATGAAAATTCACACATCTACCAGGAATGGAAAAAGATGTGGCATCATGGCCACCAAAGTGGAAAGGCATTCAAAAGAGGGAATAAGTTCCACTTTATAAATCCCCTTTGAGACAGTTTCCTGAGAAGCTAAGGTCTTGATGGACCCACAAGGAACACTCTTGTTGTGGGATAAAAATCAAGGATGAATTTATGGTAAATGACCATTGAATGAAGAGATACATCACCTTAAAAGACCTCATAGAAAAGGAAACGTCTTCACTTCCTCTTAATCAGAGGAACCATATGTTGAGCCATGATGCTAAACATGACGCTAGTCCAAAGTCAACCTGGCAGTTATCTAGATTGATTTAAATTTCATTGATCTAGTAAATTTTAAATTCTTATGTTTTTTTTTCAACTTCCTAGTCTATTTCTTAAGTTAAGCGTTCCCTTGATTCAGTCTATCATTGAATTTTTGTTACACTCTATATTCTTAAAAACATAGACCATGTTGACCCTTAGTCGGGCAATTTACAATATAAATCGGCCAATCTTTGGGGTCCATTTTTTCACAAGAAAACATTTCTAACAAATTAGCTAATAAATCCTCTGGATAGCCTAATCGATCTATTACAGTCAAAGTCTTTACTGAAAAAATTAGTCGATCTCCTAAATAGAAAATGTGATCACAAGTTGTCCGAAAATGATTAGTGGAAACTGGACGTGAGAATTAATTCAAAATTCCCTATCACACTTCAAGACTGGTCGGTCATCAAGGGACACAAAATCATTATAAAAAACTAACAACTTTATATTTCTTAATCATGCATGTGGATCGACTGATCAACCTAATGCATTAACTAGAGACAATATTTATAGATTGGTCGATCCACACAAATATAAGATTGCCTGACCATCTCTTCAATTGCAAAACATAGAATAGCGATTCGCATATATGGTACCCCTAGATCGCATGATCATCACCCCATGTTCCTTTCAAAGAATGGGTCTCGGGGTATGTGGTTAGTATATACCCTAACCCTCCTCTCCTTGATGCCCAAAACCCTAATCTCCCACTACGCTTGTGATAAGCCCCCTATCCCAGCCGCTTGAGGCCAAAATCTCCTGATTGCTCTTGATAAGCACATAATCATCATCTAATCGCCCAACGTCTAGGTTGTAGTTTTCCTGACCCGATGCCACCAGAACAACTAATCTCATGGATGATGTAACGAGCCAAAACTAAAAATCCTACCATATTCCACAATTAGAAAGCTAGTGAGTTTGGCCCCGTAGATTCGACCAAACAAGAACAAATTAAAACATATTTACATAATAACTAAATTATGTGTCGTCATGTAAATAATTTTTTTTCATAAATTTCCATTTCTAGCTAATGTTACATAATGGAAAAATAAAAGGAATGAAGTGAAAACATCTAAACTAAAGTGGAACTTATGTATTAATATGTTAAAAGAGTAAAATTTGGATTTTTTACATGAAAATATTATAAAAGTCTTTTTTAAGAAAATTGCAGATCATAAGATTTAATTAAGTAAATGTTGGTAATAAAGATATAACATTTTGATAAATAATGGAAATAAGGCAAAACACCTAAAGGTTCCATGATTTCTAATAGGAAATCTCAAAAGTGAAATATAATTATAAAATTGTGTTCCTTGGGTCCCAATTAGCTTGGTGCCAAGTTTCATATTATTTGAACAATAATTATTATCCTAATTTTGTTTATAGAAGAAAATAGGAGAAAAAGCCAAAAGTGTTAAATAAGTTATTAAATGACTTCAAAAGTTGAAATGAATGCCAAACTGAAAATCGAGATACCAAAATTAGTCTATGTGTGAAGTTTTACATTGTTAGAATATCCACATATATCATAGTTTTTTTTAGGAGAGAGAATACAACTTAAGATCCAAATAATAAAATAAGAAATTGTAAGCAAACCCAAATGGGAAAACTAATAATAGTATCAGATTCTAAACCCACAATTTTGTCTTGGTGTTAAACTTGGAAATAATTGAACAATGTGTAATCCCTCAAATAATATAGGAACAGAGGGTTATCTAATAACAGTATCAGATTCTAAACCAACATCTAGTGCTAATTTTGCCTCTTCTCTCCTAGAACACGTTTTCCCAACTCTACACAGCTATGTCAAACACCTCCAATGGAAATCTATCTATCAGTTGCGTCTTTGACAGTCACAATAATGGGGAAAAATCTAGAGGAGTAACATTGACTGTATAGGAACTTTCTACTTTGTAGATTTGCTTGTTTGAGGTATCATACATGTTCCCCTATTTTCTTCACTTTTCTTGCCTTTTCCACAGCTCTCCTACAATCTTGTGAGGTTCAACTCTTCTACTATGTTTTCAGTCATCTTTGCTTTGTGTGGACTACTTGAAGGTGTCTGGATTGTTAGTTTACTCAGTGTTGTTTGCTTGCTCATTTTCTATTTTTGTCTTTCATGTCGAATAATGTTGGAGGATGGTTCTTCTTCTTTTCTTTGCCCCACCTCCTATACTATGGCTTGTTGAGATTGTCGTGTATTGGGGAAGAAAATAGGAATCATCGTATTTGGTGATGGAGTGGTTTGGCAGGTTTCCATCTCTATCATGTTGAGCTTATAGAACCCATTTTTTTTGTTCTTCTCTATCACGTTAGTTGGGAAGATGACGAGTGTGTTACATACTTGCCTCATTCTGATTCTTTTATTTGGATATACCATGAGGGGAAAAACAGACTATGGACTTCTTCTTTTGATCCTTGCCACAATAAGTTGTCCATTACTTTGATGTCCAAAGCTAGTTGGCTGGATATACATCCAAGGCCAGATGGCAAGCCCTTATTGGACTAGATAGATGATTGATCTTGATAATATTAGACATGGCTTTAACAAATTTTTTGAATGGACAAAGTTTTTAAAATTCATTATAAATCAACCATAAGTCAAAAAAAATAAAATAAAATATGTTTGTGATCAGATAATTGTAATATAATGGTACTGATTTCATCGTCAAATTATGATACAAAAATATGAATTTTACAGATTTATCTATTTGGTTATATTTTTTAAAGTTCATAACTAACAATATATAAGTCTAAAAAATTAAGTAAAATATTGTACGAACTCAGGAAAAAAAATCTAAAAGATGGCATAGTTTTCATAACCTACTTCATTAATAATGAAAAGAAAATTTTTAGGGTTCATGAAATTAATAACCCTAATCTCATATATGCATTTAATAGGTTGCTTGTGGACTAAGAAGGAATTCGGGTTTTGACTTTGTACATGTATAGACTTTAAGTGAAATATGATTGCATTCCCTATTTTCCTATATTGAGCAGTTAACCCAAATTATCTCTCTCTCTTGATAGCCTACACAGTCTCTCTCTTCTAAGAATTTGTTTCATGTGAAATGTTTTACTTGTTTCTCATATTTTGATCATCCTACTTTGTGGTACTTTGTTTTGACTCTAACATGTAATTTTATTCTTGATAAAACCCTAATTTTGCCCAATTTTTTGGTGGATGATTATATTGTTCATTTTTATGATGGCAACTTTAATTGTTCAATAAATACATACACTTTATATTTGCCTTAACATTATGCATGATATGTGAATCAGTAGCCTCGAGTAGCATAATTACTTTGGTTTTTTGGTTGTGTGCCCATTTTATATTTTTGGGATGGAGGTTGTGTGGCCCATGTCTGGATTGTGTGCCCACTTTTATATGTATTGGGGAGTTTGGCAGTACGTCCTTCTCTATCAGGTTTCAAGGTTGTGAGCCTTGGTTGCCGTTGTTATTTATAATATTAAAGTGATATGTTTATCTCATATGAATGCATGTTGGTATTCTTGTGATGGGTTTTGTGCCCAAGATTTATATGTCTTGTGTGGTGCCACTTTTATGTTTTATTAATGGAAAGTATTCTTCTTATTATCATATGATTTTATTTTGTTTCCTCTTGATACCCATTTGGGTAGTCATTTTCTCTTCTATGGGAAGCCTTGATATATTTGAAATCCTTTATGTTATAATATTGCTCAATACCCAATTAATAATGTGCACACCAACCTTTCTGCAAATATCTTCTACTTTTTCTCATTTTGTTGGGGTATCCTTCCAACCCCAGGTGTAGGACTTGGACAACTGGTCTTGATGACCTAGACTATCACACAATCATTTATGTACTCAAATCCTAACTCTAAATGACTATAGAGTCAATGGTGATAGGACCTAGGCATCTGTCCCTAGCATGGTATTAACAAAGCACAAATCAAGAAGCATAAATGTTAGCATACATGAACATATGACAATCTAAAAGCACCAATCATAATTCAGCATTCAATAAGTATTATTAAGAAATTTTGTTTTATTACATGATTACAATTACATATTCAAGAGTACATTTTTACAAGTCTACTTATGTATACTAGGGATCTTATAACAAGCACACCTGACATAGTTCACCACTCCCATCATGTCTAGCCATCCCCAAACCTATAAAACATGTGAAACAAGGCGGGTCAAGCATACGAGGTGCTGAGTACAGGGCTAAAAGATACATATACATAAGCTTTGCATAATTTGAAAAGAGTTGTAGAAGTAATGAGAAAGAATAAACAATTTAAGTACTTAGCAAAGTGAGAGCCCATATTCTATGTCATTTTTACTCCAATTATACCATCAATATCATGTATCATAAGGCCTTTGATCAACTTCCCATTGGAAGGATCTGTAAGGGTGCTCAAGATTAGGTAACCCATTTATACGTGAGGGACCTCAATAACTAAAGTCATTGAGCGAAACCATATTACAACATTTGTATAATGGATTTCTATATTATGTGTGCATGTCATGAAACAACAAGGTGAGACAAGCATCGAGTGCATACTAAAATGTTGCATGACAATATGTGAGCAAGAAAACAATCATACATATGTATCTCATTTCAAGCAAGAAAACCATAGTCATATAATTACTAAAGAATGTACCTAATTCAAAGATTCTTAACTTAAATTATCCTTAATCATCTAGCCATAAGAAACACCAGATTAAGCACAATATTACATATCTGCATTAGATTCTCATCATTAACTGTAACCAACTTCATTTTAGGGTTTTGGCTAAATTAGGTTTCAAGGTTGCTTATTAGAACATTAGATAGTCTTCTATAGATCTAGGATCCTTCATGAAGGTGGGGTTTAAGTTTCAAGTCATTCCAATGTTCCATTCATTATCTATTATTATTATAAGGCTTTCAGTGACATACTTGCATTTTAGGCTCAAAAGGCTCATAATGGGGCAAACATGGTCAAGATTCGTCAGCATATGAGGACCAATCATAATACATGATTTTGATAAGCAAGATAGGGAAGAAGAATCACATTCAATGGAGGGTGGATGTCCCCTAGGGTCTAGGCATCAAACAACCAACATTAGGTGCCAACATTTGATCATATATGTAGTCATAAATGTAGTTCATAAGCCATTAGGGGTCAATTTAAAGATTATACGGGTCATCCACATCAAGACAACCATAAGGGAGGATACTTCCTAATAAGAGAGGGTAGGGCATATGATTAAGGTTCACATTGAGGGAAGGGCACAAGCAATGCAAGTAAGTCATACGTGTCACACTAGGTCACCAATAATGGACTTAAACATACATGTAACATCATCACATTCAATAGGGAGATAATGAACATTAGTATCTTTGAAAGTCATAGAGATACTGATTTCAAGGATCTAGCATATTTCCTTGCCACAAAGTGGCTAAGGTCATTATATGAATGAAGTGTAGCATGTATCATCATAAAAGGGTAACAACAAAGCATACTTAGTGTCATATGTAACAACCATAGAAAAAGGGGATTAGGGAAGGTTATTAGATTCATGACATGTGACATAGATTATTAAATTCGAGGTTGATTAGCATTAGACAACAATAGGATGTAAGATTGTCAAGTTAGGGCAAGGTATATCATTATAGTCTAATTACAGGTCACTTATGTGAAAAAGAGTCATTCATGAACAATATGAGTAATTAGTACCCTCTATAACTCAAAGATGACAAAGTGATAATAATTTCATGAATAATTGGGTGAAGGTTCACCAAAGTTTTAAACTTGATCATAAAAGTACATCAAACATAGTGAAAGAAGGGAAAAGTTTGCATTTTAGCAAATCAGGAGAAAAGGAATGCATTTTGGGGTCATAAAATATTCTCAAAATGTAGATCTTATGGAGAGGATCAATTTGGTATATAATATGACTATATTTTCCCTTAGAAGCTGGAATATATGCATTTTTCAAGAATATGAATGAGAACTATAGAGAATTGACTTTAGGTGTTTCCATGAACATGCATTGGGCTACATGGGCCGTTGGTTAGCAGTTCAGTGGACCGAATCGCACACCCCGATTATTTCTTACTGAAGAGTGATTCAGCCTCCCATTGACTGCATTCCATCTAAGGGAGGGAGAGCGATGGACCCCCCCATCAGATTTGGGCCTTTGGAGGAAAAATTCACCTTTGACCACTCTTGGCCCATCCATCCCCCTTCTGCGAGTGGGGCCCTGGTGTGTGGGCCACAACGGAGCCGCACCCTGAGCTCATAGGGGCTTGGGAAGAAGTTTAAGGGGGATCCCGTCGTAGCTCTCAAGGTTACCGTCCATCCAAGGCGGGACACCGCGAGGTGGATGGCGACATAAAGGAGCTAGAAAGGCAGTCGGAAGGAGATCACAACTCCTAGTCCATGGAAGCACTAGAGGACTATATGAAGAAGAATGGGTGGGGTTTAGATGGTTCTCTAGGTAGTGACCAAGAGTGGAAATATGTGGAAAAGAAAGAGGAAGGCGAGATGATTCATTGGGTGCTTCAATTGCTCAAAACTGGATGAGAACACACTTGATTGGTTGCTCCAAAGCAACTATTCTACAGTGTGTACGAACTGAGGAGGGAGACGAATGAAGAAGATTGTATCTCAGATCCTAGATCTAATGACTGGGATTAAGGGTTTATTAGGGTTGGGCAAGCATGGCCGCGCAAACCAAGTTTGGGCCAATTACGGCCGAAAACAACCTAGTATATGAAGTAAAAAGGCACAACTTCAAATTGTCATAACTTTTGGCTCGTGGATCGGATTGAGATGATTTTTTCCACCATCAGTTTCAAAATTAAATCCTCTACATCGTGATATACATTGAACAATATTATGGTCATATATAAAGTTTCAATTTACCTTACAAGATGGTAACATGATATAACATGATAATTTGTTCAATTTCACACATTAGAGCTACATCATATGAAATTAGTCATCGAGGTGATTGAATTAGGTGATCAACCCACTAAAGTATTGCAATTTAAATTATATTGATTGATATGGGTCTCGTAATGAGAGAGAAGAAGTATAATAGATGGAGTAGAAATTCAAGTTATCACATCCTTCCCTCAAAAGAATACATTTTATTGTCAAAACTAGTCCAAGATCATAGTTAAGAGTCAATGTCAACATACATCGTATGGAATTAAACATCGCATAGGTTTCAAACCATCCCCCACCATGTGGGTGCACACATAGGTTGTCATCATCATGAGTGTACTCATCTCGATTATATACCTATTACTTAGTGTTCCATCATATTATGACATTATCATGACATTGGGTTTTTCCCATCCCTTACTATCCCTACATCAGGATTTTTTTTCATATAATCATACAAGGACAAGGTGTGTTATCAAGGGATATGTTGTTGATTTCTCAAAAAGATGGGTTCATCATCATGATTTTCAAATGAGACATTCATCGAATGTGCAATTCAACATGATTCTAGTTTTCATACATATTTTAATTCTTCTCCAAAATTCTACCAACTTAAATCAATTATGTTCATTATTATTCATTTTGAAACTAAAGTAAGCATTGTGTTCATCATGTTTGTTCTATTTATGACTCAAAAAAGTATAGTTACTTCGAGTTAATCATTTTTCATTTGGGCATGAGATTAGGCATGTTATCCCTGATTATTCAAGAGAAGATCTCTAGGCATCGTCATGCCGAACATAATATTTCAAAACTACATCTTTCATGCATGGTATGATTTCGTATTAAGTCTAGCTTATGTGAGGGACTTATCGTAAACATATCAAGTTTGAATGTAAGTGAGATATTTCATGTATCAAGCATCATTTAAGGAACAACATTATCATCATACATCAAGGTTTGGTACTTATCTCACTTGTATCTCAAAGGATTTCTGAAAAGCTCAACCCACTCAAGCGAGACATTCATCGAATGTGCAATTCAACATGATTCTAGTTTTCATACATATTTTAATTCTTCTCCAAAATTCTACCAACTTAAATCAATTATGTTCATTATTATTCATTTTGACACTAAAGTAAGCATTGTGTTCATCATGTTTGTTCTATTTATGACTCAAAAAAGTATAGTTACTTCGAGTTAATCATTTTTCATTTGGGCATGAGATTAGGCATGTTATTCCTGATTATTCAAGAGAAGATCTCTAGGCATCGTCATGCTGAACATAATATTTCAAAACTACATCTTTCATGCATGGTATGATTTCGTATTAAGTCTAGCTTATGTGAGGGACTTATCGTAAACATATCAAGTTTGAATGTAAGTGAGATATTTCATGTATCAAGCATCATTTAAGGAACAACATTATCATCATACATCAAGGTTTGGTACTTATCTCACTTGTATCTCAAAGGATTTCTGAAAAGCTCAACCCACTCAAGCGAAGACCTATATATGTCCAAGAAAACATGCTAGCCAACAACATCTACCCATACCAAACTTTTACCCCATTACCAAATGAGAGAATCCCTAGATTCCTTTACATCAAACCACTAACTCGAGTATTAGGCTCATCATGGGGATCACATGTCATGTACATCACTTAGGGTCTTAGGCTATCTCCCTCACCTATGTAGAAAAAATCATATAATGAATGCCACTTACTCTAGGGTTAGATCTTTTCATAGGAAATTTGGGGTTCAACATTATTGAGGGAATCACAAACTAGGTGACTCAACTCATATACTTAGAAGTATTGTATCTAGGGACTCATCATCATGTATTTCATTGTGCATATTTTTTAACATTTCACATATTGTGGAATTTAGGTACTCTGGCCTTCTCCTATGGTGGGTTGACTCTTAATAAGAGGTCACCCTTATCATATCTCTCGTGTTGGAAGTCCTGCTTTGTATAGAGATTTAGTCCAGTGTTGGTCTCAAACCATATGTCACATATCATATCTCAGCCTATACACAAGTAGGCATAAGCAAGCATGCCATCCTACTAGCTATGTTTAGCACCTCAACCAAGTCATGTGTATCAAGCAAGGTGCTAGGTTTAGCTAGGGTTGGATGGTCAAAGACAAATGTGGGTCATTTCGACATCATCATCATCATCATCATCATCATCATCATCTTAGGTTATCAAGTCTACTCACTAGCCTAGCCTTTATCATGGTTCTAGAAAAATATAGGGACTACAACTATCATCTAAACTCTCATCTAGAGTTGATGTTCAATCTCTTTTTCTTAGGATGCATGGACACTCACTTACTTTCTACGTGCGGTAACATTTTTCATATGTACATATTCTGATACTTGAAATAGGTTTTCTTCAACGTTGAAACATGCGATGAAAACCACCATACTCGATTCAAATAAAACCAAAACCAAAATGAGTTACCACACTCATTAGGTAGTCTAGTATCATGACACCTATAGAAATAGTAAGTACATGATGCGCATCTTTGTAGCTACCCTAAGCACATGCCGCAAACATATGTCTAGGGATGTAATAAGAACTCCCTTTTGTCACCCTCCTGAATCTACAAGCCATACTACTGGACAAAAGGAGGAGAAAAGAGAAATTCTAAGGATTATACAAGCCCACACCTAGTTGTAGAACATCTAGGTTCTAACCTAGAGGCTAGGTCAATGTAGTCCATAAAGGAAAACTTATTAAGTTTCTAGGGTTTAGATGTAAGGTTGTGTTTAGTTTATGCTTCATGTGAGAATGCTTGGTGTAGTTATTGCTTATGCTATTATACCATATATCACGAAACCATTTACCACCCAAATCCGAACTCCAAATGACTATAAAGTCAAATTGAGAATACAGAAGCATAAAGATTATCATACATGAACATATAACAAGCTAAAAGCACCAATCATAATCTCAACATTCAACAAGTATTATAAAGAAACATTATTTTATTACAAGATTACAATTACATACTTAAGAGTACTTTTTTACAAGTTTGATCATGTGTATTAGGGATCTTACAACAAGCACACCAGACATATCTCACCAAGCCCATCACTTCTAGCCATGTCTGGATGTATAAAATACATGAAACAAGGCAGGTCAAGCACACGAGGTGTTGAGCACAAGGTTAAAAGATACATATATATAAGATTTGCATAATTTGAAAAAAGTTGTAGAAGTAAATGAACAAGAACAAACAAGTTAAGTACTTAGCAAAGTGAGATCCCATATTTTATGTCATTTTTACTCCAATTATACCATCAATATCATGTATCATAAGGCCTTTAATCAACTTCATATTGGAAGGATCTGTAACGGTGCTAAAGATTAGTTAGCCCATTTATATGTGAGAGACCTCAATAACCAAATTCATTGAGTGAAGCCCAATTGCAACACTTGTATAATGTAGTTTTATAATATGTGTGCAAGTTATAAGACAACGAGGCGAGACAAGCATCAAGTACATACTAGAATACTACATGGAAATATTTGAGCAAGTAAACAAGCATACATATGTATCACATTTCAAGCAAGAAAGCCATAGTCATATAATTATTAAAGCTTGTACCTCATTTAGAGATTCTTAATTTAACTTATCCTTGATCATCTTGTAATAAGCAACACCTGATTAAGCACAAAATTACATACATGTATTATATTCTCATCATTAACCCTAACTAGTTACATTTTAGGGGTTTGGTCAAATTAGGTTTCAAGGTTGCTTATTAGTACATTAGATAGTATTTTATAGATCTAGGGTCCTTCATGAAGGTGGGGTTCAAGTTTAAAGTCATTCCTAGGTGCCATTCATGTTATATGATTATTACAAGGTTTTTAGTCACATACTTACATTTTCGGGTCAAAAGGTTCATATGGGGCAAACATGGTCAAGATTCATCAAGACACGAGGACCAATCATAAGATATGGTTTATATCAACATTATAGGGTATATGAAGAACATTCAAAGGAGGGTAGATGTCCCCTAGGGTCTAGGCATCAAACAACCAACATGTGGTACAAACATTTGATCGTACATGTAGTCATCAATTTAGTTCATATGACATTAGGGGACAACATAAAGATTATATGGGACATCCACATCAAGGTAACCATAAGGAAGGATACTTCCTGATTAGAGAGGGGAGGGCATATGATTAAAGTTCACATTGAGGGTAGGGCACAAGAAACACAAGTAAGTCATAAGTGTCACATTAGGTGACCACTAGTGGAGTTAGAGTTACATGTAACATCATAACACAGAATAGGGAGATCATGAACATTGGTATCTTAAAAGTCATAGGGATACTTATTTCAATGCTCTAACATATTTTCTTGCCACAAAGGGGCTAAGGTCATTGTATGAATCAAGTGTAGCACATATCATTATAAAAGGGTAACAAACAAGCATACTTAGTGTCATATGTAACCACCACAGAAAGAAGGGATTAGAGAAGGTTATTAGAGTCATGATGTGACACTACTTACTGATTGCGAATTTGACTAGCATTAGACAACAATAAGATGCAAGATTTTCATGTTAAGGCAAGGTATATCATTATCTACTATTCTACTCTTCTAAACAGGACCACTCGTGTCCGTCCTCCGTCACTTCCCAAAATTGGTTGGACTCAAACAAATGAGGTTATCTTTGTGATCGTCACCCATTCCCTTAATCTGTTGATTTTTCAAAATATACTCTTCTAAAAACGACCACTCGTCTACGTCCTCCGTCAATTCCCAAAACTGGTTGGACTCAAACAAATGAGATTATCTTCGTGATCGCCGCCCGTTCCCTTAATCTGTTGAATTTTTCAAAAGAACAACACACAGTTGATCCAACCCGAAGAAAAGCGTTTCTATCTCCACCCGCTCCCATAATTTGTTGGATCTACAGAAGAATGTTGTGCCACGGACTATTCGGAGATAAAGACATGTCATTACCTCATGTATCCGCTTCTTGTAGTGTTGATACCTACTGTTCCAACTAAAAATTGCAGCAAGCGTGGCTACGCCAATGTCTGCACTTGAGGAGACGGAAATCAAAGAGTACCCTCAGAGAGAATTGCACTAAGAGCATGGGCGGAACTAGAAATTTAAACTTGGATGGGGCCAATTCGTAAGAGCAACAAAAAACCTTAATCTCATGTTTGATTTATTTTTGTTAGAATATGCCATTTGTTTGAGCTACTCTAAATTGCATAGACAAAAATCGTGAATTTCAATCTAAGTGACGGCCTTGAAGGGCCAAATATATGTGCAACACGTTACTGAAGTATCAATAAACTTCATCGGAGCTGTATAGCTTTTTGTCAAAGAATAAACTAATACGTTGAGCTCAATGAGCAAATATCATAATGATAATATAAGCCAGTTAGAAAGACATAGGTTTACAACATATAAAGCTGGCTATATCATTTGTACATAACAACATACGCCAACGGTGAAACAATTAGATGCAAACGGAAGCATATTTCTATAGATATCTAACCGGTGATGAACATACCATGGAAATATTTAAAAAAGAAACGCTACCCGTTCGTCATAGTCCGATGCAGAGAAGTGAAAACAAATTGTCGTTTTACTTTTAAGATCTAGGTTAAATCAACAAAAGTTATATAAACCTTTCAATGAGCACATAGTACAAAAAAGACAAACAAGGTTAAACAAATTTGGGTTGACGTTGTATACCAAGTTCCACTAATGAAAATATGATTTCACATTTAGATGCAAACAAGAAGATGCTCGGTAAACATTTAATTGTCTGATTAGACTGAAGAAAATTTAATTTAAAGTAAGATGTATGCTAACCAAACAGCTGTAAAACAAATGACAACCACTAAAGAATACGTTTGGTTAAATTACTTACTGAATCGAGATTCAGTTCATTGGATCAATACGATCTCAATATGTCGGCGCCCGAGGAGATTGATAACTGCTGTTATATGGGATTGATGAATCTCTGCCACAGAGGTGGCACCTCGCAGATCCATGGATTTCCGGTAGCTGGTGTCATTGTTTCATTTTGCAACTGTGGCAAGAAGAGGCAGATCGATGAATCTCCAGACCGGTGAAACGACGTCGCTATGCCGTAGCTACGGCGAGTGGGCAAGTCACAGTGTTAAAATCATATTGCGGGTGAGCGAGAATGACACATTTAATGAAGAAACTGCAGGGTAGCCGCCTACAAATGTGCGCTGGTTGACCATTGGCAATCATATCCATGTGACGACTGGTTCAGTAAGTGAAATGATCGGCTCAAGTCTATGAATCGACCGGTTCAGGTTGTGAACTGACCATTTGATTGATCAATTTGATTAGATGAAGGATTGATGATAGTGAAATGTTGTACATCAATGGAATATTAATTCCCAATACAATCATGATTGGGAAACATGGTGAAATGACCTATTCAAGTGTTGAACCGATCGACCGATATGTGAATCAATCAGTTTAGGTGTGAATCAAATGTTTCAATGTTTGTAGATTCTAATAAATTCATGAAATCTCATCTCTTCAGATCCTACTAAGACTAGAACTCCTGAAACCCTCTGATAAATAGAGGAGTAGTCAAGGTTTTCTAGAGACACAATAATAACCTCTAGCAATTGTTGTCTTCTAACAATTGTGGTAGTGTGAGAACCCGAGAAAATCCTACCCATCAAAGGGAGGATAGAATGGTAGAGACAATTGGGAGAGAAAGTCGATGCTATCACACTGACTAGAAGAGACAACTCCTTCTTGTTCGTCCAACTAGAATGACAGGACGTCCTTGTGGACTAATAAAGAGACGAGGAGCCTGTTTCCACATGCTAGGAGGACAAAGTGAACCACCATCCGTGGTGATCAACTAGGAGTCTGTTGCTGATGCCATCCAGGTCAAGCTGGAAGAAAAACACACACTATAACAAGGGATAGTTGATGGACTTTCTCCAGGACCAAGTCTAAACCTTACAAACCTCCTTTCCATTATAGTTGTTGATGTGATCTACTGTATAATGGGGAATATACCAGTTAAATTTATGCTTAAGCTACCTTATCTTAGGCCATATTTTTCCTAAATAAATCACCAAGGTGCACCTCCTTTTTAGGGAGACCATCACTAAAGAACTTTTTGGTTAAGCATGCTCAAGCCAGAGTAATACTGGGATGACCAGTCGAGAAGTATATATTGGCTTGCACGTGAGTGAGGAAAAAGCACACGATTAGGGTTAGTGTTGGTCAACTAGCCATTCATCATTCCTGAAACTCTACTAGAGCCTTTAGCAGTGTGCTCACATTTTATAGAGACAAATTTCCAAATATTTAATGGAATCAATGTTATCTAAGATAAGTTATGGGCTCATGTGACTACAACCTATGTCCCAACGAAAGAAAACTACTTAGAAATGATAAGCATAAACACAAAGGAATATGCTTATAGGAGGCTCAAGGGATGGACTATGATATGTAAAAGATAGAACTTGTGCTTGGACTTCCCATACTTTTATAGGAGGGAAATGGAGGCTGAAAAGGAAACTACTCAGACATGATAAGCATAAACACAAAGGAATATGCCAATAGGAGGCTCTAGGTGATGGACTATGAGATGTAAAAGATAGAACTTGTACTTCGACTTCCCATACTTTTATAGGATGGAAATGGAGGCTGAAAACTACTCTAGGAAGTGATTGATTCCCTACTTGGAGTGAGAATCCCTTTATCCTAAAGCAGCGGTAGAAGCTACACTTGGTTTGAACTTTGACATTTGGTCATATCCCAGAGTCATCTGCAGTGAGTTTTTCACTTGAATATGAAAAAATCAACAAAGGGAACCTTATTTTGACCTTCAGTGGCTTTACTGACACTGCTTGGGACACGAGAGTCTTTCCCCTTAATCGTCGGGGGCTATTATCCCATCACTAGCTCATCACTCACTCCCTTGCTTTTAGAGAAATCTTCTAGTTATAGATAGATAGTCAAAAGGGGATTACTGACTCACATGATTTAGTACCAGTTAATGCCTCACTCTCTTCTTCTGATTATGACATTATATTGGAAAGTATGATATTAGATAAACGCTTTAGTGTCTTAGTTCACATACTATATGGAATTTCTTCTTTACTTGAACTCTTTTCTCATAATGTGGTTGGGAATGTTGTGTCATATGTTCATTTTGATTCAAATAGTTGAACTTCAGACTTACCTAGTATTGTAGGGAAAGCAGAAGCTGAACATACTTCTATAATTAAGGTACTTCCTCACTTAGAGTGAGAATACTCTGTATATGGCAGTTATCCCATCTGATTACTAACTTTCACGTCTTATCATAGTAAGACTCAATTGAGAATATGCTTTTATATAGCTATCACACTCATTGGAGGAAGTAAAAATTGGTTCGATTACCAAGGGAGGCAGAGGTTGACTATGTTGACTTCGAGAGTCTAGGTACGACACTTCTCTATCTTGAAGTCTAGTAGAAAAGTACGAGGAAAAGACTTGATTTTTGAGTTGGAGAAAACTCCCAATTGGATCGTTCTTAGATTCGAAAAGAGAATTTGAAATGAATAACAATCAAAATCTATAAAGAATTGAAGTTGAACAAGGAAAGATTGCACTCCATTGGACACTTCTTTTCTACACTCTGAATATACAACAACTGATGGTGATATGTATAGTTTAGCTAAATGATGTGCCACCCTCTTACTATTCTGATGAGTATCTACATTCAATTAGAAATGGAAATAGATGAAATTCTAGCTTGAATATCATCCATAATGTGTCCAATGCAGGGAGCTAGTCTTATTGGAGCATAGCTCCCACATTGCACTTCCTTTGTCCACATCTATTCAGTAAAAGAAAGCTTCCAATGATCATTCCATAGAAATAGTAGAAAGCCCAGGCTTTGACAACTCCATCATCAATGGCGTGGAAATGGCTCTTTTACATAGCTTAAAAAGTTGATGCCAATTCAAGCTCCCATATGGTAAGCGAGGGCAAATTGTGGAAATGTGAATGTGGCAAAAGTAGCAGTTGGAGCTAAAAAGATCAAAAGAATGAGTTTCAAGTTCATGACTTGAAAAAGGAAATCCCCGACAGAATAGGAATTCTCTAGCTATAGATAGAGAATGGTTTCACAATGAAAGTGAGATATCAATGGACAAAAGGCAATAATGATTTGGCTCCAGGGTTTGACATCTAGCTCGTATTGATCTTGTCACGAATAGTTTCTCAACAAGAGGGTTGCTTTAGGCTATTTCCTTCATTTATAGTAAGGCAAGTCCTCTTACTAAATGTTGAATGAGGATCCCTCTATGAGAAGAGTTTATACAAAGAAAAAAAGAGAGGAAAACCAAATACGTTCATTCTAAGATAACAAATAAGACTTGTTGAGTGATGGAATGGAAAAATGTATTGGTATTTGCATGATCCTCATGGGATTGTTCATTCCATGTCACTGGGAGTTCATCTAATTCTTATCTTTGATCCTTGGTATCCTTTTAACATCAATGTAGTGTGAAGGGATGTGGTGAGTTGGGTCTTTGGAAATAGAACATGAACGAGCTTCTATCATAGTTGAATGATGAATGAGTAGAGGGTATTCAGTTAAACATCATACATGTTTGTTATGCATATAGCTAGTTTTCTCACTCGTATGTTGGACTCGCTATCCTTCGTCTGGTCGAGAAGGGACTATGATGTCTTTCTGCAAGCATAGGTGTTAAAATAAGAAGAGAAGGGTGACTACTCTTAGACAAAAAAGTAGCAACCAAAGTTGCATTAGGGAAGGGGGAGCCCATTGTATAAAAGTATGGATGGCGAGTTTCTTCTTGGAAGTTTCAACCTTTGATTATGTAGCAGACAAGGGTGAAATCAATGAAAGTGGTGCATAATCAGTGATAGGCTTGATAGATCATATTACATAGAAGGCATTACAGGGAAAGATCATTAGCTTTCTACTCCTTATTATTTAGTGTGTGTCATCAACGGAGTTTGAATTAGAGTGATATGCCTCATTTAGTGTAAAACCTTATCTTTATAAGTCATTTTTCAAGCTAGACCATTCTGTCAGATTGTTGGCACGAATGGAACCCCTACCCATTCAAGAAACTTATCATATCTGGGAGAGGGGATTGTTGGAAGATGATGTTGTTGGAGTTTGACATAACCTATGTCACATAGAAATCAAGAAAGTAGGCAGCCATCACAGATCATCTTGTGACCCTTTCAAAAGATGGGGAACCAAATTCCCCTCCAATAGGGGTCTATCAGTGCATGTCAGCTGAACACCATTCTTGATGAGTGGGTAGGTGGTTTCTGTGCACCCCTCACCCAACCCCCCTAAACCCCCTATGGACCCCCACCCACACCTCCTATTATCCAAAAAGTGACGAAAGTGCTTTTGTGCACAAGCTTTATTGACTTCACACAATAGTCTGCCACTTTGGAAGAAATTATGAATGGCCTTGGTGACATCATCCCCAATGATGGACCAAGTTGCTTTGAAGAAGTGCACATGATATCCATCAGGTCCAGGTGCTCTATCCCTATTTTCTTCCCTGATTGCAACTTCTACTTCCTCCTTAGTAACAACATAGTTATTGGACTAGCTCGTGGTTGAGGGCCAACATATCCCAATTTCTACACCATTCAGAAGTGCAGGTCTGGCCATTGTTGAAGAACTTAGTATATGCTTCCTGATATTTAATCTATTACATGTTCTCCTTCAATATCAAGACTCTTGATTTGGATCATGTGTCTTCTGATCTTTAGGGGGCTCTTTAAGGAGTTATAGAAGAACTTTGTGTTGCGATAACCCAGTTTCAACCACTATACTTGATATTTATGTCTCTTAAAGGACTCTTCATCCTTCATGGTAGTAAATCTTTCCTTCCTATTGGCGTTCGTTGCTTCTCTCAATGGAATATTTGTTGGGTCTAGATCCATTGTTGAAGGGAGAGAGCCTCATTTTTCTTGTTCTTGGGACTGGCAGTGAGATCTCCCATTTTTTTCCTATTCCACTTAATAATCCTTTCTAAGTTTGAATTGATGTATGATCATGTACATGTGATAGCCTTTGACTTATGCATTCCATGCTTGTTTCACGACATCCTGAAATCCTTATTTTCTAGTCCATGCATTGAGAAATTGAAAGGTTAACTCTTCTTTGAGGCATATCATAGTGGATCACCTGTATTTGATGGTCACTATCTATAGTAGGTTGTATCTCAACCCAAACATCTGGAAAAACATCAAGGAGATTCATACTTCCTAATGTCCTATACAGATTAGATAGAGTATGCTTATTATCTTCTTGGTGTTTGTCCCAAGCGAACCATGGTCCTTTAGATATTAATTCAAACAAGTCAGTGTCCCAATTGTGAAAATCCTTTATGGAGCATCGATCGACCTTTCCTATTGATGAATACATATTCATCATTTAACTTTTGCATCATTTAGGATAATTAATTAAGACATTCGTGGTAATTTTCATTTAATTCCGAAATTAATTGCAGTTTCATCCTCCCGATATTCCTTTTCTAAATTCTAATGAAATTTCTTTCAATTTTTAGGAATTGTTTAAGCATTTAACTAAAGATAAGAAAAGATATGAGGCTTTTTAGATTTCCCATAGAGTTTGATATACCTCATACCAAAACAATCATAACACTCATATATAAATTCCAAATTTGGAATTTAGATATGTTTTGAAAAGATAATTTCAATTCATAAATGAAAAATATATTTTCCTGTGACTTTGGCAGTCATTTCACTGTACAACCAACTGATAAAAGTGCATATTCATTTACCATAGTGCTTGATTTAATATATACTCTACACCAAAATGAGCATAAATCTCACATCCCAAGGCACAATTTAATCTGCAAATAAGCAATGGAAAGAAAATTTAATTATATATAGAAAAATCATATATGTGGGCACACTTAAAATCTTTTTGACAGACAAAATTCACTCAAAACTTCTATTTTGAGAATTTGCAGCAATGAGTTTTAAATTCAAATGGTCAAAAGAAGGTAACTAATAATTTCCTTTATTGCCTATTGAAGAAAGAAACTATCCACTGACCAAGTCATGCAACAATCATCATCCATTTCCTTCCCATCACTCCCTTCTAGGGTTTCTACCTCCCTCATTCTCCTATAAAAGGAGGGGGTCTCCATTTATATGAATCATCACTTTTCGTAGAGAGAAAGCTTTGATCGGATAGTTGCCTATTATTTATTTGCAATTGTACTCAAGTGATTATAAATAAAAATATTTGGTTTTTGAAGTTATAGTCTCTTCCTCTCTTTTTGGTTGTTGCTTTACTAGATCTAGGATTCTGACTTCTCCTTCTACTTCTCCTTCTTGGGATTCTTGGGAGCAAGGAACAAAGAATACAGTCATTTAATCGTGCTAGTATAAGGACTTGTTTCCTTTCTAAGACTAGTCTATTGCTAAGATTCCTTCTTCCAACGTCTCTCCTTGTTCAAGAATCATGAGTGAGTAGTTTGTTATCAAGGAAAAGGGGAGTAACCCCTTAGCCATGTGTTTTTAGATCAAAAGTTAATACGATTCTGTTACAACCCAATTTTTGGGTTCAATTAGTGAGAAATGTAATTTCTCATATTAAAGATAATTGAACAAATAATGATACGATATGTTTTGAATAAATAGATTCTAGTCACAATAGCCTTGATTGGTTGCTTTGTGGGCTTTATTGGCTATTGGGCCCAATAACGAGGAAATTCAATTAGTAAATGAATAATCAAAATTCTAAGAAAAGAAATATGTGGAAACCTCTAGAAGGCAAATCCAAAGAGGATTTCGTGCCTCTTGGGTTCCTTGAATACCAAGGAGTCCAAGGTTGCAAAAAGGAAGCAATAGGAAATGAAAAGATTAATTATGTATTTCTTTATTAAGAAAGAAATTGAAAATGATGATAAAATGTGGAAAATGAGTGGAAAGAGGCATAAATGAGTTTTCTTAGTGATAATTCGTATCCATGAGGTTTCTAATGATAAAAGGAATACCCATGAGGAAAATAAAAGGGAAATAAAGAGAAATCCTCAAAAAAGAAATAATTTAATGAGAAATAAACAAGATAATGTGAAATAATGCATACAGATGCATCTAGAAGGATAATAAATATCCTTAAAAAAAGTAATTTCGAAATCATAGAGTTTCTTGGGATCCAAGGAGTCCCAATGAAGAAAGAGGAAAGAGAAAATACCAAAATTGCAAAATAAGAAGATAATATGTTATATTATTAATGGTTTTGTAGCTTTGTTAAAGAAGATGTATTTTCTACTTACGAAAAACATAATTTCGTGATTAACGGATTAAAAAGCAAGTCAAAAGAGAATAAGGGAGAATATTTTCGTATTCCTAGAAATCCTATGTATATGTGGTTTTAAGAAGAAGATTAAGAGAGAGAAGCTAGCTTTTAATGAAGGAATCAGATTCCTAATAGGAAAGAACATTTTTCCTTTGATAGCAAGCATCGTAGGGCGTTGCACCTTCATCTATAAAAGGAGAGAGAGAGCCTTGGGGTGAGTCTAAGAAAAAGATCCCACGTACTCTCTTCCTTCTTGTTCTTCTTCTTCTTGTTTTCGTCAAAACCCTAAGCAAGAAAACATAGGGCTATTTTGGAGGCTCTTGGTGGCTATGGTGGGTCGTGAGGAAGGCACGAAGCGACATCAAAGGTTCTGGGTAGCCAGCTATCTTCCCCTTACTCCCAGCGTCGTCCAAGAGGGCCAACGGACTTGCAGGTGCTGCTTCCGACTCTGGCCACCTCGGCCGTAGCTGGAAACCGCCGTGGGCAGGGCGGACCTTGGCGGAGGCAGCGGAGTGGGCGCCGGTGCTCTAAGGACCAAGAGGGAGAGGAGGGAGCTTCCCCCAATCTGCAGACGGCGGCTAGGGCAGCCGCAGACCAGCCGGTCAAGGAAGAAGAAGAGCAAAGGATCGATTGGAAAATTCTACCCCCGGATTAACAAGGGACGCTCGGGTTAAGTGGAGGGTAACCAAGTAATTTGGTTATAATTCTCAATCGGGCGCGTTGCATGGCTATGCTGACGTGTCAGCATGCTATTGGTCCGGGTAAGTGAAATCTTACAAAAATCATAACTCCTAATTGGTAGCTCGGATCAAAACAAGTTATATATGAAAATTGATCCTCAGAACGAGAGGAATCCATTAAAAATATTATAAAATATTGATTCCTTTTCTAATTGCAAAAGTACTATAAGATGATGAAAAGTGCATTAAAGTTGAGTTAAAAACCCTATTTGTAATTAAAGGTTGAATCTAAGATGCTTAATGGGTTAATTGAAGTGTTAATAACCTGTTGAATGATAATGTTAGATTCGAACCTGATCTAAATGTAGAATTGCATGATTTAGGGTTATACCTCATATGAGAATGATTAAATAATTTAGAAACCCTAATTTAGGGTAAAAGAAGATGAGATCATATTTAGATTGAAAAATGTGAAAATATGATTGTTAAATGATAGTTTTAAGTTTTTGGTATATGAAAGTCCTTAATCCTGGATAAATACCCTAAAAGTAGTAATTAGGGTCTTTTCATGAATAAAAGGTAGAAATGATGACAAAATGAGTTCATATGTTAATTGGACCCTAATGAGCTTTGAATTAATGATAGATGCACATAATGATCTTGTCATGAATTAAAAGGAGTAACAATAGTAGCTTTAATGTAAAAGAAGTTTAATGAAATTAGTTGATGAGTAATGTGCCTTTAAATGTGGAAATAGGGTTATATGTTGTGAGATGACCTTAATACTGAAGAATAGATAAGATAACTAGGGTTTTTGAGTAATGGCATAAAATTAGGGTTTAATATGGTAAAAGATGAAGGGAAACCCTAATTTCAAAATGAAACCCTAAAATGGATGCAAGAAACCATAAAAAGTGAATCCAAGTTAATAGAGTAGATTCTTGATGAAGTGTGTAACAGTAGATTACATGTTCTTTTCAGGAATTATGTGATGATAGAATTACTTTCTTGGATCTGTTGATTGGCTTGATTGTATATGCATGAAGTATATGTTCTATAATCTGCATGACTCATCAAATCAGGTATGTGGTTACACTTATGAATATCTCGAGTTAGTTTTTCGAGGTTTTTCGAAGTTTTCATCGATGATATGAATTAACTGTTGGATGAATTTAATTCATGCAATTATAAAGTGAATATGACTATCACATAATATATATGCCTTCTAGCTCAATCCTTGATCCTCTCTGTGTCGTAATGGCCGACCTGGTACAAAGGCTGCCTAGAGGGTAGATCCACCAGGTCATGAAAGACTTTGGCTACCTAGAGGGTAAGTCCATCAAGTCACCTTATAGAGGTACCATATAAGTCCTTACAGGGACAACACAGAGTTGTGGATAAGTATGGATTGAGTAGTTTGGCTTAAAGCGTAATCTTGGTTGATAAATGATTAATTGAATGATTACATTGTTATCATAGTTGCATGTTTATTGTTTCCCCCACATACCAGCTACGGCTGACCGACGTTTTGTTTGTCGACGTTTTAGGTACAATGAAAAGAACAAATAGTAAAGTGGCACATGTGATACTAAATGAGAATTAAAGTGAAAAGGAGGATTAGATAGATTAGTATCGGTGTGGATAGAAGTTTAGAGATCCAAGTTTTCAAAAGGTATGCAAAATTTTTATTTTCTTACAGCTTTCAGTATAGTATGTTAAAATTTGATAATTATTCTTGGTTATTTGGCGAACCTTTGATCCGGAATTCATGGGTGCGGCTTCGACCTTTCGGTGTCCCTTAGTTGGGGGTTATCGGGAGGTGGGGTCGTAACATTTGGTATCAGAGCATAGGTTCCTCAGTTAACCTTTAATAATTATTAAATTTTACAAACTCCATAGAACCCACGGGAGTTATTAGAGGAGTATCCGAAAGACGGAGGTGTCTAGAAAGGGATCACGACCGGGGGCTGGCAAGATTTTCCTCCGCACTGCTAGTCGAAATACGAGGACTCCCGGACCTATGTGACCGCCTGGACAAAGTCTAAGGGTATGAATTGAAATAAGATACCTTTAGGGCTTCTCATCTTATTCATCCCTTCTCATCAAAAAATTCTGATAAGGACCTAAAGGATTAAGGTTTTCTCTCTTCTCCTCACCCTCTTGAGGTACGGGTAAGGTTAATAAGGTTTAAGGAATCCTCCACCAAATTAATGAAAAGCATGTAAATAAGATGTCATGGACATAAGCTTAATAGATGAAGCGTAAATTAAAGAATAAATACATGCTTAGATCGTATGACATAAGTTGTCATGTCCTCAGAAGAAACCTGAGACTAGACCTTCTTATCAGGAGGATATGTTAGTCTTGGAGATAGAGATCTCCATTGCAAGTAGAGACCCAGCACATCCTCTGAGGATGATGCTAACCCTAACCCTAAGTGAAGGATAGAGAGAGATGTGTTGGACATGGTGTTTAAAAGGATATGCCTTTGGGATGCCATTTGATCCACGGGTGACCTAGCACCTTTGGCAACCCAATCCTGGGAAGGGGCGTGCATGTTAGGGTAAAGGATAGCTCCCCAGATGATGATGTTAGTGAAGGACCATAGAAACCATATGGGCTTGTGCAAGTAGGGCATAGCTAGTACCGAGGGCACGTCATAGTGTTGACAGTAGAATGAAACCCTGGATAAGGAATTATGATGGAGTATAAAGGGTTAGGGATGATCTTGAGCAACCATAAGTTCGAACCTAGGCTTCAACCATGTAGAGCATGTTTTTGGGGATGATCCTTCGTGAATAAAGGACCTCTGATGGTGAGGTTGGATGTGGGGTTAGCTCTAGAGAGAGCAGGAAACCCAGCAAGAAGGTTGGAAGCCTAAAACCCTAAACAATGGATGATAGTGGTTGCTTCCTGATCGATCCCTGAAGGTTGATGATATCTTGGTTGCCTTTAGAGGGACCAAACCCTAGAGATAGAAGATGAAGCATCTGGTGCCTATGTGCCTATAGTATAGGTGCTTACCTTCTGAGGTGAGAAGAAGAGTTCCTTAGACCTAGAAGGGTTTAGTAGCAGGTTTTGAGGCCTTGTACCTTGTTGGTTGTCCTTAAGGAGGACCCAACCCTAAGTGTTGCTCGAGTTGAAGGATGACAAGAAGTGCATGTCATACCTTTTGCATGCTTGATTCGTAGTTAGGAGATAGAGCATGCAGTTGGACACCTACAAGTGAACCTAGGGTTCCTAGGCCTAAGAGGGGAAGTGGTATACCTAATGCTCATGATGAGAATTAAGTTGCTATAGATTCGAGCATAGTACGCCTCATGAATAAAGAAAAAGGGAAGTCCCTTAAGTTTAAGGTATGTGTAATGAACTCCTCATAGCTAGGTTGATGATAAAGGAAGGTATGATCTTGATCCAGCGTTGAGGAAAGAGGACAAGTATGACCTAGCATGGTTCAATAGGTGATCTGTTTATGCCTTAATAGCTTGCTAGGGTTGAGTAGGCTCATGTGGATGTAAGAGCTTTTGGGGCCTTGCTGTCAAGAGATAGTTTTTCTCCCATCCTGGGAGAGAGACACCTTTAGTAGGGTGTATATCAATTTGGTTAGTTTAAGGTAACCTAAAGAGTCTCCTAGGATCTTGAGAAGCTAAGTACATGGCATGAGAATGGACCTGTATACCCATAGATATCCATCTCTAAGTGCATGCAGATGTGTTACCATGGAGGTAACTAGTATAGGGCTTGACCAAGGTAGGCAGGTTGCCATGATCCTGATGAAAGGATGAAAGTCAGCCCATGAATGCAGAAAGAGAGATGATGAAGACTTGGGTAAGGTTCTAAGTGAACATGAACTATGATGGAGAATCCTAAGTCTATCCTAGGGTCAGGTAGGGATAAGATCGATGAAGGTAGGAGTTGCCTAATTCCCCAGTTGCACATGACCATAGGGTTGGGAGGTAACAACTATCATTTCCTGAGGGCCATGGGTTAGGAGATTGATCACCTTCATAAACTCATGGGGCCCAAAGGGAAGATGAGTAGGGCACTCTCTTGATGCATGAGGGAAGAGGGATGACCCCAAAAGAGTCGGTATCCTATAGACCTAGAGGAGATGATCGCGGATATAAACCTAAGTAAGTTCAGGACTTGTTTGATATCATGATGTAGAGACATATGTGACACGTTGCAACTTAGATGAAAAGGTGTATTGGCAAGGTGGGATGTACCATCTCTACTCTTGGAATAGGAAAAACTCTATATTTGGAATGCAGCCAAATGCTTATTTCCTGTTATTATGGGGGTGTGAGATAGGACGTTACACATGCCATGCACCAAGGATAAGAGATGATGTAGGTTGGAACGTTGCCACAAGCAATGGAGATAGAGAAGATAACCTATCCTGGTAAAGTGAGTGATACGTGTTTTGCAAAGACTAAGAGGAATGATGTAGTCACCTTATGAGGGTGTGGTTATCCTGAGCTAAGTGGAACTTACAAGATATACCAGGTTGAGTTTGATCATCGTGACGTTGAAATCAGAGAGTGTTCTTAATGAAGATAGACATAGAATTTGAGGTGTGAGGATAAGTGAAATACATGGAAGTGTATGTCTTCAATATTACCTAATACCTAAGGATGTGAAGTGGTAATGAATGTTTTGGTTGAGATATATCTGCCTAGTTTGGCTAGAAGAGGTTGTTTGGCTAACCCTATGTTTGGGAAAAAGAGGTGTTTTGAATAACACTCAGATGTAACGAGATACGTTGAAAGGTTAAGAGTTGTTTGGTTAGCCAGTCTAGTCCTTGATATGATGAAAGGATGGTGGTAGAACCTCAAGTGCACTTATTTGGATAAGAAGGTGATGAAACCCTGATGAGGGTGGTTTAGGGTTTCTGAGGAATCAATCTTGAGGAATCAGGACATACAGGGGATCGTGATTTTAAGATCACCATACACCGTACTACCAAGATAATAAGTGATAGTGGTACTTTAAATACCTAAGATAAAGTTGCATGTGGTATGTGGCCATGCAAGCCAAGGGTAAAGGATGAACACCAGTAACCCAGTGTATTGATATAAAGGATAAAAGTCCCAGAAAGAGAAAGGGAGTTCATCACTATGGATGTTGTAAGTCTCCCCTAGACCAAGGAAGGTCAAGATGCAATATGGGTCATGGTAGATCGCCTTACCTAGATGACATAAGAAGAAAGAGTTCTGTCAAGGGACAAATCTAGTTGAACTACCCATGAGAGAGATGGTTCAACTACACCATAAAGCAAGTTTAAAGGTTCTTGAGTTTGAACTAAAGGTTCCCTTCCAAAAAGTGGAAGTAGGTACATGAAGAACTCAATGTTAGTATAGTTTATCACCCCTAACTATGGTTCGTATGATACAGACTAAAGGGTCTGATGAGGGCATGTGTGCTCATTCAGGGTGATATCTAGAGACAGTTCTTATCCTATGAAAGATGCGACAATGACCACCATAGCCAGTATCGGGTTTTATATGAAGCTCTGTAAGGGAGGTTGTGTCGATCACCACTTCAGTAAGGAGAGGTTGGTGAAAGGACCACATGTTGGTTAGAAAAGGACCACAGTACATGAGGACGAAAGTCACTTTAATCATGCAATGGCTGAAAGGAGCCTAGAGACGATGAGAATCGTGAGCAGATGCAAAGTAGACTGACATACAAGTTACTGTGGGAGAAAATATGACATGAAAATCCGACCCCTCTAAGTTATATCTAAGAGAGCTGAGTCCCCGATACATGGGTCCATTAGAGATGGATGGGTGGAGAAGGTTAGGTGTGACCCTACCCCTCAAGATAGAGTAATGGGAGATGTTTTCCATGTGTCCAATTTAGAGCACTATGTGAGGTACCCCACCCATGTGATGAGCAATGAACCTAGTGAGCCCCAAGGGAGGCTGAAATGGCCTGAGTCACCTGTGTAGTTTATAGACACCAGGATGAAAGAACTCAGAGAAAAGAATATGTGATGATAAAGGTTCTTTGGAAACGCCATGAGTACGGCAAAGCCACATAGGGGTCAATGATGGACATGGAAAAGTCTTATGCTGAATTATTTGTTTGCTTGTTCGAATTTTGAGGACAAAATTCCTATAAGAGGGGAAGGATGTTACAACCCCAATTTTTTGGTTCAATTAGTGAGAAATGTAATTTCTCATATTAAAGATAATTGAACAAATAATGATATGATTTGTTTTGAATAAATGGATTCCAGTCACAATAGCCTTGATTGGTTGCTTTGTGGGCTTTATTGGCTATTGGGCCCAATAACGAGGAAATTCAATTAGTAAATGAATAATCAAAATTCTAAGAAAAGAAATATGTGGAAACCTCTAAAAGGCAAATCCAAAGAGGATTTCGTGCCTCTTGGGTTCCTTGAATACCAAGGAGTCCAAGGTTGCAAAAAGGAAGTAATAACAAATGAAAAGATTAATTATGTATTTCTTTATTAAGAAAGAAATTGAAAATGATGATAAAATGTGGAAAATGAGTGGAAAGAGGCATAAATGAGTTTTCTTAGTGATAATTTGTATCCATGAGGTTTCTAATGATAAAAGGAATACCCATGAGGAAAATAAAAGGGAAATAAAGAGAAATCCTCGAAAAAGAAATAATTTAATGAGAAATAAACAAGATAATGTGAAATAATGCATATAGATGCATCTAGAAGGATAATAAATATCCTTTAAAAAAAGTAATTTCGAAATCATAGAGTTTCTTGGGATCCATGGAGTCCCAAAGAAGAAAGAGGAAAGAGAAAATACCAAAATTGCAAAATAAGAAGATAATATATTATATTATTAATGGTTTTGTAGCTTTGTTAAAGAAGAGGTATTTTCTACTTAAGGAAAACATAATTTCGTGATTAATGGATTAAAAAGCAAGTCAAAATAGAATAAGGGAGAATATTTTCGTATTCCTAGAAATCCTATGTATATGTGGTTTTAAGAAGAAGATTAAGAGAGAGAAGCTAGCTTTTAATGAAGGAATCAGATTCCTAATAGGAAAGAACGTTTTTCCTTTGAGAGCAAGCATCGTAGGGCGTTGCACCTTCATCTATAAAAGGAGAGAGAGAGCCTTGGGGCGAGTCTAAGAAAAAGATCCCACGTACTCTCTTCATTCTTGTTCTTCTTCTTCTTGTTTTCGTCAAAACCCTAAGCAAGAAAACATAGGGCTGTTTTGGAGGCTCTTGGCGGCTATGGTGGGTCGTGAGGAAGGCACGAAGCGACATCAAAGGTTTCGGGTAGCCAGCTATCTTCCCCTTACTCCCATCGTCGTCCAAGAGGGCCAACGGACTTGGAGGTGCTACTGTAGTAGGCGCTGCTGCCAGGCCGACTCCGGCCACCTCGGCCGTAGCTGCAAACCGCCGCATGCAGGGCAGACCTTGGCGGAGGAAGCGGAGTGGGCGCCGGTGCTCTAAGGACCAAGAGGGAGAGGAGGGAGCTTCCCCCAATCTGCAGACGCCGGCTAGGGCAGCCGCAGACCAGCCGCTCAAGGAAGAAGAAGACCAAAGGATCGATTGGACAATTCTACCCCCGGCTTAACAAGGGACGCTCGGGTTAAGTGGAGGGTAACCAAGTAATTTGGTTATAATTCTCAATCGGGCGCATTGCATGGCTATGCTGACGTGTCAGCATGCTATTGGTCCGGGTAAGTGAAATCTTACAAAAATCATAACTCCTAATTGGTAGGTCGGATCAAAACAAGTTATATATGAAAATTGATCCTCAGAACGAGAGGAATCCATTAAAAATATTATCAAATATTGATTCCTTTTCTGATTGCAAAAGTACTATAAGATGATGAAAAGTGCATTAAAGTTGAGTTAAAAACCCTATTTGTAATTAAAGGTTGAATCTAAGATGCTTAATGGGTTAATTGAAGTGTTAATAACCTGTTGAATGATAATGTTAGATTCAAACCTGATCTAAATGTAGAATTGCATGATTTAGGGTTATACCTCATATGAGAATGATTAAATAATTTAGAAACCCTAATTTAGGATAAAAGAAGATGAGATCATATTTAGATTGAAAAATGTGAAAATATGATTGTTAAATGATAGTTCTAAGTTTTTGGTATATGAAAGTCCTTAATCCTAGATAAATACCCTAAAAGTAGTAATTAGGGTCTTTTCATGAATAAAAGGTAGAAATGGTGACAAAATGAGTTCATATGTTAATTGGACCCTAATGAGCTTTGAATTAATGATAGATGCACATAATGATCTTGTCATGAATTAAAAGGAGTAACAATAGTAGCTTTAATGTAAAAGAAGTTTAATGAAATTAATTGATGAGTAATGTGCCTTTAAATGTGGAAATAGGGTTATATGTTGTGAGATAACCTTAATATTGAAGAATAGATAAGATAACTAGGGTTTTTGAGTAATGGCATAAAATTAGGGTTTAATATGGTAAAAGATGAAGGGAAACCCTAATTTCAAAATGAAACCCTAAAATGGATGCAAGAAACCATAAAAAGTGAATCCAAGTTAATAGAGTAGATTCTTGATGAAGTGTGTAACAGTAGAGTACATATTCTTTTCAGGAATTATGTGATGATAGAATTACTTTCTTGGATCTGTTGATTGGCTTGATTGTATATGCATGAAGTATATGTTCTATAATCTGCATGACTCATCAAATCAGGTATGTGGTTACGCTTATGAATATCTCGAGTTAGTTTTTTGAGGTTTTTCGAAGTTTTCATCGATGACATGAATTAACTGTTGGATGAATTTAATTTATGCAATTATAAAGTGAATATGACTATCACATAATATATATGCCTTCTAGCTCAATCCTTGATCCTCTCTGTGTCGTAATGGCCGACCTGGTACAAAGGCTGCCTAGAGGGTAGATCCACCAGGTCATGAAAGACTTTGGCTGCCTAGAGGGTAAGTCCATCAAGTCACCTTATAGAGGTACCATATAAGTCCTTACAGGGACAACACAGAGTTGTGGATAAGTATGGATTGAGTAGTTTGGCTTAAAGCGTAATCTTGGTTGATAAATGATTAATTGAATGATTACATTGTTATCATAGTTGCATGTTTATTGTTTTCCCCACATACCAGCTACGGCTGACTGACGTTTTGTTTGTCGGCGTTTTAGGTACAATGAAAAGAACAAACAGTAAAGTGGCACATGTGATACTAAATGAGAATGAAAGTGCAAAGGAGGATTAGATAGATTAGTATCAGTGTGGATAGAAGTTTAGAGATCCAAGTTTTCAAAAGGTATGAAAAAAATTTATTTTCTTACAGCTTTCAGTATAGTATGTTAAAATTTGATAATTATTCTTGGTTAATTGCCGAACCTTTGATCTGGAAGTCATGGGTGCGGCTTCGACCTCTCGGTCTCCCTTAATTGGGGGTTATCGGGAGGTGGGGTCGTAACCGATTCTTTGGATATATGGTTTTTTTGGTTGGAACTCACTGGTTTAAGCAAAGTGATCTTTCATTTTTACCGTTTCTTAAGTTTGAAGGATGTGGTCATGGAAACCAAAATTTAGAACGACCAATAAAATGACACGTGATTTGGATGAGACCTCAGAAAAGTCCCTATAAGGATGATAGGTCTAAGATCTATGAACACCAGTACCAATGGGTTCATGGTGGGTCCTTCTTTTGTGATTCATTTATGCATATTTTACATGCCTTCTTTTATATTTCTTTTTGAATGATTCTTCGATCTTCTTTTCATATGGCTATGGTGGTAAAACCCTTAGCTTCAATTCTTTTACCCTTGATTAATCTTTCTTTTAAAATCACTCTTTTCAATCGGATTTCTCTTATTTGAAATTTAATTCACAGCTCTTAAATAATTTATTTCATTGTGCTAACAATCTTCATTCTGTATCCTTGTTCTTAGTATAGAATTTCCATATTTTGCTTGTAACTTTTAATCTATTGCAACTTTTATATCTTCAATTAGTGTAATCAAATTCCAAATTTAGAAAATGGATCTTTACTTTCTTGTTCACCAACTAATAAAAATAAAGTTCAAAATCAATTGGGTTTAAATAATACAATTTTTAAAATATTTTATTGTGGGATCGACCCTTCTATACTAGCCATAACTAAAAAGTAAAAAAAATTAAAATCTAGGATAATAATATTAATGAATTGGTGTACTAAATGATGAGCATCCATTTTGGCACTATTTTCGGGGATAAAGGATTATTTTCTTTGGAAAAAAAAATTTGAACAATTTTTTTTTCATTTTTTTCTCTACATTCTGAGTCCCATTCCGGAAGTGTATTCCTCTTTCTACTGAGTTTTAATTCTGGCATTACATTTTTTTCTATACTCAATTATTATTATTCAATTATAATTGTGCATGCGACGCCTGCAAAATTCTGATTCTGCATCGTTGGTTTTTGATCCATAACTTGAAAGGACGTTTCAATGTCTCAATCATTTGAATTGTCACAAAATGATGAGGGAGGAAGATGTAGCATGTAGGATTGAGCAGGCACTTGCTACTCAATGAGAGTCCATGGCAGCCTCACAAGTGGATCAAGAAGCCGCTATCGGAACAACTGACATAGCCTAACAAGTTACTTTAGAAGCCACTCAGATGGAAGATGAATGAAAAAAACAACTAAAAGACTTTTCAATTCCTAAAATATTATAAGAATAAAACCCTATTGTGACACCCACAATCACATCCCCTAAATTTGAGATTCGCACCCAATGGATTACAATGCTCCAATCCTACCCTTTCTCTGGGAACAAACGTGAGAGTTGTTGAGATCATGTCCAACATTTTACTGACATTTGTTCCCTACAAAAAATTACAAGAAAATCTAAAGATTCCATTTGGCTCATATTATTCAAATATTCTCACTCAGGGTAAGCCAACAGTTGGTATAATACCATGGAAGATGAAGAATGGGTCACTACTTAGGAGGCCCTGCAATCCAAGTTCTTAGACAAATATTTTCCCATTTCCCTCACCTATGAGATTAGGGGACAAATAATTCTTTTTTCAATGGTCCTAGGTGAAACTCTAAGAGAAGCCTGAGAAAGATTTAGGGAACTCCTTCGACATTTCCATCACCATGACATCTCCCAATCTCAACTCATTGAGATTTTCTAACATGGTGTTCATGCTGACACTAAGAAATTTCTAGATTCCTCATCTAGAGGAAAATTTATGTTCCAAAATTTAAAATCTGCTTGGGGAGTCGTCAAACGTGCATCAAAATCCCAAGAAACATGAGGATCTGGTGGGGTTCTCAAGGTCTCTAAGGTTGAGGTAAATCCTGATATCCAACTTATTGTCGAAAGTCATAAACTGACCTCCTTGAAATAGGACAGCCTTGAATCATCTTTTAATGCTTATGAGAGATAAAATCAACATGTTTGGGCTATTGAATCCTTCTACGAGATTTTTCAAGGGTCCAATCATGCTACCCTTCAATGTCAATACCTCTATAATACCCCTATGCAACTAGAGGTTGGTCAACAAGCAAAAGATCTTAATTCAATGCATAGTATTCAAGGTCAGGCTTACTACAATCCCAACCAAGCCAGAAACCATCCTAGGTTTCAATATGGGAATCCTTCAGGTGCTGAAAATGCCTCTCAACTCCCCTCCAAAGAACATCTTTCCCTAAAAATAATTACCGACCACCTACAAGATTTCTATACAACAAATAAAGGAACTTCGGGAACCAAGGAAATTACAAGGGTAATTTCTAGAGCTGAGGGCTCTACCAAGTGCAACAATATCAAAACCTCAATCCGTAACCTCCTCAAGCTCAACAGAATGTTCCCCCTCCTTCGACTGATGATATGGTTACCACATTAGAACAAATAATTCTTGCACAACAAGGCCATCAAAAGGCGATTGACACGCAGTTAGCTCGCCTCTTCACCCAACAAAAGCCTCCTGCTGTCACTTTTTTTGGGTAGCCTGAGAACAATTCAAAACACTCTAAACAACTCAAGGTCATCTCTACCCATTTTGGGAAGGTACATTTCACTCCCCCTCCTCCAAAGAAACCTCCAGTTGTGCCCTTATACTTTGAGGATGATCATATTGTGGTCATTGAAACCCCATGACAACCAAATGCCACTATCCTCACCCCCAAGGTCCCACCTGTAGAAGTTTATGAATCTAAAATTCCCACCTATAAACCTCATCCACCATGCCAAGCTTGACATAAACAAACTAGACTTGACACATGGTTTGTGAAATTTACAGAATCTATGAAAAAATTTCATGTAGACATTCCCTTCTTATATGCCCTTACAGACATGCCCGCCTGGTCCAATAAATGAAAACTCTATTGACCAGGATGTATGCCACTAAAGAGTACAAAACTGTGAAATTGTCTAGGACCACCTCTAACATCATCCAAGACAAAATGCCTAAGAAACAAAAGGTTCTTGGTTCCTTTGGAATCAAGTTCTATCTAGGTGACAATGCATGCAGGAAAGTCTTAGCTGACTTAGAAGCTAGCATTTCAATTATGCCCTATAGTCTCTGCAAAGGATTGGGGTTTGTTGATATGCTTCCTACTTCTATGACCATCCAATTGGCAGATTCGTCCATGACAAGGCCTATGGTAATCATCGAAGATGTTCCTATTAAGGTTAGGAAGGACACTTATGTTCCATGTGACTTTATGATCATGGACATCAAAGAGGACTTAGGATATCCACTCATTTTTGGCCGCCCATTTCTAGCCACCGCATGTGCCTTAATTGATGTTGAGGCAAGAACCATCCTTCTGAGGTTAGAAAAATAGACCCTAGAGTTTAGGGTGTTCGAGTGCATGAAGGGTCCTAGTTTTCAAGAAGAGGTATATCTCCTCGATTATGTTGACAAGTTGTCTCAATTGAGACAAGAATGTGAATCAATTGAAGAACCTTTACACACAAACCTCATGGATTCATCTAAATGTGGCCTTAAAGATGATTAATTAGATCAATATATGGCTCACCTTGACAATTATGAAGAGGTGCATGACGTTGAATTCAAAGACCTTAATATGGCCTCTCTTAGATGGAAAAATTGAACCCCCTAAAGCTCCAGAAATGAAATGTAACAACCCCATCTCCCAGTAACCCCCAATTAAGGGAGACCAAGAGGTCAGAGCCGTTATCCCAATTTCCAGATCAAAGGTTTGAAAAATAATCAATAAAAATTATCAAATTCTACTATCTAAACTGAAAGGTTGTAATAAAATAAAACTTTTCTTACCTTTTCAAAAACTTGGATATCTACTTCTACCCACATTTGGATTCTATTCTAACTAATCCTCCTTTGTACTTTAATTCATATTTAATTCCACATATGCCACTTTACTGTTTGTTCTTTTCACTCTTGTACCTAAAACACTGACAAACAAAATGTCAGTCAACATATTGACAAATGCCGGTATGTGGAGACAAACAAAATTTCATAATTATGGCTAACAATACAAATATCACAATCAAGTTAATTAACAAACCAATTTACGATTTCAATGTGACATTCTCCACCACTTTTGCCCTAACCCTGGAATACCCCCTTTTGGGTTTCTCTTTTTCCATTGACTTAAGGCCGCCTTCTCAATCCCGAGCTTGGTGCCTAGGGTCACCACTCATGTTGCCCTTAGTCATGCAATATCAAAGGCCACCTTCTCAATCCTGAGCTTGGTGCCTGGGGTCAGCACTCATGGTGCCCATGGGTCTTTCCTCCTAGGCTTGAGCTTTTTGCATCATCCATCAGGGTGGCATGTAGGTGCGAGAATACACACTTATACTATTATAGTGATAATCATAGTGACTTTATGATTTGCAGGTATGAACATCCAAGCTGATAGGTAGTATTCAATGCGATGAATCATCCAGGAAACTCTTAGAGAAACTAATGTGATTAACCATAATTAACCATAATTAACCACATACCTGTCAGGCTGACTTGAGTGTAGAAATAATTCAACCAATTAAGAAACTAAGCAAGAACACACAAGTTGATCCTGATATAGGCATCCAATTTTTCTATCATTAATTATGCCATCAAGATCTATTAAACCTAGCTCGCTTCCTAGGGTTTCTAGTCCACTTTTAGGGTTTCCATTGCAATTAGGGTATCACTTCATTTTTATTCTTTTAAACCAAATTTTATGCAATTACTCACAAACCCTGACTATCTCATCTATTCTTCATGAAAGATATTGAGGTTACCTGTTAACAACATATAACCTTAATGTCGGATAAAAGACACAATTAACCATCAATCAAGTCCATTATTCCTCTTTTAATTTAAAAATACCATTTTTATCCTTTTAATTCATGACAAGATCATTAGGCCTAATTATCATCTTTGGTTCCTTCTTTATTAACAACTCATAGTTCATTATCATCTAATTCACATATGAACTCTATTTATCATTAATTTCACCTTTATCCATAAGAAAATCCTAATTTTCATATTAAGGGTCTTTATCAACAATTAGGCACTTTTATACTCAAAAAAGCTTTGAACCATCATATCTCAACCTTATTCATGAATTTGAACAATTAAAGCCATTAAGAGTCACAATACTTAACATTAGGGTTTCAAGGCCCATTAAAGCTCATTAAAGCATATTTATGCATATGAAACTCTAAATTAAACTAATTTAGTGCAAAGTTCAACCTTTTTGTTCGTAATGTACCTTTTTACAATTAACAGGTTAATATCAACTTTAATCATCCATTAAACTCGACTAAATACATTAATCATCTCAAAATAGGGTTTCTTAATCATTAATACATTAAAGTTGATAACTTCCATTACTTTTCAAATTTTAAGAGGAATTAGCTTCTAAATATATTTTTAATGGATTCCTCATTTTTTTGAGCGACTTTCATATTTTATGCACATTCATACGAGCTACGAATAAGGAGATACGATCTTTGCAAATTAAACTTACTTGAGCCAATCCATGAGTGCCACGTCACCCTGTTTCTTGCAACGTTGCTTGTTGGTTTGGAAACATAACAAAAAGATGATCCTACCACTACGTAAGTGGTTGGTGCTTTAGCCCGCAAAGGGGTATCTCCGTCCAACGCAACCTCATCTTCTTCCTCGTCTCACACCCTAAAGCTGATGTCGATCTACAGCAAAACACGAGCACGCTCCCTCTTCTCTAGGGTCTGACGACCACCAGGGACAACACCCTCACCTCTGACGCTCCTCCATGCACTCAGGGTTGCCCTTAACTCGCGAACAAGGTAGCTGGCTTGCGCTATCCAGGCCTACAACATGCAGCCGGCCCTGCAGCCATGCCACTGCTGCTATGCATGATCCAGGGCATGATGTCGGTGGCCAACATTCCCCTGGTGTCGTGGGAGCATCCAGCATCGATCAAGCTCGTCTACTGGTTCCTCATCCATAGATGTGCTACTTCTCATGGCTAGGGTTTTGACGAAGAATATGAAGAAGAGAGAGTGATAGTTACGTGGGATCTCTCTAGAACTTGAACCAGGGCTCTAACCTTTATATAGGGGTGGGTAACAATGCCCTAGGTTGGCTATTCACGAATTAACAAGGTCTTCTCCCAATAGGAGTCATATTCCTTCAAGGAGAAGTAATCTTCTCTCTCCTGTTTATCATCTTAATATTCTTTATTTCATGGATAATTAGAAATACATAAAATTATCTCTTTCTTTATCTCTAGCCTTGCCTTTTAATCTATTAGCCATGAAAATCTATTTTATTAAAGCAAATAACATCTCTTTTTGATATTATCAAAAAGTCATTAATGATGTATCACATTATCCTCTTATTTTGTTATTATTTTCCTTTTCTTTTTATATTTCTCGATTGGGGCTCCTTGGACCCCAAGAAACTCTAATATTTCGAAATCCTTTTTAGTTTAAACTTATTATCCTTCTAGATGCATCTATATCCATGATTTCTCATTATCTTGTTTATTTCTGATCAAAATATCTCTTTTTGAGGATTTCTCTTTATCTCTCTTTTATTTTCCTTATTGGAATTCCTTTTAACATTAGAAACCTCATGGATATGAAAATCCATCAAAGATAACTCAATTATACCTCTTTCCACATATTTTCCACATTTTATCATTGTTTTCAATTTGTTTCTTAATAAAGAAATATTTTATTGATCTTTTCTTTTCTTGTTGCATTATCTTTGTAATGTTGTACTTCTTGGAACCCAAGGAACCCAAGAGGCATGAAATACACCTTTGGATTATATTCTTTTACCTTCTAGAGGTTTCTACATCTTCCTTTTCTCCATTTCTTATTAATAATGGAGTTTCTTTTGTCTTTTCCTTATTATTGGGCCCGGTAGCCAATAAAGCCCACAAAACAACCAACAAGGCTATTGTAAACGAAATCCTTTTATTCAAAACAAATTATGTCATTATTTGTTCAAATATCTTTAATAGGAGAAATTACATTTCTCACCAAAAGAACCCAAAATTGGGGTTGTAAAATCCTTCCCCCTTATAGGAATTTTATCCTCAAAATTCCATCAAGAAAAAAAAAAGGATAAGCCTTTCCTATCTCCATAATGGCTCCCATGTGGACTCACCCTTCCCATGGTTCTTCCCAAGAACCTTCATCATCCCATATTCTTTCATCTGAGTTCTTTCTTACCTTGGTATATCATACCCTCATAGGTGACTCAGGACTTTTCAGTCTCTCCAAAAGGTTGAATAGGTTCAGGGCTCCGCACATGGCTTGGGTACCTCACATAGTTCTCTAGATTGGACTCATGAAACACCTTATACATCATATTATCCTAAGGGGTGAGGCTAAACACAACCATCTCCACCAATCCATCTCAAATGGACCATGTAGTCGGGACTCATCTCTCTTAGCTATAACTTGGAGGGGTCGGATTTTCACATCACATACTCTCCCATAGTGAACTATAGTTCAGTCTGCTTCGCATCTGCTCATGACTCATGTCGCCACTGGGCTCTCTCTTGCAGCCATTGCATGATCAAAGAGACTTCATCTGCATACATTGTGGTTCTTTCTTGACCTTCATGAGGTCCCTTCACCAACATCATCTTAATGAAGTGGTGACCAACACAACCTCCCTTGCATAGCTTCTTTACATCCCGATACTGGCTATGGTGGTTATCATCACATCTTACAAAGGACAAGAATTGTATCTAGGTATCACCCTGAACAAGCACACATGCTCTCATCAGACCCTTTAGTCTGGATCATACTAACCATTAGTTAGGGGTGATAAACTGTACTAACATCTAGTTCTTCATGTACCTACTTCCACCGCATGGAAGTGAATCTTTAGGTCATACTCAAGAACTTTTGAACTCGCATCATGGTGTAGTTGAACCATCCCTCTTACTTGAAATTCAACCCAATTTGTCTCCTATTAGTGCTCCTTTCTTTCTCATGTGATCTACCATAACCCATATTGCAACTTGACCTTCCTTGGTCTAGGGGAGACTTACCACAATATTCATAGTGATGAACTCCCATTCCTTTTTAGGGATTCTTAACTTCTATATCATTACATAGGGTTACTGGTGTTCCTCCTTCACCTCTCATCATACATGGTAACAAACCACATGCAACTTCATCTTAGGCATCCAAAGTACTACTTCCACTTACTATCTTATTAGTACCAAGGTGTATCATGATCTCCTGTATGTCATAATTCCTGAAGATTGATTCCTCAGAAACCCTAAACCACTCTAGTTGGGGTTTCATCACCTTCTTCTCCAAAGAAGTGCATATGAGGTTCTACAACCATCCTTTTATTGCATCAAGGCCTAGGTTGGCTAACCAAACAACTACTAACTTGTTCAATAGATCTTGTTACGTCTGAGTGATAGCCAAATATATCTTCCTTTTCAAACTTAGGGCTAACCCAACAGCATCTTCTAGCCTCTAGCTAAACTAAGAAGCTGCATCTCAACCAGGAAATCCATTACCACTTCACATCCTTAGGTGATAGGAAATATTGAAGACCTACGCCTCCATGTATTCCACTTGTCATTTCATCTCAAACTCTAAGTTTATCTTCATCAAGAACACTCAGAGCTCATCTTCTTAGTTATCAAACTCAACCTTGTATCACTTGCAAATTCCACATAGCTCATGTTAAAACATCCTCACAAGATGATTACCTTAATTCTCTTGAGGTTTATAAACCATTTACACATCATTTACTCCACAAGGGTATGTTATCATCTCTGTCCTCATACCTCATAGCAACGTTCCAACTCACATCATCTTTATCCTTGGTGTATGGCATGCGTACTATCCTATCTCTCACTCCCAAAATAAGAGGAAATAAGAATTTGGCGGTCGTCCAAACACAAAGTTCTTCTTATTCCAAGAGTAGAGATGGTACATCCCACCTTCCCAGTACACCTACAAATTTAAGTTGAAACGTGCAACTTATGTCTCTATATCACGATCATTTCGATATCAAAGTTACTTCTGTGTAGAACTGGTCTCGAACCTACTTGGGTCACCATGCAATCCTTGTTCATCTCCTCTAGGTTTATAGGGTGCCGACACTTTTGGGGTCATCCCTCTTCCCTTATGCATCAGAGACTGCCCTACTCATATGCCCTTTGGTCCCATGAGTTCATGAAGGTGATCCATCTCCTAACCCATGGCCCTTAGACAATGATAGTTGTTATCTACCGACCCCATGGTCATGTGCAACTACGGAATTAGGTAACTCCCTCTTCCATTGGTCTTATCCCTACCTGACCCTAGGATAGACATAGGATTCTAACATAGCACATGTCCAACTTAGAACCTTACCCACGCCTTCATCATCTCTCTCTACATTCATGGGATGACTTTCGTCCTTTCATAGGGGTCATGGCGATCTTCCTACCTTGGTCAGGCCCCATATTGGTTACCTCCATGGTAACACATCCACATGCACATAGAGATGGTTATCTATGAGTTTATAGGTTCATTCTCTTACCATGTACTCTTCACTTAGCTTCTTAAGATCCTATGAGACCTCTTTAGGTCACCTCAAAACCAACAAAACTGGTATACACCCTACAAAAGGGTCCCTCTCCCAGGATGGGAGGAAACTACTTCTTGATAATAGAGTTCACAAATGCCCTTATGTCCAGGGTTTACATCCACATGAGCATGCTTAGCCCTAGCAAACTACTCAGGAAAAAGCAGACCACCTACTAAACTATGCTAGGTCACACTTGTTCTCATCCTCGACATTGGATCAAGATCAAACCTTCTCATGTCACCACTTTGGTTGTGAGGGATTCATAAACCATACCTTCGACTTACAGGGGTTTCCCTTTCCTCTAAACATGAGGAGTTCCATGCTTGAACCTATAGAAACTCAAACCTTGTCATAAGAATCAGGTACACCACTTCCCCTCTTAGGCCTAGGAACCCTAGGTTCACTTCTTTATGCAATAGCTGTCCAACTGCATGCTCAACCTTTAACCACGAACGTCCTAGACATGTATAAGGTATGCCATGCACTTCCCATGATCCTTCTACTTGAACAACACTTTAGAGTGGAGTCCTCCTCAAGGACAACCAACTAGGTATAAGGCTTCACAACTTGTACTAAACCTCTTCAGGGTCTTAAGGAACTCTTCTTCCTGTCTCCGAAGGTAAACAACTATACCATAGACACCCAGGTTCCAGAAGCCTCATCCTCTCTCTAGGGTTTGGTTCATCTAATGGAAACCAATATATCATTAGCTTCCAAGAATCAAGCATGAGGCAACCACAACCATCCACTTGGGTCGCATCATCCTCAACTCCCCACTGTTCCTCATATCTCAGAGTCTAAACTTCCAACCTTCTTGCTTAACTCACAAGTTATCCCTCATACTCTCCTGGCCAGGGTTTTAGCCTACTGTCAGCACTACTGACGTACTCTAGGTGCACTCTATGCCCTACTTTCATAAGCGCATGGGGTTTCTATAGGTTCTTCTCTAACCTCATCAATGAAGGAGCTATGCTTCACTCAAACATGCACGACCCTTCCCAGGGTTGGTTCATCAAAGGTACTAGGTCATCCAACCTCTCATGGCTCATATCATGATGGGCATCCAAAAGCATGTCCACCCACACACCTGGTCCATCATGACGTCTAACTCATCATATCATCTCTTTCTCTAACCAATACTTAGGGTTAGGGTTAGCATCATCTTCAAAGGATGTGCCAGGTCTCTACTTTCAATGGAGATCTCTGCCTCCAAGACCAACTCTCTTTACTCATCCTCCTGGAAAGAAGGCCTAGCCTCAAGTCTCTCCTGAGGGCAATGACAACTCATGTCATACGACCTAAGCATGTCTCTATTATTTAGTTTACACTTAATCTATTAAGCTTATGTCCATGACATCTTATATACATGCTTTTCATTAATTTGGTGGAGGATTCCTTAGACCTTATCAACCTTACCCATACCTCAAGAGGGTGAGGAAAAGAGAGAAAACCCTAATCCTTAAGGTCCTTAACAACATTTGAGTTGAGAAGGGATGAAAAAGATGAGAGAGTCCTAAAGGTATCTTATTTCGAGTCAATTCCTAAGACATTGGCCAGGCAGTCACACGGATCCGGGAGTCCTCATATTCTGACTAATGGTGCAGAGGAAAATCTTGCCATCCCCCAGGTGTGATCCTTTTCTAGACACCCCTGTCTTTTTGAAAATCCTCTAATAACTCCCTTGGGTTCTACAGAGTTTGTAAAATTTAATAATTATTAAAGATTAAATGAGGAACCTATGCTCTGATACCAAATGTAATGACCCCGCCTCCCAGTAACCCCTGATTAAGGGAGACCAAGAGGTCAGAGCCGTTATCCCAATTTACGGATCAAAGGTTCGACAAATAATCAATAACAATTATCAAATTGTACTAACTAGAATGAAAGGCTGTAATAAAATAAAACTTTGCATACCTTTTCAAAAACTTGGATATCTATTTCTATCCACATCTGGAGTCTATTCTAACTAATCCTCCTTTGTACTTTAATTCATATTTAATTCCACATATGCCACTTTACTATTTGTTCTTTTCACTCTTGTACCTAAAACACCGACAAATAAAACGTCATTCAGCATATCGAAATATGTCGGTATGTGGGTACAACCAAAATTTTGTAATTATGGCTAACAATCAAAATATCACAATCAAGTTAATTAATAAGCCAATTTACACTTTCAATGTGACATTCTCCACCACTTTTGCCCTAACCCTGGCATACCCCCTTTTGGGTTTCTCTTTTTCCATTGACTTAAGGTCGCCTTCTCAATCCCAAGCTTGGTTCCTAGGGTCACCACTCATGGTGCCCTTAGTCATGCAATATCATAGGCCACCTTCTCAATCCCAAGCTTGGTTCCTGGGGTCACCACTCATGGTGCCCACTGGTCTTCCCTCCTGGGCTTGACCTTTTTCCATCATCCATCAGGGTGGCATGTAGGTGTGAGAATACACAGTTATACTATTATAGTGATAATCATAGTGACTTTATGATTTGCAAGTATGAACATCCAAACTGATAGGTAGCATTCAATGCGATGAATCATCTGGGAAACTCTTTGAGAAACTAATGTGATTAATCACAATTAACCACATACCTGTCAGACTGACTTGTGTGCAAAAATAATTCAACCAATTAAAAAACCAAGCAAGTATACACAAGTTGATCCTGAAATAGGCATCCAATTTTTCTATCATTAATCATGCCATCAAGAACTATTAAACCTAGCTCGCTTCCTAGGGTTTCTAGCCCACTTTTAGGGTTTCCATTGCAATTAGAGTATCACTTCATTTTTACTCTTTTAAACCCTAATTTTATGTAATTACTCACAAAACCTGACTATCTCATATATTCTTCATGAAAGATATTAAGGTTACCTTTTAACAACATATAACCTTAATTTCGGATAAAAGGCACAATTTACCATCAATTAAGTCCATTATGCCTCTTTTAATTTAAAAATACCATTTTTATCCTTTTAATTCATGACAAGATCATTAGACCTAATTATCATCTTTGGTTCCTTCTAGATTAACAACTCATTGTTCATTATGATCTAATTCACATATGAACTCTATTTATCATTAATTTCACCTTTATCCATTAGAAAATCCTAATTTCCATATTAAGGGTATTTATCCATAATTAGGCACTTTTATACTCGAAAAGGCTTTGAACCATCATATCTCAGCCTTATTCATGAATTTGAACAATTAAAGCCATTAAGAGTCACAATAACTAACATTAAGGTTTCAAGGCCCATTAAAGCTCATTAAAGCATATTTATGCATAGGAAACTCTAAATTACACTAATTTCATGCAAAGTTCATCTTTTTTGTTCTTAATGTACCTTTTTACAATTAACATGTTAATATCAACTTGAATCATCCATTAAACCCTACTAAATACATTAATCATCTAAAAATAGGGTTTCTTAATCATTAATACATTAAAGTTGATAACTTCCATTACTTTTCGAATTTCAAGAGGTATTATCTTCTAAATATATTTTTAATGGATTCCTCTAATTTTTCTGAGCAACTTTCATATTTTATGTGCATTCATCCGAGCTACTAATAAGGAGATATGATTTTTACAAATTAAACTTACATGAGCCAATCCATGAGTGCCATATCACCCGTTCCATGCAACGTTGCTTGTTGGTTTGGAAACATAATGAAAAGACGATCCTACCCCTGCGTAAGTGGTTGGCACTTCAGCTTGTAGAGGGGTATCTTCATCCAACGCACCCTCATTTTCTTCCTCGTCGCACACCCTAAAGATGCCATCGATCTGCAGCAAAACACGAGTGTGCCCCCTCTTCTCCAGGGTCCGACGACCACCAGGGACAACACCCTAACCTCCGACGCTCCTGCACGCACTCATGGTTTCCCATAACTCGCGACCAAGGTTGCTAGCTTGCGCTGGCTAGGCCTGCAACACTCGGCCAGCCCTGCGGCCATGCCGCTACTGCTACGTGTGATCTAGGACACGATGTCAATGACCAACATTCCCTTGGTGTCGTGGGAGCATCTAGCATCAATCAAGCTCGTCTACTAGTTCCTCGTCACTCCATAGATGCGTTACTTCTCATGGTTAGGGTTTTTATGAAGAAGAAGAAGAAGAGAGAGAGAGAGAGTTGTGTGGGATCTCTCTGGAACTCAAACCAGGGTTCTTCCCTTTATATAGGGGTGGGTAAAGAATCCCTTGGTTGGCTATTCACGAATTAACAAGGTCCTCTCCCAATAGGAGTCATATTTCTTCAAGGAGAAGTAATCTTCTCTCTCATGCTTATCTTCTTAATATTCTTTATTTCATTTATAATTAGAAATACAAAAAACTATCTCTTTCATTATCTCTAGCCTTGCCTTTTAATATATTGGCCATGAAAATCTATTTTCTTGAAGCAAATAACATCTCTTTTTGATATTATCAAAAAGTCGTTAATCATGTATCAAATTATCCTCTTATTTTGTTATTATTTGTCTTTTATCTTTCTTTTTCTCCATTGGGGCTCCTTGGACCCCAAGAAACTCTAATATTTCGAAATCTTTTTTAGTGGAGACTTATTATCCTTCTAGATGCATCTATATCCATGATTTGTCATTATCTTGTTTATTTCTTATCAAAATATCTCTTTTTGAGTATTTCTCTTTATCTCTCTTTATTTTCCTTATTGGAATTCCTTTTAACATTAGAAACCTCATGGATATGAAATTCCATCAAAGATAACTCAATTATACCTCTTTCCACTTATTTTCCACATTTTATCATTGTTTTCAATTTGTTTCTTAATAAAGAAATATTTACTTGATCTTTTCTTTTCTTGTTGCATTATTTTTGGAACTTTGGACTCCTTGGAACCCAAGGAACCCAAGAGGCACGAAATCCACCTTTGAATTATATTATTTTTCCTTTTAGAGGTTTCTACATCTTTCTTTTCTCCATTTCTTATTAATAATGGAGTTTCTTTTGTCTTTTCCTTGTTATTGGGCCCAATAGCCAATAAAGCACACAAAACAACCAAAAAGGCTATTTTAAACGAAATCCTTTTATTCAAAAAAAATTATATCATTATTTGTTCAAATATATTTAATAGGATAAATTACATTTCTCACCAAAAGAACCCAAAATTGGGGTTGTAACATGAAATCTCTTCCACAGGGACTAAAATATGATTTCCTTGATGAGAATAAATTATGCCCTATTATCATTAACTCTAATCTTACACATGAATAGGAAGCTAAACTCATGAACGAACTTAGGAAGAGAAATACCCCTGACTATAAAATAGTTGATTTAACTAGGATTGACCAATCCATTTGCATCCATACAATTCCCATGATAGAAGAGTACTAGCCTTCTCGAGATACCCAATGAAAACTTATCCCCAATATGAAGGAAGTTGTACGATTAGAAGTAATTATGTTTTTGATAGTAGGAATCATCTATCCTATCTCTGACTCACCATGGGTCAGTCATGTTTAGGTGGTCCCCAAAAAAGGGGGAACCACTGCTGTCAATAATGAAAATAATGAGCTCATCCCCACCCGCAATGTCATCGGGTGAAGGATGTCCATTGACTATAGAAAATTGAATAAGGCTACTAGGAATGATCAATTCACTCTTCCCTTTCTGGATCAAGTACTAGACCGCCTATCCCATCGACAATATTTATGTTATTTGGATGGCTATTCTGGTTTCTATCAGGTACCCGTTCACCTTGATGACCAAGAAAAAAAACACCTTTGTCTTCCCTTTTGGCACTTATACTTTTAGGTGGATGCCATTCGGTTTGTGTAATGCCTCAACCACTTTACTGTGGTTCAAGTCTACTATATTTGAATGGCTAATTGAAATAATTATGGAAATATTCATGGATGACTTCTCCATTTATGGAGATAGTTTTGACTCATGCCTCAAACACCTAGCCCTTATCTTGTAAAGATGTGAGGAGTTACACTAAGTTCTTATCTAGGAGAAGTGTCACTTCATGGTTAAAGAAGGGATTGTCTTAGGACATCATGTAAGTAATCATAGTATTGAGGTAGAAAAATCTAAAATTGAGGTTATCACCAAACTTGCCCCTCCCACTTTTGTCAAAGACATTTGTGCCTTCCTTAGGAACGTTGGATTCTACCGGTGATTCATTAACGATTTCTCAAAAATCACCAAGCCCCTCACCAACCTCTTTCAAAAGTAGGTTCCCTTTGTGTTTGAAAAACTTTGCATGACTATTTTTTTATGTTTACAAGATGCTCTCACATCCACTCCCATCATCCAAGCCTCCGAATGGTCTTTACCCTTTGATGTCATGTGTGATACTAGTGTTTTCTCTATGGGGGCCATTTTTGGACAACGTGTTGACAAGAAGCACCATGCAATTTACTATGCATCCAAAACTTTAGATGATACCCAACGAATTTAAATTGTCACTGAAAAAGAAATGTTAGTCATTGTCTATGCATTTGACAAATTTCACTCATACCTAGTCGGATCCAACATCATTGTCTATACTTATCATGAATCCATATGCTACCACATGAAGATGCTAAGCCTAGGCTAGATGCTCCTATTATAAGAGTTTGACTTAGAGATCCTAGACAAAAAGGGCTTTGAAAATGTTGTTGCAGACCACCTCAACCAACTAAGCCTATGTCAGGATGATAACACACCCATAAACGACTCCTTACCCAACAACCAATTGCTTAAAGTTGACTCCCGATTTCCTTGATTAGCCGATTATGTTAATTTTTTTATTTGCATGTGTATTGCACCCTGGATATAAAGGACACTCTAAAGCTAATTTCAAGCATGATGCTAAAAAGTTCTATTGGGATTACCCTTACTTTTTAAGTTATGTTCGGATGGGCTTTATCGTTGGTGTGTCACTGAGAGGGAAGCTCATGACATTCTTAATCAATGTCACTTTGGCCCTTACAAAGGGCACATGAGCTCTTAGAAGATAGATAGGAAGGTGTTGCAAGCCAGATTCTTTTGGCTCACCTTATTCAAGGACTCCTATGTGTTCGTTGGACCTGTGACGATTGCCAAAGAATCGATAACATATCCAAGAAAGACCAAATGCCCATGACCTCCTAGCAAGAAATTGAGATTTTTGATGTTTGGGGGTAGATTATATGGGCCCCTTTCCTTCTTATTGTGGGTAAAAATACATTTTAGTGGCCATTAATTATGTTTCCAAATGTGTTGAGGCCATCCCCACAAAATCATATGACTCCAAACTAGTAAATAATTTTTTTAAGGATATCATCTTTCCTAGGTATACCTCGCAATGTCATTCTGATGGAGGTTCCCACTTTTTAGAAAAAAGTTTTGAATCCTTTCTTAGACGTTTTGGGTTCCACTACAAGGTCACCTCACTCTACCACCCTTAGACTAGTGGATAGGTTGAGGTTTCAAATAGGCATACCAAGTCCATCCTAGAGAAAACAGTCATCATACTAGGACCGATTGGGCTTTGAAACTTAATGATGCTTGTGGGCATACAGGACTGCCTACAAAACCCCTATCGACACTACACCCTTCAAGTTGATTTCTGGCAAATCTTGCCATCTTCCAATAGAGTTAGAACACAAGGATAATTGGACTATCAATACTCTTGATTTTGACTTATTTCTAGTAGGGGAAAATCATTTTCTTTAGATTCAAGAGTTAGATGAGCTCAGAATGACAACCTATGAGAATGCTAGAATTTATAAAGAGAAAACTAAATCATGGCATGATGATCATATTAGGAGAAGATATATCTGAGAGGGTGACCAAGTTCATGTCTAAATTTCACAATTAAGGTTTTTTTTGTTAAATAGGCCTATTGACATGGCCATTTTCTTCTTTGGGACAAGTTTTTAGGGGAGTTCAAAGTCAATGGACATAGGTTAAAATGATACATTACTGTTGAAGATTTTTTGACTTCTAAGGCACATCAACTCTTGTTACTAGAAGATCTAGACTTGAACAACCCTTCGTCCCCTCCTAATCCTGAGCCTGAAATGGCTCCATGATACCCTTGCGTCGGGACATCGACGTAAAACCAGATGTTGTTGGGAGGCAATCCAACATTTTTCCTTGCTTGTTTTATCTTTGATTTTCTTTTAATTGTTAATCTCTAATTGTTTTCCTTTCCCTTTCCAATACCCAGAGATCACCACTGCTTGAGCAAACTGCCTTTCACTGATCTAGACGAGTTATTTTCTTCAAATGACCTTCTTTCCTACATATCTAATTTAGATTTTGCTCGAGATGAGCAAAAGTGTAGGTCCAGAGTGGAGGTGGGTGGTATATCTCTATTCCACCCCCTTATCTTTTCCCTTCTTTCATTACTTTTTGCCTTTTTATTGTAGTTTTCCTTACTGCAAAAATACCATTATCTAATCGGTCTAGTTGAATAGATATATATCATTGTATCCTAAAATTAAATATAGTAAATTTTTTTTGCAAAATCTATTACAAATTTCTATGTCTAAAATCATTGTGTCACCTAGAACCCCTAAATAACATCACTCCTTGGAATAGTTGGTGAGTCATATGGAATCAATAAGAACCAAGCATAATTTTTCCCTATTCTCAAATAATGGATTATCTTGTTATAAAACTTGTATGATGTGATTTATAGGAATATTCTAACTTGAGCAATGACAATCTTTGAAAAAATATAAAAAAAGGATTGAAATTAAAGAATGAGAAAATATTTTCCTTCCCTCTACTTTTCTTCTAAAAAAGAAAAGCAAAGTATCACCACCAGACAAAAACCAAGTTTAGGGTGTCATGCTTTCCAAAATGAACTCTATACCCCACAAAGGGGAACACCATGAAAAAGATGACAAAGTGCAAAAGAAAAAAATGTGACCAATGTAGCCACACAACTATGCAAAATCTAAATCTCAAGTCGAATAGAGGTGGGATAAAAAAAATTATTACTTTCTTCTTTGTTCACACCCCCTCCTTCCCGTTCTTGTGCAAATAACTTATAAAAAATTCAAAAATTGAGAGTGTCAAAGCAATAGTAATAGGAATCCTATTTTTCTACAAATTCTCATTTTAGAAACAAGATTTGACATTTGTTTTGATAGAAAATATAGAAATTTATGCTATGTGGTTCTAGGAGATTAGGTCACATTGCCAAAAATTAGAGGTAAGGATTATAGTGATATTACAAGGTTGAGAAATGACATATTGGCAGTATAAATTGGACTTTATTTGCTTGAGGACAAGCAAGAATTTAAGTCTGGGATATTTTGATGAATGCATATTCATCATTTATTTTTTGAATCTTTTTCGATAATTAATTAAGAAGTACTTGATAATTTTATTTTAATTTGAAAATTAATTGTAATTTCATCCTATGGATATTCCTTTTCTGAATTCTTATGAATTTTTTTTCACTTTTCAAGAATTATTGAAGCATTTAACTAAAAATAAGAAAAGATAGGAGGCTTTTGAGATTTCCCGCAGAATTTGATATACCTCATACTAAAACAGTCATAACTCCCACATAAAAATTCCAAATTAGGAGTTTAGATATGTTTTGAAAAGATAATTGCAATTTCTATAGGAAAAATATATTTTCCAGTGACTTTTGCAGTCATTTGACTATACAACCAACTGATGAAAGTACTTAATCATTTTCCCGCAATGCCTGATTTAAGTATATACTCTCACCAAAATGGGCATAACTCGCACATCCCAAATCAGAATTTAATGTGCAAGTATGCGATGAAAACAAAATTCAATTATGTATATGAAAATCATGTTTTTACACTTCAAATCTTTTGATAGTAGAAAACTCACTCGAAATGTGTTTGACGAGAAGTTCATAAAATAGAGTTTGAATTCAAACGATCAAAAGAAGATAATTAATAACTTTCTTTATTGCCTATTGAAGAAAGCAACCATTCTTGACCAAGTCTTGTAGTAGATGACATTCATTTTCATCCCCTCACACCCTTCTAAGGTTGCTACCCCCCTCATTCTCCTATAAAACAAGGGGGTCTCCACTTGTATGAATAATCTCTTTTTGTAGACAGGAAGGTTTGATCAAATAGTTGTTTCTTGTTTATTTTCAATTGTACTCAAGTGACTCTTAAAAATGTATTTGGTTCTTTAAATTGTAATTTCTTCTTCTCCTTTTGGCTGTTTGTTTTCTATATCTAGGATTTCTCCTTTCTCGTTCTTGTGATTTTTACGAGCATGGAACAAAGAATACAGATATTTAATCATGCTAGCATAAGGACTTATTTCATTTCCAAGACTAGTTTATGGCTAAGATTCTTTCTTCCTCCGTCTCTCCTTATTTAAGAATCATAAGTGAGTATATTGTTATCGAGGCAAAGTGAAGTAACCCCTTAACCATGTATTTTCTAGATCAAAAGTTTATATGATTCCTTAGATAGATAGATTTTTGGTTGGAACTCATGAGTTGAAGCAAAGTGATCTTTCATTTTTATCATATGTTAAATTTGGAGAATGTGACAGTGGAAATCAAAGTTTAGAATGACCAATCAAATGACATCAAAATTTAGATGAGACCTCGAAAAACTCCTTATATGGATGATAGGACTAAGATCCATGAACGCTAGGACTAATGGGTTCACGGTGAATCCTTCTTTTGTGGTTCATTTAAGAATGTTTTACATGCTTTCTTTGATCTTACTTTTCAAATGATCTTAGATCTTATTTTCACATGGCTATGGTGGTAAAAGCTATAGCCTCAATTCTTTCCCTCTTGATTTTTTTTTAAAGCATTCTTTTCAATCAGATTTCTCTTATTTGGAATTTAATTTTCAGCTTTGGATAATTTATTTCATTGTGCTAACAGTCTTCATTTTGTATCCTTGTTCTTAGCATAATATTTCCACACTCTACTTAGTCTAACTATTAATTTATTGCAACTTTTATTTCTTCGAATAGTGTAATAAACTCACAAATTCAAAAAATGGATCTTTACTTTCTTGTTCACCTATTCAAAAAAATAAAGTTCAAAATGAATTGGGTTTACATAATATAATCTTTAAAATGTTGTCATGTGGGATCGACCCTTCTATACTACGCTTAACTAAAAAGTAAAAAAAGGATTAAACTCTTGGATAATAATATTAGTGATTTGTGTGCTAAACAACGTGTATCACCTATCACCTGCTATCCGCACAACGTTCAAGTCCCCAACTACCACCCACGTAACATCATTATGGTTACACGACTGCCTAAGGGAGTTCCATATTTTTGTTCTTTTTTTATTATCATTGGAGCCGTATATCACTGTAACCAACAATCATGGTCTGCCGTTATTGACAATAATGATACTAATACTAATAATAATTATTATAACAATTATAATAATAATATTCATAATAACAATTACCAACATTTTTTTGTTTTTCTTATTGTTATTGTTATCATTATTATCTACATGACATATGTATGAAGAATATCATATATTCTTCCAAATGAAACCTAATACACCTTGATCTAGGACTGGGAGATAGAACTTTATAGATGGAAAATGTGATACAATGTAATGTATGATAATAAATATGCCACTCCCTAGAATCCTAGTCCTCCTTTTGCTACTCGCATGGTACATATATACATACATATGGAGAAAATGCATAAACATAGAGCATGTGATTGTAGGGAAATATGACGACAGAGATGACAAATGAAACATAAAAATTCTTTCCATATCACCCATAACCAGTGAATCACGCTAATAACTATTAATTGGGAAGAAAGGTTGTAAGGTTTTTATTTGGTCCTAGAGCAAGTTCAACAGTAATTCTCACAGAGTGGTGCTTCTACTTCAAGCATGAATAGTCATTGTTAGTGAACTCCTGGTGTAGAACCACAGAAGGCAATTGATGATGTTCTGTAACATGGTGGCAACAACCTCCATGCCTCTACATAGTCCACCCATACCACTGGGAACTCCTATTTGTTCTTCAAGAACTGATGGGAAGGATTTTTCCCTTATGTTTTCAACATTATAACATCGAATTTCTCTCCTTTGGATATCTCTCCTTTTTATATGTAAGATGCCTTTGCCTCTCATGTTACCACAACATTGAGATTAAAAGACTTTTACTAATAGCCTTGTCCACCCCCCTTTACATAGGAGTGTATGGGATAGGGTTTTCATAAACCTAGCGATATGAGGAGATGAATTGCGTATATTTATGGCTTCTACAAATCATGATTTAGTCAACAAGACTCCCAGTCAGTCGACTGACTGGACACTTCATTCGTTTGATTGTCTCGTTTTCCTATTCACAAACATATTGACTTTTAGTGCAATGATTAATGCACGACATGACATCAAAATCAAACATTAATCCATTGTTATTGATCATCCTATCAATCAATTTGACTTTCAGCCGGTCGATCAACATTCCCAATCAGTCGACTAGACACTCTTATCAACCAACTATCAACCAGTATTATTTAAGTTGATTTCCTAAACACTTTAGCAATCAAGTCAAACCTTATTCATGAGTAAACTCCTATTCCAAGTGCATCCTATATGTATGACCCTATAGATCCTAAATTATGTTGGCATTGAATGTCCATAACTAGATTATGACAAAACAAATAATAAGAAGTATCTACAAATACATCCTTACTACTCAAGTAATTGATAAGTTGAAGAACAACTTCAACATACAATCTGTGATCAGTGTTATCATGACCGTATAGTTCCTTTGTTTTTTATATTCAAATTGAAATTTAGGTATGCAATCACCTTTATCTTAAAATTCAATCCATGTTCCTTGAACTAGATCGGAATGGATGAGATGCATGTGAGCTCACATATCACATATTGAGTCACATGAGTATGGCCATATGTTTCATAGTGTAGATTGTCAAGTGGATAAAAAATAAAATTATATAGGAGAGGAAAATCCCATCTATATGATAAAAAAGATAAATCACATCTACATCAGTGACTAGTGGTCCCCATGTATCGCAATGTATCTGAGACCACCTTTTTGGAAACCTTTACTCAAGGTCACATTGGATGGTTTCAAAGTTCATCGAATGACCTATAATGAGTGAAGTGACCTCATATCTAAGAACCACTATCACCACTATCACTTTGAGAGGTATTTTGACTACCATTCCATGGTATCCATGTGTCACTCTTAAGGTGGATTTGTCTGGAACATTATTCTTTCACAAGTACCTATCTATTTCACTTGATATTTTATATCATGACTACTGAGACTTTTACATCTATCAACAAACTTTCTAGTGTTGTGGAGATGGAGATGGATCTTTTGTTCTCCTGATCATTTGGCTGAGTTTATTTTCCTTGTGGTGTTTTTCTCATGCACTAAGATGTTTTGAGTTACCACTATACATTTTTTTGGGGGTCTTTTACTAGTTTCTTAAGGAACTTTATTTTATTGATTTTTTAGATGGTTATTCTGTTAAGTTTTAAGTTTGACCTCTCTTTCCTTCTTAGAAAGATATCCACCTATGCCTTTTGTTTTTTATTGTTATATCATTGTCTGTTAAATTTTAAGTTTGACCTCTCTTTCTTTCATAGAAAGATATCCACCTATGCCTTCTATTCTTTACAGTTATATCCTTGTCCCCCCCTCTTTTTTGTAACTTTTTCCCTGAGTGAGATGCTTTTGTCTTATCTCTTTTGGTGATTTTTTTCATCACATTTTGTACTTTCCAACAAAAAAAAAAACAACAGGGAGTTTTGGTGACCAAAAAAAAGATATTGACAATATTAATTTAGCCTTTAATTTGTTATCACTCCCACTATTTTCTTTAGATAAATAGCCCTTACTATCAATTTAGAAAATTGCAGCAAGCAATCTTATTTTGAGTCAAGATCTAAAATAATTAAGTTATTTCCCAACCGATGATGGTGCTCATAACCAATTTTTAAGGTAGGCAAAGTTTGCATATTGCATCTCAGACACTTCTTGGATAGATGGTATGAGAAACTACTTTCCATAATCCATATGTATGCTTCTAGGTAGTTAATTCTATTAAGGTCACCTAGTTAATACTAAACCAAAAGCCAACACAACAGAAATGCACCTTGCGAAGGCGACCCACATAAATACTATCGCACTTCTATGAGATAGACTGAGCACCAAGCTAGGGACTGTTCATGGTTGATCGATCAAGATTTACATATGTATTAATTGTGGAAAGCATCTTATACTGAATATTTCATGAGGGATTTTATACATAAATACATATACAAGTCCAATTACCACATATTTATAATATGTATCATGTACATATTATATCCACAAAAGAAAATATGCAATCAGAAACATATGATTGATGGTTTTGACCACACTAATACAATTCAATTCATCCACAAAGAATTTATAACAACCCAAGGTCATACATCATATGCATGCATACTATAAAGGAAAAAGTTTTGCTAGAAACAAGATGATCACACGAATGGACTCTTCTAGTCGATTGATCCATCCACATGTCATTCGATTGGTCACCATAGGTCGGTCGATTGGCTCCTAGTTCAATTGACTATTTGGACTTCTCCAGTCCATCAATTGGGCCTACAGTTGATTAAATGTCTCCTCCAATCTTCTACCTTGTTGGTCCTCTAGTCATTTGACTCGACTTCCTAGTCAGTCATCTCTCCTCGCAATACATATTTTCCTTCCCCAAACATGAAATCAAAGCTAATCCTATTTATTTATTACATTGTAAAAGGTGAAACATCAAGTTACATTTGAGGGGAGTATAGGGAGGAAATTATTAACTTACAGAAGGAGAAAGAGATAAAGTCTCAATATGCAAACCAAATCAAAAGACTATAATTAAACCATTCAACCATGCACACACATCCAAGGGGTATTCTCCATTACTATGCATACATCCACATCAACATGATTTTTGGGTGATACCTATATATTGCATATATATCATATCATACATATAGTATCTACATGACATTCCCTAGTGTATGTCGTATTTAATCAATATTCTCATTACTCATTGTAAATATTCACATAGCATGCAATAAACAAATTTTAAAAAATCGATCATGTCAATGAAATCCCAAAACATAGTTAATTGACATGGCTTGGATACCACTATAGGGAAATATGGTGATAGACATGGAAATAAAACAACAAATTTTCTCTCCATATTCCCCATAATCATTGAGTCGCATCAATAAATATGAATTATGAAGGAGGGTTGCAAGAAATATACCTAGTCTTGGAGTAAGTCCCGTAACGATCCTTTCAGAGTCTTGCTTCTTCTTTCAAGTAGCACATGAATTATCATCGTTAGCGGCCTCCTGTTGTAGCACCACAGATGGACATTTATAGTGTTCTCTTAGCATGGTGTCAAAGACATTCACACCTCTACATAGTCCATCCAGACCACTGGGAACTCCTAGTCTTTCTTCTAGATATGATAGAAGGAGTTGTACCTCATGTTATCAATGTGCTAGCATCGAGTTCTCCCCTTTGGATATCTCTCCCTTTTACGAGAAAGATGCCTCTGACTCTCACATTACATAAATGTCGAGATTATGAGACTTGTCCTAAGAGCCTTGGCCACCCCACTTTTATATAGGAGTAGATGGGATAGGGTTTCCATAACCCGTGGGACGCTAGTGGTTGAATTTTTGAATTTCAACTATTGTGGATCAATCGACTGAACTCCCATTCAGTTGAATGGCACACCATCTAGTTGATTGGCTTTTCCTATTTGAAATCATATTAGCTTTCAATGCAATGATTAATGCATGACATGGCATCAACATCAATCCATGATCCAACATTATTGATTGCCCAGTTGGTCCACTGGACTTTTAAGTCAATCGACTGGACACTCTATTCAATTGACTGGACACTCCCATTTGCCAACTATCAATCAGTGTTGTTTTAGCTAATTACCTACACACTTTAACAATCAAGTCAAACCTTAATCATGTGTAAACTCCTATTCTAGGAGCATCTTATGTGGGTGCCCATATAGGTACGTTGGCAATGAATGTTCATAACTATATTATGACATCACAAACAATGAGAGGTATCTAGAAACACATCATTGCAACCCAAGTAATCGAAAAGTTAGAGATCAACTTTAACCTACAAAATGTGATAAGTGTTATCATGATCGTATAGTTCTTTTGTCTCTGATATCTAGATTGAAATTGAGGCATGTAAATGTGACACCTTTTTCCACCCAAATGAGATTAATAAACAGCAAAGAGCGGAAACAAACGCGGCTATGGATTAATGAGAAAAATTGGAAATTAAAATCGATTATGGTAAAACACAACATCAGAAAGCTTATCACAAGGAGATCCAAAGACACTTGTCATCTGCATTATATAACTTAAAACAACATTATGTACAGCATGATGTATAAAAGGAACACCTATCGCACATGATATATGATCTACTTACATCCACTTGTACAACTGCCAACTATACAACAAGAGGCGATCAAACCCAAAACCCTCATCAATATCATCATCACCAACATGAGAAAAGACATATAAAAAAAGTACCCATAAGGACCTGAGTGTACAAGGATAACTCTAGGAATCTAACAACAAAAGACTAGCAAGCAACACTCCAACCTATGCAACTACTATCCTTCTTGTTGCTTCTTAGTCTTCACAACACGATCTCTACGTCCTCGTGCATGACCGTCTAAAAGTTATGGGAACCCACATGGTGAGATTACAAATCTTAGTGGGTGATATAACTCTACACCAACTCTATTATAACACATACAGAACATGTAAAGAGCTCATAGTAAGGCCGTTACTATGATATTTTGATGTAGTTGTAATATAAGAGGAACAATCATCATCATCAATTAAGTAGATTAGATTACTATAATAGAGCAAATATGATTAACTATATAGATCTGGTAGCTCCATCAATCAGTAGAATAGTTATATGACTAAGAAGGAATATGAAGAACACGTACATCATCTATCAATTATACTATACAAAGCAGGCAAGGCCGAATTCAATATTTTTGTATTTGATCCTATGTAGGTATGCTATACGGGTGATTACATGTTTTGTTATTATGCCCCGAGGATTTTAGTCGAGGTCAACCACCATGGGCCACATCATGACAGTGACACCCATGAGTGTATCTGGACCACCAAGACAGATAGGTCATGACCACATTAAGGGTGAACATCCAGGTCACCAAAACTGAACCCAACTAAAGGAGAACCGTGATCACCATGAAAGGAAACCTCAAGCAAACTGATCTCCACAAACCCTAAGGAAAAGATCCAAGAAAAGCATAAGCAATGGAAAGAAACCATGCCCAAGATAACTAAAATAGACATTAACTTTTCTCTCACCTCTGAGTTTACAAACACCAAACATGAAGGCTAGATCAAGGGTCAACCATGGAGAAGGAACTCCATGAAACAACATCAATCAAAATAAACACAAGAAAAATTAGGGTTTCAATGTACTTCAAAACCAAGAATAATAACTCTACCAAATGAGTTCTATAGTTTTTCATAATATACTAAAAGGATGGAGAAGCATCATAGAGAGAGAAGATAGCAACAACATGTAATAAGAATTGCAATAATAGAGAGGGTTTAGTATTATATAACACACTTTAAAAATATCACCACCAAAGCTCCAAGCACACGATCTGAGGGTTGGAAAAGCTACACTAAAAGATCCACACTCAACTCAAGAGAACCTCAAGAAAGGGGAAAACACCAAAGTCAAAGGGAATCTCAAGAAAGAGAGAAAAACCTCAAAACTAAACCAAAAGAAGGAATGGGGAAAAGAGAGAAGAAACTCCCGCTCACTTGGGTGTCGCCTTGTCAAAAACCTATTACCCTTCTGATGAGGATCTCACTCTCAATAATGACCTACATGTCAAAACATAGTCCAAAGACAAGAATGAGGAAGAGGATAGGTAAAAGATCTAAAGGAAACACCAAAGAAAGAAGATAAACACTCACCAAGATTAGAGATGACCAAGGATCACAACAAGCACTACATGAAGGGATGAACCACCTCCAAGGAATGAAGAACACTCCTTCTTGCTCCACCAAGCTCTAAGGAAGAGCACAAGAGAAGGGAGGAAGAATATGACCAGAATGAACCACTTGCATGAAGAGAAGAGGGTTCATATAGCAAAGGAGGAGTGAGGTAAGACAAAGGATGAGGTGTCAACAAGATAGGGCTCCAAAGAGACACTTGTCCACTAAAAAGGCCAAAATGCAACCACATGCAACCACTTAACCATGACATACATGACATGGTGATACACTCTAGGTAGTGTATCGACAACCCAAGAAACTCCACCCTCCATGTCGTGATTGAGACACACCAAGGGGACCCATGGTCGTGACACACCCTAATAACACTACTAGGCCGCGACACCAAGACCACCATAAGTAACCTAGGTCGAAACACACTTGTCCAAGCCTTTGTCTAGAGCCTAGACAACCTTGGTTGTGACCAACACACCAAGGGGAAGTGTGTTGACCATGACAGCCTATCCACAAACCCTTGGTTACAACCTAGGTCAAGACAAACCAACAAAGGTCACATGGTCAAAACACATCAACCCTAGAAAACCCTAATCAACACTAAGGGTGATACCACTCAACCAAGGGTCAAACAAAGCACCCCAAAGAACCAAACTCTCTCTCATGAAGATAAGAGAGAGAATGAATACTCTAGAGGTGGAAAATTTCACATTAACACCCTATATTGGGTAAATTGCAATTTGCACCATAACCAGCACAGAATGCACACACGTCATCCAAACCAGCACAAACTAGAAACTTAAACTATCCACAAGCTCTAATCACATATCAAAAGATTAAAGAAAGGTCCTAAGCATAAAATCAAGCAAAAGAAAACATGGTTAACCAAAAATAGGATTTCGCCCTCGAAATCCTAAGAGAAAAGAGAGGGGTACTTCCCATTCACCTCTTCCTCAAGCTCCCACGTCACTTTCTCAACAACATAGTGATGCAACATACCTTCACAAGCACTATGTCTTTCTCCTTAAACTTATCCACTCTATTATCAAGGATCAATATTGGACCTTCCATGTAAGACATATCCTCATCAAGCTCCACCTCCATTGTCTACAACACTAACTATGTATCATGATGGCGCTTCCTCAACATACTCACATGAAACATTGGATGCAGCCAGTGTAACTCAGTTGGCAACTCCAACCTATAAGCAACATTCCCAACTCATTCCAACACAGGGTAACGTCCCATAAACTTGGGATCCATCATACCCTTCTTCCCAAATCTTAGAACACCTTTCCAAGGAGAGATTAAAAGATACACTCTGTCTCCTACTTGGAACTCCAAAGGTCTACGTTGGTTATCTGCATACAACTTTGTCTATCCTATGCTACCTTTAACAATCATTGAATCACTTTGATCTTTTTTGTTGTATGTTGCACAAGATTAGGACCATGAAGTTGATACTCACCCTTCTCATACCAACATAATGCAGACATGCAATGCCTCCCATACAATGCCTCATATGGTGCCATGTCGATGCTACCTTTATAGATGTTGTTGACGAAAAACTCAATCAAACTGAGGTGTATGTCCCTACTACCTGTAAACTGAAGGACACATTATCTCAATAGATCCTCTAGAGTCTAAATGGTTCTTTCATATTGACCATCTATTTCTGGGTGGAAAATAGTGCTGAACTTCAACTACAAACTCAATGATGTGTGAAGACACCCCAAAAGTGACTCGTGAACTGATGATCTTTGTCAGACACAATGGTAGTTGAAACACCGTGCAAACACACTATCTCATCCACATAGATATGTGCAAGCTTCTCAGCTATAAATGTTGTCTTCACATGAAGGAAATGTGCTGACTTAGTAAATATGTCAACAATAACCCAAATGGAATCATGACCTTTGGCTGTCCTAGGTAGACCGACCACAAAGTCCATAGTTACATGATCAAATTTCCACTACGCTATAGGCCACGATTGTAATGTCCCTACAAGCTTCTGATTCTTAGCTTTCACCTATTGACACACTTACAATGAATGTAATGACCCTGACCTGGGTTATGAGTTAAACCCTATTTGTTTTGACTTGTATGCCTCGAGGTTTTATGTTGCTTCAGTATGTGTTTTGATAGAGCAACTATTATATGTTGTCCTCAAGATGAGATCAAACAATGCTGTACAACATAAATCATGATATGTATAATTTTTAGATCTTTCAGTAAGAGTTTCCTGGTAGAGGATCTCCTTGAAAAATGGTTTTAAATTTTAGTGGTTTTTGTTATTCCATTGTTGATGATTATTCCACATATTTAGTAATGATTTAGCCATCGGTTTGATGGCGTTCATTACAAGTTTGGTATCAGAGCCTAAGGTTCGTTGAGTCTACAGAGACATATGACTAAGGTGTTGAGTCTGTTCTAGTGTCATCCAGTATACCCTATAGTGACTTCTGCTTATGTAGAAGAAAGGGTGAAGTTCAAAAATGACTAGAGAACATAAGGAACACGTTAATGAGAGCAATGTTGATTGCACCAGGAGTGGGTGCAAGGGATCATGCAAAAGAAGAACGAGTGCCTGAGAATTCCCATCTTGACCCAATCAGGATAGAGAATCCTACTTTTTATGCTCTTGTTGGGCAAGTTAAGACAACGGTGATGCATATAATAGATGGGATACTAGCATTACAGCCTAGGTTACCAGTCCTCAATATAGAAACTTTGGGTTCTGAAAGGGTTCTTGAATGACATAGTCATGTTGGTACAATGGAAAATGTGGGAAGGATTAGCACATGGAAAGAAAATAGACTCTGCCATAAGTATAGATAGATAGTACATCTGTGATGGCAATGCCCAAGGAGGGGCAATAAGCTGAGAATTAAGGAAAGGTCTCTACAATTCTAGAGACATTTGCCTATTTGTTCTAAAAAGACAAAGTTTTTGGTGCCACCAGTGCATTAAAAGCCTAGTGCACTGGGGCAGTTGTCACTAAGTAAAGGAAAAAGTCCTAACTTTCCACATCTAAGAACTCCTGACCTAGTTTCTACATCGGTAATAAGATCGATAAGACCATGGTATGAGGATAAGACATGTTACCGATATGGACATGTTGAGCATACTAAACTCTTGTATACAAAAAGAAGGGAGGAAATGACCCAACAACCGAGGTAGACTCGATAGGGCGTACGAAAGCTACAACCCAATAGTGTAAAAAGGCAAAAGCAACAACGTGAAACAACTAGACTCTATGTGCTGAGTAAACCTGAAGCGGTAGATGACTGCGATGGGTAACATTCAGATAGAGCTTTTTCATTTTGATATTCCTTCTCTTGATTTTATCTAATAATCATAAGAGGGATTGTTTTTATTGATTTCCCTATTGATTTCCCTATGAGAACATATGGAGAAATGATGAGAACTAGAATTTATATTCTATTTAGTATTCTTTTAAATGCTTTATAATTACTCTTATCTATGTGAATGAGGATGAGGTGTAGAGGTGATGCCTGGAGAAAATCCAGGGATGTTAAGTCCTATGCTTTGATGATATGAAAAGTAAGGAATATGATAGTAAACAAAGTTCATACTACCTAATCTCAGTACTTGTGTACCCTGTCCAAGTATTCAACTATTGAAGATAAGGTAAGTATGGAACTCTTAGATTGTTATCTTTCTAATTACTCTGATCAAGTAGTCATTTTGAGACAATCTAGTAAGCATAATGAAACTAGAAATATGGCATGGATATTTTTTATCACATCTTAAGTACAATAAAATGGAATCTGAGATGATCTCAAATCAATCTGTGTGTATGAGGAAGTAAAAAGCATAATCCTCATGATAAGAGAAAAAGAACAAGGGAGATGATCCCTATTTGATAAAGTCTGTGTGAATAGTAAAGGTATTTTCCATAATGTGGAAATGGGAAATGTGATAAAATCACAAAATGTTCATAACATGTTAGATAATAACAAAGAAAGGAATGATTGCATGTAGTCATCCATATAATTCCTATGTAGATGGCAAGGAACCTAGGATGAAAAAAGAATAAATGACTCATGAAAAGTTGAAAGTTCATGCAATAATCATAGGAGATGATAATGTCTCCTCGTTGATAAACAACCCTGGGTAATGTTGGGGTGATGAAAGGAATATGTTTCTTTGTATTACTTCCTTTTAGGGACATGACAATCAAGTGAGTCTTATGACACCTGATGTACATAAGATAGAAGTGTTCTATTGAAGGATACTTGGAAAAGTATCAGTTCATCTTGGACTTTGGTCCTAAGGTGAAGATATGTGTAATAGGTAATGTCCCAAGATGAAAGAAAGACCCTTTTGTATGTTTGACTTTAGTATTTACAACAAAGAGATGGATACGATGAGGATGTGATGTGTTTTTGACACATGTGAAGGATACCAAGGTAAGGAATTCAGGTATCCAAGATGTTCCAGGTGGTATGGGAAAGTGAGAATATAACTCCTAATCATATGATTTATGTTGGTTACCTGGAATGATCAACTATGAGATCTGTCTAGTTACATAAAATAATATGGACATCATTTTTTAGGGGGTTATGCTATGCATAAACATGACATCAATAAGGATGTACTAATTAAAGGAACAATTGTAGAATCATTTTGGGGAAAAGCTTATCGAGCTAAAAATAATTCCTTATAATATCCCTATCTAGATCTGTTGAGGCATCTTACACATAACATCTAGAGATACCTCTGAGATAAGTTCTTATTTGATAAGTAGGCTCTCCTTATGACAAGAAAATAAACATCTAACGGGATAGTTGGTATAAGTCATAAGAAAGTTTGGTGTTGTGTCAGCAGATTAGAATGGCACAACAGATGTATGATAAGACTTGTAGTTCCAAGTGGGTGATAGAACGTAACTCTGGTCTTTCCTTGGAGGTGAAATGCTAAACTAAGTGAGGAATATGGAATACTCCCAAGGTCAATGATCTTATCACATAAGTTATAAGTTGAGAAGGTGGCAAATCAGTAGGGTTTGACACCTAAGTTAAATAAGGTATATATAATGCTTTTCTGACTAAGAAAGTGTTACCTGACACAGAGTTGACTCTGCAGTCAGTAATGGAAAGGACAACTGAGTATGTGTCATATGTGATAGATCTTATGATGATCTTTAATGGAACAACTTTGTGATGGTCAAATTTCTACGACATCTCCATGACATCAAGATGTTATGTGGAGACATGATGATATGATGCATGAATGACAATTGTCTTCCTTTGTCTGGGATTTTGGGGACGAAATCCTTGTCAGGGGTTTATAACTTGTAATGACCTTGACTTGGGTTATGAGTTAAAATCTATTTGTTTTGGCTTGTATGCCTCGAGGTTTAATGTTGCTTCAGTATGTGTTTTGATAGAGTAATTGTTATATGTTGTCCTCAAGATGAGATGAAACAATGTTGTACAATATAAATCATGATATGTATAAGTTTTGGACCTTTCAATAAGAGTTTCTTGGAAGAGGATCTCCTTGCAAAATGGTTTTAAATTTTAGTGATTTTTGTTATTCTGCTGTATATGATTATTCCACATATTTAGTGACGATTTGGTTGTCGGTTTGATGGCGTTCGTCATAATGAACTTGGCCCCTTCCTTCTTCAAGCCAGGCTACCAATACATATCCTTCAAATTATGACACATCTTTGTGCTACTTGGGTGTATAGTGTACGTGGATGAGTGAGGCTCTCCTAGAACCGTCTTCCTAAGATTTTTAGCATCAATAACTACAACTCTGCCACAATAACAAACTATCCCATCATCTAACTTGAGTAATCCATCATGCTTCTCGCTGCCAAACTCTAATCGAATCTACTATATCACGATATCAACCTACTGTGCCTCCTTGATCTGCTATCTCAGTTTGGGCTTCACCAACAACTATGCCAACAAACCTACTACCATAGACACCTCTAACATTACGTTCATCTAACGCAAAGAGACCAACATGTCTCACTTGTGGCATACCAAAGAACTCAACTGGGCTCTTTCCATAGGTGAAGACAAAGTCTTCCTTCTCAACGCACCTGCTGTAACATTATCCTTCCCTGGATGATAATCAATGATGTTGTCATAGTCCTTGATTAATTCCATCCATTGTCAATGTCTCATGTTCAACTCTGATTGTGAGAAGATGTACTTTAGATTCTTGTGATCCATGAAGATATGGCACTTTTCTCCATCAATGTAGTGCATCCATATATTCGAAGCATGGACCAGATCAGCCAACTATAGGTCATGTTTCAGGAAATTCTCCTCGTGTTTATTAAGATGTTGGGAAGAAAAAGAAACCACTTGTTTATCGTGAATCAACACACAACCTAAGCCATTTATGGATGCATCACAGAAGATGGTGTACCCTTTCCCTTGCTCATTCATAACCTACACCAGTGAACCGGTCAACTTCTCCTTCAATGTCTAAAAAGCACACTGACACATACCATCCCATACGAACAACATGTCTTTCCTGGTCAACTTTATTAAGGGTAAAGAGATAACACAGAAGTTCTTAATGAACCTCCTATAGTAGCTTGCCAAACCCAAAAAGCTGCACAATTATGCCGGTATCTTTGGCTGCTCCCAAATTGTCATAGACTCCACCTTCTTGGGATCCACATGAACTCTCTCAGAAGAGATCACATGCCCTAGAAAAGCTATCTCTTTCAGCCAAAACTCACACTTGCTGAACTTGGCATAAAGTTGGTGCTGTGTCAATACTATAAATGCCTGACGGAGATGATGTTCATGTTGTTGGCTGTCACGATAGTATATCACAATTTCATCTGTGAAGACCACCACAAACTATCCAAGAAATGGCTAGAACGCTCTGTTCATCAAACCAATGAACATTGTTGGTTCTTTGGTTAGCCTGAATGGCTTAACCATGAACTCATAGTGACCATACCATGTCCTAAAAGCCAACTTAGGTTTTTAATCCGCCTTAAACCTCAGTTGATGATATCTTGACCTAAAGTCTATATTTGAGAAATCTATCACACCATGCAACTGATCAAATAGGTTGTCTCTCCTTCGTAAAGGATACTTGTTATTTATCTTCACCTTGTTCAACTATTTGTAGTTTATGCACAACCTCATAGACCCATCAGTCTTCTTTACAAACAACACTGGAGTGCCCCACGATGATGTATTTGGCCTTATGAAACCTTTATAAAGCTCCTCTTAAAATTATTTCTTCAAATCTACCATCTCTGTTGGAGCCATCCTTACGGTGTATGAGATGTCGACTATGTTCCTAGAACTAGATTAATCTCAAATTAAATCCCTGGTGGCGAGGGAAAACCAGGAAATGCCTCAGGAAACACATCCTCAAACTCCCTGACAACCAACACCTCCTGAATAATATGACTCCTTACCTCAGTATCCAGTGCATGTGCCATGAATGCCTCGCACCACTGTCTCTATAGCTTCACTGTTACCATCACTGACACTAGACACATCAAAAGAATCTTCATGTCCACTTTGAAGATCCACATCTCATCACTGTCTACAAACATTACCTACTTTGACCCAAAATCCAAGGCCACTCTATACTTCTCCTAGGTGTCCATTCCAAGAATTACATCAAATCCATGCATATCAAGTGGTACAAGATCCACTTGTATGTTGTGCCCTATGAAAGAAAGGACATAGGAAGGATACACCTCATGCAACATTACGGGGCCAACTAATGGGGTTTCTAACAACAAACTATCTCTCCTATGACTAACATGCAAAATACAACTGTTAAGCACCTCACGAGTGACAAAAGAGTGTGTTGCACTCGGGTCAACCAAAACATATATGAAGTAAGAAGAAGACAAATTAGAATAAAATAACTCCATCTGACTTGTCACGACTTGTGGGTTGACCAATGCCTCTGACTGGCTCATGGTATAGAATCTCAATGTTGCCAGTTATCTCCCCCGTCCTATGCTACCCTAAGAAGATGAACCCACCTAAGATGCCTGTCTATGTAACATCCCCGACCTGGGTTATGCTTTAACCCTAGGTGTTTTGATTAAGAAATATGATTATATGCTTAATCTTATCTTTTGAAAAGTAATTAGGGCTCATGAGAAACTTATGTTTCAATTTTGGTCCTATTTGAACAATGTTAAAGCAATGATTACTTATTTTGGACTAAAGTGAAAATTACCCAAGTTGAGGGGTTAACTTGCAAATTGCACATGATAAGATGTTCCTATGATGTTGAGACATCATAAGAATGAATATGATGTAGTATTATGGTTTCCACAAGCTTGGACACCAAGATTAAGCTTGTAAAGCAATCCTTGTGCATTAAAACCTAGTTTTGGTGTAATGTGCAATTTACCCAAAATCTAGGGTTCAATATTCAAATTACCACTTCAATAAGGTCCTTAATGTTTCTTGTCATCATGTAGACCAAATAAAATGAGAGGGGTGCCTCATTTGAATTAAGTTGGAGGAGAGAGAATCTTGATATTAAAATAATCAAGATTTAATCCTAATTGAAACCCTAATTCAATTTAGGGCAAAAATGAATGTATTAATTAAAGGGCCTTCAACCAAAATGTTATTGATTGATTTTGAATAAGGATGGACGTTCTTTTGTCAAGATAAGGAACGAAAATATCTAAAGGAGGTGAAACTCCACTCACCTTATTATAAAGGAAAGTAATTCCACTCACATATGGGATATTAATATAATATGATTAAGGTGCTTAATTTTCTTTTCTTTAATTTGAGGATAATGAAGGAGAATTAAAGGCAAATGAAGATGCCTTCGTACACAAGGGAGTGAGGGGGAGTTGTGGCATAAATTTTGGAAAAATCAAAGGATTTTATAATACATTCTCTCTCATTGAATTTCCATATATACACTTCATTATCTCAACCAAAGCAAAGGCTTTTTCGGCCCTTTCTTCTTTGGTTGCTTTGGATGAGCTCAAGGGGACTTAGGAGCAACAGGAAGACGAGCCCCAACCTGTTGGTAAGATTCTTGACCCATGTTCACCTTGAATTCATGGTGGAAATCACAAATCAATGCATGAATTTTTCCTAATTCGATTCCCTCTTCAATTCTAACCATTCCTTTTCACTCAAACCATTAGGACGAGCCTTGGAATGGTGAAATGAGTTACATCCATCATTTTTTCTGTGGACTTGGAGCTTTAAAGCTCAATTGGAGGCGAGTTTTATAACTTGAACCCTTTTTCATTGTTATTCAACCATTAATCTTGCAATTTCAATGATTCCTTCATTATCTTGATTAATTGCTGGTTGAAATTGATTGATTCGTGAAATCAAAAGTTGTTAGAACTTCAGGGACGAAGCTTGATGATGATGACATCAACATAAGCACACACCTCCCCAAATATCTTGGGCAGATGGTTTGGAAGTTTGGACCAAACGGTTTGCAAACTGTTTGGGAGAAAACGGTTTCAAAACCATTTGGTGGATTTGACCAAGGGTTGACCATTAGGGAATCCTGTTCCTAATTATGTTTGTTGACAACACTCCAAATTTTAGGGATTAACTCCAAAGGAATCGTGAGTTAAAGGCTAAGCAATTAGGGAAACCTAATTGAATTAAGTGCTGATTTTCAACCTGATTAACTTGACCTTTTTGGGCAAATGGTTTCAAAACCGTTTGAGTGAGTTGACCAAGAATTGACCGTTTGATATTACTGTTCATAATTAAGTTGGTTAATGACTCACCAAATTTATGGGTTAACTCCCAAGGAATCGTGAGTTGAAGGCTAATCAATTAGGCAAACCTAATTGGATTAAGTGCTGATTTTTCAGCTTGATTAATTTAACTTTTTGGTCAAATGGTTTCAAAACCGTTTGAGTGAGTTGACCAAGCATTGACCTTTTGCGATTACTGTTCCTAATTATGTTGGTTAATGACTCACCAAATTTGAGGGGTTAATTCCCAAGGAATCATGAGTTGAAGGCTAATCAATTGGGCAAACCCAAATTGAAATTAGTGCTGAAATTTCTATGAGTTGATTTGAGATTTTGGGTTGATTAGCCCAAACATTTTCAAAACCATTTGGGGATCACCCAAACGGTTTCAAAACTGTTTGGGGGTCACCCAAGACCGTTTGTAGGTCTAGGGTCAGTATGGATATGTGTTTGAAGATCCAAAGATGGAATGAGAACCCTAATTGGCTAAATGTTGATTTTGCAAGTGATTGAGATGATGTTTTGGGTTGATTGGCCCAAACGGTTTCAAAACCATTTGGGAATCATCCAAACGGTTTCAAAACCGTTTGGGGGTCACCCAAGACCATTTGGAGGTCTGGGGTTAAGTATAGTTGACCAATTGAAGGTCCAAAGGTACCAAATCATATTGCAATTAAGTGTTGATTTGTTGATCAACTCAATAGACTAAACATTGATGGAATTTCACTAGAATCCAAAGGTTGGATGAGCCAAACGGTTTCAAAACCGTTTGGAGCTCATCCAAACGGTTTCAAAACCATTTGGTGGTCACCCAAGACCTTTTGGAGGTCTAGGGTTGAGTATGGTTAGGTGTTTGAAGGTCTAAAGGGCCCAAGTTGATTCGCAATCGAATGCTGATTTGGTGATCAATCCAATGATCCAAACTTTAATTGGTTGACTTGGATTATGATGTGGACATGGGCAAACGGTCTCAAGACTGTTTGGAGGTCATCCAAACGACCTCAAGACCGTTTGGGGTCAGGTCATGTTCAATTTGAATGATGGTTCAATGGTTTCAAAGTAACTAATCTTGCATTGATTAGTGTTGATGGATCATTGATTCCAAACCCTAATTCAATTGAATCAAATCCTAATTGATGATCAATTGAGGGTCAATTGAGGGTCAAATCAGTTGAAGTTTGACCTATTAAACTCAATTGAAGTATGAGTATAAGTCCAATTGATGATTGGTTCCATGAATTCAATGATTGAAGGAATCAACATTGGAAACCCTAATTCAATTGGACACCTTATGTAATGGAGGTTCAATGTGATTGAATCTCTTGAGAATTAAGATGATGAATGTTATATTGATCCAATGATGATTAGTAATGATAATAAAGGAAGGTACAAAGGTTGAAACCCTAATAGTCTCTAAGTGATTAATTTCCAATTAAGGGATGAATCCCTAATTGCTTATAGGGTCAATGACTTGATACACTATGTTAATCATAGTTGTATGCTTTTGAATGATGGGTTGATGTGACCTAATCAAATTGAAAGGATCAAAGAATAGAATTAATATATATATAAATATGATTCATGTGGTGATCCTCTGTAGCACGACCGTGCAAGGCAGCATAGCCGTGGCGACTTTACTCAACACGACCGTGCAAGGTAGCACGGCCGTGGTGGCTTTACTTTGCACGACCGTGCAAGGAGGCACGGACGTGGTGGATGCCTTTTGCACAACCGTTCCTAGTTACACGGCCATGGTACTCTATGCTTGACTTAGAGTTATTTTGAAAGTGACCTAACATGGTCGTTTTGTTAATTCTCAACTTAAGGATGAGAGAGATACTCATACCTTGTGATGATAATCATTTAATGATAAATGATGAGAATAAATAAGTATGATTGAATACTTATGGTATAAATGTTTGCTCCTAGATGTGGGGAGCAATGAACTAGGGTTTTATCATTGATAATATGATCTTGAAAACCTAAAAGGGTAATGATATGTGAGAGAAACCCTAATCGATAAGAAAGGAAAATCCTAACCCTAATGATGGGAAGGTTGTATTTCTCTTATTACATAAGCCTTGTAAGACATGTTAAATACTTGTATAACAAGTATAATGCTTAGTGGCCTTATGAGCCATGTGAATAAAGTTGTCGCCTAGTGAGAGGTGACAAGATGTGAATGGCCTTGTGAGCCATGTGAATAAAGTTGTCGCCTAGTGAGAGGTGACAAGATGTGAATGGCCTTGTGAGCCATGTGAATAAAGTTGTTTCCTAGTGAGAGGTGACAAGATGTGAATGGCCTTGTGAGCCATGTGAATAAAGTTGTTGCCTAGTGAGAGGTAACAAGATGTGAATGGCCTTGTGAGCCATGTGAATAAAGTTGTTGCCTAGTGAGAGGTGACAAGATGTGAATGGCCTTCTGAGCCATGTGAATTAGTATATGATGAAAGTAGTGCATGTCTCTTTATAGAATTGTTGTAATAAGTCTTGTTTGAGAACTTGGCTGATGCTAAAAGAATATGATAATGTACTTAATTAATCAAGTGAAATCTATTCATGTAGTGCTCTGACCATAGATCCATCATCGTCAGGAATAGGTGATGGTGAAATAGGTTGCTCCGCTGCATATCCTGGATTTCGCATATTTTTGAATATGCGGGGGTCAATGGGTGAAAATATCCTTATGTCCTCTTGAAGAGATTGTGAGAAGGTAAACAAGAAACCTCTCAAATCCTTCATGAATAGGTCGGGATGGATGCATCACTAATCTCCCGATGATTGGGCCAGATGTTGTACACATCTCCCAATGTTTTTGTCGGGTCGATGGAGATAAACATGAAATCTCTCGATTGCCGACGAGAGTGCAGTTGACGCTGTAACTCTATAGTGAAATTGCCAGTATACCCTGGCTAGCTATGTAATATAGACACGAGATGTCCTACAGGTTCTCTCGCACTGACCGAGAGGTAGTGAGGTCATGGGAACCCGACTCTTCCCTAGACCTATGTATGGTACCAATTTCGACTTCGCAATGGTCGGTTGGAGTATGAGCGGTATACCTCATCTCCTCAGAGATTAAGTGTGATTGTAAAATGTAATCAGCCACTTAGCATGTCTGCTTAAGGATTGAATAGGAAATTCATTGGCTGATATTGCATTTCTTTGTGCATTCCTTAATGGATAAATGTTAATTATGTTTCTTTATATTCTCTGCAAAGTAGACAGATGAATTACATATCTACCATGGGTAGATGCAATGACCTCCTTGAGAATATGAGATTATCTTATTCTGTTCTATGATGAATAATTCTGCCTGATAATGTAAAAGTAACCCCTACTCAGTTTTAATTTAATAAACTGCAATAATAATGTTTTTGGCGGAGAGTTATATCTCTTGCTGGGGCAATTTTCAATTGTCTCACCCCCATGGGAAACATTTTTAGGTATGCATGGGAGGCAAGGCAGGAAATCACTATTACAGAGAAAGAGCAGCAGCAACAACAACAACAAGGACAGCAATGAGATCTCAGGTGGAGATATTATCTATCAAGTCATATAGATAGTAGTCCTATGTGTCATCTCTGTACTCTTAGGTCCTCAGAGTTTTAAATGTATCAATCTGAGTTTTGTCTTAGTGCCTCAAAGTTTTTATACTTCCTGTGTATATTTGTTAACAGGGCAGTCAATGTTGTAATCCTTGAAAAGGAATTGTACAGGTTGTGTACTTGTAAACCAGGATGAAATTGAAACACTTTAGTTCTTGGTTAAAGAGTTTTCCTGTGAATGGATCTCTTTAAAAAAGTTTTAATTTTTAGTGATTTTTGATAATCCGCTGTTAGTGATCGTTTCTGCATGTTTTATTATTGTTAATGACACTTGTTATCTTAATGATTGGCGGGTGTCGTTACAGTCTACATCCTCTTTCACCATTGATCTACTGCTAGTTTCTTTGTGAGCCCTTCTAATTCTACCTCAACTACTGGGCCATTTCATCATCTCTCACTGGACACTCCCTCTTTAGATATCCTATCTACCCACACTTTTGACATGCTCTAGTCTCAAATTGAGGTCTAGACAACCCCATCACCAAAACTGAGTCGTATCATGAGCTCTAATAGGTGGAAGACTATGGCCTCTGCCTCTACTCGGTGACCATTGTGTCTAAGCATTGTACCTCTCCATTGGTGGGGCAAAAACTTGACTTCTTAAAGCCACCCGACGAATGCCCATAGAACTCTGCAGACCTCTTCCTGGCACACGTCTCCCACTTCTCAGTCACAGACCTACCAAGTTGAACAAACTCCACAAATATGGAAAACCTCTCCCCATTATCTAAGGCAACAACTAGGGTAGACAACTCAATGTTCAACCCCTTCTTAAAACAACATATCCTCTCGTAATTTGTGACATCCATGTGAGTTCATAACTAAAGAATTTCCATAAACTTGGCCTCATACTCATTGATCGTCATGGATCCCTGCAGGATCTTCTCAAATTAGCTGATCTTCTCATCCAGATACATCTGCAAGAAGTACCAACTTACGAACTCACATCGGAACTCCTCCTCGCCAACTTCCACTCCCAATCTCTTCTACTCTTTTTTGGCCCACCAATGGCCAACACTCCCCTTCAGAGGATACAATGCATGCTTCACCTTATCAGCTTCTGGGATGCTAAGAATCTTAAAGGATATCTAGATCTCAGTAAGACACAAATCTGTGCATCCTACAGATCAGCTGTCCCCGCATACTCCACCGCTCCAACACGACAAAGCCACTTAAAGGTCTTCCCATTTCTTAAAGATTTTGCATTGGAATCTAGTTCCCTAAGTTGAGATGTGGGCATCTTGTCTACTATATGCATCAGCGTAGCCATAAACTGCCCAAAAAGAGCCTGAAAGGTAGGATTTTGAATAATGGTTGGGTCAAATTGGGGACCTTCTAGCATCAAATCTTCTTGTGCCTGGTTCCTTGCACCTCCTATAAGATAGATAGGAGAACACAAGAACATTCACAAACCCTAGCCCTAGGTCCATGTAGACTCAACAACCTAAAGATCTGATACCAACCAATGTGACACCCTTTCCCACACAAACAAGATTACTAAATCCAAAGCACGGAAACCAACACTAATGTGGATTACTAAAAAACATTAGAAATTAAAATTGATTATGGTAAGGCAGAACATCAGAAAGCTTATCACAAGGAGATTCAAAGATACCTGTCTCTGCATTACATAACCTGAAACAACGTTATGTAAAACATGATACATAAAAGGACCACCTATGACACACGATATTTGATCCACTAACATCAACATGTACAATAGCCAACTATACCAAGGACCTATACAAAGATGACTCTCAGACTCTAACAACAAAATACAAGAAAGAAACACTCCAACCTCAGTGACTACTGTCCTCCTTGTCATTGTTCGGTCTCCACAGTACGATCTCCATTTTATCATGCACGACCACCTAAAAGATGTGGGAAACCAACATGTGAGATTCCAAATCTCAGCAAGGAATATAACTCTCCACCAAATCTATTATAACACATATATAACATGTAAGAGTAAATAGTAAGACCATTACTATGATATGCAGGTGTAGTATTGATATAAGCAGAACAATCATTATCACCAGTTAAGCAGATTAGATTACTATAATAGAGCCTTTGTGATTAACTAAATATATTTAGTAGTTGCATCAATGAGTAGAACAAATATATGACTAAGAAGGAATATAAAGAACATGTAGATCATCTATCAACTATACTATACAAAGTAAGCAAGGCCTCATCCAATATTTTTGTGTTTGATCCTATGCAAGCATGCAAGACAGATGATTATGTTTTTTATTATTACATCTCGAGTATTTGAGTTGTACCACCAAAATCCAACCGAACACTACTAAGTCAAAATTGGTTCCATACATGGTCTACAGAAGAGGCCAATTCCATGGCCAAACTCCCTCATCAGTACGAGTGAACCTGTAGTGGCATCACAAGTCAAACTGATTCTAGTAACATATAGTCCAGCTATAAAAGTCTAGCTTACCTTGGTACAGGTCACGATGCTAGTGGAATTGAGTTATTACATGCAACCGCACTCCTACGAGGGTGTGGCCCACAACCAATCATGTATCACATATCACTGAGCTACGGCCCACAATCGCTCTCCTATAAGGGTATGGCCCGCAACCAATCCTATATAACACATTACTAGGAGACCAACTAATGCATGGCTATCTCATATATCCTGGATGTAAGGGGATATTCATCCTCACCCCCGCATATACAAAAAATATGCGATCCAAGTTAAACACATTTCACCATCCAGTAAGTGATGACACTGAATGGATCTATGCCATAGTGAAATACTACATGTTCAGGTTCCACTTAATTAGTTAAGTACATTATAATATCTTTTAGCATCAAATAAGTTATAACATACAAAGCCATAACAAGTTATATGAGATAAGGGCATAACAAAACTCCAGAAGATATAGAACATGTATGGTAAGAACTTGTCACACTATCACCACATACATGATGCCTATATTATTTCCATTCACATCATCATTATAATGTCACATTCCATGGGATACCAATCCCTCATTTCATTATGGGAAGCATTATCTCATAATTGACAACAACCACTTTTAGGCCATTGGACCCAATCACCACAATCCTATAGCACATGTAGAATCAACATGCCTCCTAAGGGCATATTCAAACTAACTCACATCATAACCATCATAGCACACACTAGTTATGGTCATCAAATTCATAACAACTTCATGGTTAGAAGATCATAATTAAGAGAGATAATCACATAACATCATAACCATCCATGATAAGGAAATAAGAAAAACTTGTTCACTATTAGGGTTTTAGGGTTTCCTCTTTAGCCGATTAGGATTTACGTTGTTAGGGTCAACCAACCATGTTAGAATCACCACCCTCCATCGTCTTGGAGTGCAAAAGCATTAGGTAATATCATTAGAATAGATTAGATAACACAGTAAACAACATTATACAAGTTCACACATGATTATCAATAGGTGTTCATATTTGCTTGAGAACCACCTATCATCACCACATGTAACCATAAAGACACATAGGTTGCGGCCACCCTCCATGATATGTCACAACTGTGATCTCCACCATGGGTGTGTCAACCCTCAACTCCATCACCATGTCATGACCTATCTCCTTCTTATCACACCAACAACATTAGGGTTAGGGTTAGGTCTTATCATGACAACCAATTATGTGTTGTGATTGCAGCATATCAACCACCACCATGTCGTGACCGTAATGCCTATTGATCATGACCCAACTCACCAAGGGTTGTCTCAGCTAGGTCAAGGCAAGGTACTAAGGGTCTCTAGGCTTCTAAGAACTAAGGGTTCTCACCCATCAGCACTATGTCCAACATCACCACACATAAATGACATCTTGACCCTAAAGTCAACTAGGTCGCGATCAACCACCATGGGCCACGTCATGACAACAACACTAATGAGTGTGTCTCAACTACCAAGCTAGATAGGTCATGACCACATCAAGGGTGAACATCCAAGTCACCAAAATAGAACCCAACTAAGGGAGAATCGTGATCACCATGAAAGCAAACCTCAAGCAAACTGATCTCCACAAACCATACGACAAAGGTCCAAGAAAAGCATAGGCAAAGGAAAAGAAACCATGCCTAAAATAACTAATATAGAATTTAACTTTTCCCTCACATCTAGGTGCACCATCACCAAACATGAAGGCTTGATCAAGGGTCAACCATGGAGAAGGAAATCCATGAAACAACATCTATTAAAATGGGTAGAAGAAAGATTAGTGTTTCTGATTACTTCCAAACCAAGCATAATAACTCTACCAAACAAGTTCTTAGGATTTAGCATGATATACTAGAAGGATGTAGAAGCATCACAGAGAGAGAAGAAAACAACAAAATGTAATGAGAAGTGAAAGAATAGAGAGGGTTTAGTGTTATATAACCTGCCTTAAGAAGATCACCACCAACGCTCCAAGCACATGATCTAAGGGTTGGAAAAGCTCCACATTTAGCCTCAAGAACACCTTAAGAAAGGAGGAAATACCAAAGTCAATGTGAAGTTCAAGAAAGAGAGAAAAACCTAAATGTTGAAATAAAAGAAGGAAGGGGGAAAAGAGAGAAGAAACTCCCTCTCACTTGGGCATCACCTTGCCAAAACATGGAATATTACCCTTGTGATGAGTAGCTTACTCTCAAGAAAGACCACCATGTCAAAACAAAGTCCAAGGATAAGAAAGAAGAAGATGATGGGGTATAAGATCTGAAGGAAACACCAAAGAAAGAAGATAAATACTCACCAAGATTGGAGATGACCAAGGTTCACCATAAGCACCACATGCAAGGGATGAACCACCTCAAAGACACCAAGAACACTCCTTTCTCCAAAAAGCTCCAAGGACAATCACAAGAGAAGGGAGGAAGAAGAAGATTGAAAAGAAACACTTGTATGGAGAGAAGAGGGTTCATATAGCAAAGGAGAAGGGAGATAAGACAAAGGGTGAGGTGTCAACAAGATATGGCTCCAAAGAGACACTTGTCCACTAAAAAGGCTAACATGCAACCACTTAAGCATGGCAATGCAGGATAGGGTGATACACTCTAGGTAGTGTCTCAACCATCCAAGAAACTCCACCCTCCTTGTCATGACTGTGACACACCAAGGGGCTCCTTGGTCACAACACACCCTAACAACACTACTTGGTCGTGACACCAAGACCACCACAAGCAACCTAGGTCAAAACACACCTCTCCAAGCCTTTGTCTCGACTCCAAAAAACTTTGGTCACAACCACCACACTAGGAGGAAGTGTCTCAACCATTACACCCCCTCAACAAACCCTAGGTCGTGGCCTAGGTCGAGACAAACCAAAAAAGGTCACAAGGTCAAGCACATCAACCCTAGAAAACCCTAATCAACTCTAAGGGTGACACCACTAACGATGGTCAAACAAAGTTCCCCAAAGAACTACACTCTCTCTCATGAAGAAAAGAGAGATAAGGAACACTCTAGAGGTGGAAAATTGCACATTAACCACCTATGTTGGGTAAATTACAATTTGCACAAAATCTAGCACAGGAAGCAAAAATGTCATCCAAACTGGCTCAAAATAGAAATTTAAATTCTCCACAATCTCTAATCACATATCAAAAGATTAAAGAAAGGTACTAAGCACAATATAAAGCCAAAGTTAACATTATTACCCCAAAAATCAGGTTAGGGTCCATACAGTAGTTGCCATCCTATTAATATTCAGTCTATGTTCCTTGAACTAGAGCAGATTGTATGAGATGCATGTGAGCTAACAAATTACATATTGAGTAACATGATCATGGTCATACATTTTTTAGTCTCATTTATCATGTGGATAGGACCTAAACTCCTGTAAGAGGGACAAATCCCAGCTACACGACTGACAATCTATCCCAATGTGCCACAATGTACCCGAGCACCACCTTTATGGCAACTCTTACTCAAGGTCATGTTGGATGGTATCGAAGTTCATGAAGTGACATGTTATGAGTTTAGTGACTTTTATTTCTAAGTAGCATTATCACTTTGAGAGCTCATTGTGATTACCATTCCATGTTCTCCATGTATCACTCTCAAGGTGGTTCTTGCTGGTACACACTTAGTACCTATGTGTTTGACTTGATATCCTATATCATGACTACTGAGACTCTATCATAAGTCAACACACATTCTAGTGTAATGTATTACTATCAGTTGTTCTTCTACATAGTAATATCCCAAAAGGGACATAGCAAGAATGTATGTACTCTTATCATACATACAATCTCGTTATCCAAGTCATTAACCTGAAGACATGTCATTGAGTAACATCGTTCTTTACACATCTATCGTGTTTGTGTCATAATCTCATGATTGAGACCAACACAATACATTTAATTACCTTTATCCCTATTAGAATCATCATATGGTTGGATCTTTGGGTGTAAATACAAATAATAATTTATAGGTGACATTGAGAAAAGTCAAAGAATATTTAATATGACAATGCTAGATGAGATTTCTTGAATGGGAAGACAAAATGAAGGCAATTGAAATGGATTTAATATTTTATTGAATATAAACTCTTTGATTTGATTTTGTTAATATTTTACTATGAAGTAGGTAAAAATCATGACATAAAAATCCTTTTTGATTGGGATCTTAAAAAAAATAGTTTATTACAAAGTATTAGAAAAATGCCACCAAGCCAATCGATCTAATGCCTAGTTACATATTTGATCCACTTTTTTGATAACTACTTCCGAGGTTTAGATAAACATTGATGTAATTGTGCATCCCTTGATGCAAGGATAGGAAATTCAAACATCTATTGTCTGTTTAGAGTTAGATTTAATTGTTAACTCCTTCTGACCTTGAGACCAAGTTGACTAAAGTGTAAGTAGTATTTTCAAGGCTTCCACTAATACCATTGAAGATGTATAAATGTGCACAATGTTTTGAACTCATCTTGATGTCTCATATGCCTTGAGCATGATGAGAAAATATCAGTTAGATATAGATGATGCTCACTGGACAGTCGTCAAGAACACCCTTAAGTACTTGAGAAGAACTAAGGATCAGTTCCTTGTCTATGATAGAGAGGAAGAGTTGGTGGTAAAAGCTTATACTGATGCAAGTGTCCAAACTAAAAAATATGATTATTGATTTCAATCACAATTTATGTTTTTCCTCAATAACTTAACTATGAGCTAGAAAATTTCCAATCAAGAGACAGTTACAGATTCTCTGACAGAGGTCGAGTATATTGTTGCTCCAAATGCAACAAAGGTGGTCGTATGGATCAATAATTTCATCTTAGAACTTGGGGTGGTTCCAAGAACCAACGATGCGATTGAGCTATATTGTGACAGCAATGGTGCTATTGCACAAGCTAAGGAACCCAGATAGAATAAGCAGTCCAAGCATATGCAAAGGCGGTTCAATATCATACGAGAGATCGTATGGTGACGAGTAGTGAAGATTTTTAGAGTACCAACCTAGAACAATATGACGTGCCCCATGAAAAAACACTTTCATAGTAGAAGAATGAAGATCATGTTAGATAACTTGGGATTAAGTTCATGTGTGATTGGGTCTAAGTGCAAGTAGGAGTCTATTGGTATGTATTCCTAGAGTGCCACTCATATGATGATTGTAATGTCATATTTTGTAAATGATATGATTAATAACAAATCCAATCTTCCAAGTTATTATATTTTATCTAGTTATGAGACAATGGTGTAGCATAATAAATGTCTAAAGAGTGATATTACTCAATGATGTATGTCTTAGGTTTGATGACCTAAACAAAGAAATCATACAAATGCCTAGTGTATATACATTCTTGTTATGTCCTTGTCAGATGTTATTGTGGAAGGCTAATAGATAAAAATACCACATAACACTACATTGTGTGTTGGTTGATGACAGAATCTCATCAGTCATGATATGTGAAATCAATCCAAACACATAGATACTTGTTAGAGAATAGTGTATTAAACAGACCCACCATAAGAGTGATATATGGAACCATGATTGGTAGTCAGGATCATCTCTTTTAGTGTTAGTGGTGATTATAGTTCATAGAATTAAAGTCACTACACTCATCACATGGTGTTTATTGTACTTTGACATCATCCACTATGACATTGAATATGGGTTGCCATAAAGGTGATGATTGGGTGAACTATGACACATGGGGATAATAGTGAGTGATGTAAATGGGATTTGTCCCTCCTACAAGAGTATGATATCCTAGCCACTTGATCAATGAGACTGAGAAATGGATGTCCATGTTCATGTGAGTCAATATGTCATATTAAGGTTATATATATATCTTGAACAATCTGCTCTAGTTGAAGGAACATGGATTCAATGTTGAAGAGGATGATGATTCCATGCCTCATGTTCAATCTAGATATCAGTGACAATGGAACTATACAAATATTATAAAACCAATCACAAAATGTTGGTTGAAGTTGTTCTCCAACTTTCCATTTACTTGGGTAGAAATGATGTGTTGTTAGATACCACTCATTGCTTGTGATGTCTTAAATTAGTTATGCACATTCACTACAAATGTAATATGGAACCTATAGGGTCACATGCGCATGATACGCTTGGAATATGAGTTTATTCATGAATGATATTTAACTTGATTATTAAAGTGTTTAGGTATTCAAATTAAACAACTATTGACTAACTAAACTCTAAAGCAACTAGTTCTAGGGTTGAACTAATAGATTGGAGTGTCAAGTTTGATTGGAAATTGCATTGGTGGAGTTTTGGTTGAACTCGGGCTTGAACCAATCGGATCCAGGTCATAAAATGAACGATTCATGAGATGAACCACCCAATTCAGGGATCAATTCATTTGGGTCAAGGATTAGTGTTGTCTTCATGATATGCATTAATTGGATATTAATTTCCATTACAATTGCAATTGGGAAACATAATGAAACAACTGTTTCAAGTGTTGAACTGATCGACTCCGATGCCAATTGATCAGTTCACCTATGAATCAATCATTTCTTCACTTGTAGGATGTGAAATTTTGGGAAATATTCTACCCTTTGACTCCCTCATGGAGTGGGAAGCCTAACCCTAACCCTCCAATGAATATAGGAGTATTGGGGGCTTCATAGAAAAAATATCAGTTCCACTGACAATTGTTGTCTCCTCTAGTTGTGGTAATTGATAGAGCCTGAGCAAGTCCTACCTAATAAAAGGAGGGATAGCAAGGGAGAAAAATTGTGGGAGAGAATGTTGGTGCTATTACACAAACTAGAAGGGGACAAATCCATCCTGTCTATTCATTTGCAACTAGAATAGTTCCCTCTGGTTTGTGTGGACTATTATAGAGGTGAGGAGGATGTTTCCTGCCACTAGGAGGAAAATGCCAATATGTTGTAGGTGGTAATAAACTGAGAGCCTCTGCAGACATCATCCAAATGTGACTTTAAGAAAGACACATACTACAATGAGGAGACTGTCGTTGGACTTTCTCTAGGACCAAGTATATCCTCAAAACTATCCTTCCCATTATATATTTTTTGACGTGATCTACTATTCTAAGGGGAATATGATAGTTGAATTTTTTATACTACCTATTTTGTAGACATATTTTCCTATAGTGATATTAGAGCCACATCAATTTACTTTGTTTTGGGATAATCAATATGATTGAATTTTTGGGTTTTTATTTTTTATTACATATGATGCGAATACTAAAATTGATTAATTTGCATATCTGATTAAATACCACATACAGTCCCAAACTAACATACACACACACACACACACACACACACACACACACATATATATATATATATATATATATATATATATATATATATATATATATATATATATATTAGGGAGTATGCTCTGCTGGTAGGAAAGTTCTTACTGGACTATAACATCATGAGAGGAAGCAGGAAAGCATGTTTGAAGCTAGATGTATCTAAAGAATATGATAGTGTTAGATGGGAAAAGCTATGGTGGATAATTAAACAGATGCTATTCAATAATCAATGGATTGGCTGGATTAAATAATATGTGGAGACTACAAGATTTTCTATATTGGTAAATGGTACTTCAGTATGTACTTTCAAAGGAGGAAATGGATCCCTTATCCCTTCTTCTTTTTGTGATTGTCAGTGGGTACTTCACATAGAAAATGCAAGATGTAGAGTTGAAGAAGGAGATCAAAGAATACACAGTGCATAGTACAAAGGTGATAACCCACTTGATTTTTATAGATGATGTGCTAGTCTTTGTTGAAGCCAAACAAAATACATTGGGTATGTTACAACTACTTCTAAAGGCATTTGGTGAGAAAATAGGGATGCATGTGAATGCAAGTAAAACACACCACTTCTTGTCCAAAAACTATTATTAGATGGGGACTAGATAAAATAGGCAATGGGTGAAAATTTACAACAAAATATCTTGGGTTACCATTGGATGGAGGTAATCTACATGTTAAAGACTTTGTTGATTACACTGACAGATTGGAGGAAATAATTAATAGGTGGCCGACACATAGAACTTCTATGGAAGGGAGAACTATGCTTGTGAAGGTATCTATTGATGGACGTCTTATCTTTTGTGTAAAACAAGGGGAGATACTTGAACCAGTTCTTAATAGAATGGAGATGAAAATAGCAAACTTCTTATGGGTAGTGAGTATCATCCAATGAGGTATGCAAGAATGGCTCTTACAAAAGTTGAAGGAGGATTAGATCTAAAATCCCTTAGAGATATAACAAAATGGGGGACACTAAGAAGAATAATTACCTATCATGAAGGGTCTTCCACATGTGGAAAATGGATGAGAGAAAGAAATCCAAGAGGCTTAGATTTAAAACCATATACAAGATAGGGTTATTCACACACTATTAATGTCATGATAGATTTATGGAAATAAGTGAAGCATTTATTTTACCCTCATTCTTTAGCAATTTAAAAGTTGAAAGATTCATAGATAAAGAAGTGGAAAGACCAAGAGCTGCAAAAGCCAATCAACTGGAGCAGGTATGGTCAGGTATACATGTACCAAAATGGTGCATGTGTGTCCATAAAATTCTACATAATACACTAGTTACTCTGGACAAGATACATACATGGAATCAGGACGTTGTTGCAATTTGCATGATATGTAAAGTCGAGGATGAGTCCCATACTCACCTGATATCTTACTGTATATTAACAAATGAGGTATGGAAGATTATATGTGAATATTTCAGATTACAATTGAAGTTGGAAGATGAACCAAGAAGAATGTTAGCAAGTCCTGGGAAGTATGACAAGAAGAAATTATTATTTTCTTCTCTATGCTACGACAATTGGGAGGATAGGAGGGCTATTAGGCATGGTGGTACAACGACTACTGCAAATAGTATTGCTATAAAATATTGTAAAAGCTTTAAACACAAATGGCATACTAGATAGACGAATGAGTTGTTTTCTATTTTGATGTATGGCATTGGGCTATATGTAACTCTTACACTCCTATATTTTTAGGAGAAAGTCAGAATATATTTGCCTAATTTTGATATATATATATGTCTATATATATTTGTCTATATATATATATATATATATATATATATATATATCTGCAATTTACACACGTCATCTTAAAAGTTGTGTTTGGATGGTAGATGTGTAGCACAGTAATGGCCAATAACTCTAGATATCTATACCAGGTGGTTGTGTTTGTTTATTAATGTTTTATCTCAATTTGCATATTGATCCTTTGACTTCTCTTCCATTTGTATAAGTATTATTCTCTTCTACTTATGCTCCCCTTAGATGTAACTCAAGGTTTCTCCATTATCATGTAATATGCATAACATTGGGATATTTTTATTACTATTATGAGGAAGAAGAAGATGCTCAACTTCAGACAAATCGACCATCTCGAAGACAAGCTAACTGACTGGAGGACTGTGGATGAATGACAATAGGAGGACCCAAACCAATTAGTTGGAGGCCCAACTGATCGACTAAATGATCTAGAATATGGTGGACCGAAGACCAGGAGACCAGGGAGACAACCAAATGACCAGCCACCAGGCAATTCGATCGGTTCAAGGGTTGAACCTATTTATGCAGATTGGGAAGCTTAGATCTTCATCAACAACAAGTTTCATCCTAAGATGTAGACCCTAGGTAGTGGTAATTCTTTGTGGCTTCAAGGAATTATAATAGTATGACCATAACCATCACTTATGTTTTATTGCATGGTTTCGTTTGTGTGATATAGCATGTATACGATACATAATATAAGTTTGTGGTGATTGATATGTATATGTATTTATAAAAACAACTCATACAATACTTATTAAGTCTAAGATACTTTCTATTAGCAACACACATGAAAATCTTGATCAACTATCTGTTGGCACACCAAGAATGGTGTGTTCCATCTCATGGAAGTATGATGGTAGTTATGTGGGCCTACCAAGTGGAGTGCATTACAATAATGTTGGATTTTTGTGCAGGCTTAACTGGGTGTCCTTAATGAGATTAAGTACCTAGAAGCATGCATATGACTATGAAAAATATTTGTGCTTACCATATATCCAAGAATTGCATAAGATATAAATGGCAAATGTTGTCTACCTTAATGATTTATAACAGACTCACACATTGGTTGTCTAATAATTAATTGTTTTGGATCTTAGATCACTAGAAGGTTGCAAAGTGAAATCTTCCAAATTGATATGTGATGGCTATCAATTTGAATAAAATAGTGGGAGAAATAATTAATTAAAGGCATAATTAATATCATCAATTATTATTCAAATCAAATCAAAAGTGTTTTGAAAAATGCAAATTTTCTCTTGTAGAATCTATTGAAAATAAATCATAGTTGCGACCAGTCCTTAAGAATGACAAACTTAATGGAAATAATTTTTGGGACTAATTTTGGACTTCTCGAAGGTTTCTTAATGATGAGCGTAAGCTCTATGTCCTTGATAAAACAGTGTCAAAAATACCTACTCCTGATGTGGCTAGGGTTAAGGTGGATGCTTACTGGAAGCATGCCAATGATACCTTGGACATAAATCACCTTATGCTAAGTTGCATCAACAATGAGTTTGATGAGTAGTGTGAATACATTGGGATACTTGAGATGGTAACATATCTTAAGAACATCAACCATAATCATAGAAAAAAAGAATGTTACAATGTCTCAAAGGATCTCTTTGATCATAAAATGACAGAGGGAGATCTAGTAGAGTACCATGTGCTCAATATGATTGGACATGTAGAACATCTGGAAGAACTGGGATTCTATTTGATCTATGAGTTGTCCACATATATGATTCTACAATCATTACCTGAATCATATAGCCATTTTATCAAGTTTTACCACTTGAATAATAGGGCCAAACTATTGTAAGATTTGCTTGACATGAAAATTAATGTTAAAGAAAAAATGAAGAAGGAAAAATCCTTGGTGATGATCAGTGGAGTGGAGTCTAAGGTTGAAAGTAAGGCCATGAAGATATCTGAGGCTAACCATAAATCCAAATTTTTAGCACTCAAGATAAGGATAGAAAAGTACAGGTGGAATATGTCCTTTGTACTTGATGGCAGTCAGGAAGAAGAAGATGGGGATAGATGTTATAACCTCAATTTTTGGGTCCAATTGGTGAGAAATGCAATTTCTCATATTAAGGATAATTGAACAAATAATGATGTGATTTGTTTTGAATAAATGAATTCTTTGCACAATAGCCTTGATTGGTTGCTTTGTGGGCTTTATTGGCTATTGGGCCCAATAACATGGCAATAATAAAGAAAATTCAATTAGTGAATGAATAATTTAATAATAGATAAAAGAAATATGTAGAAACCTCTAGAAGGCAAATCCAAAGAGGATTTCGTGCCTCTTGGATTCCTTGGGTTCCAAGGAGTCTAAAGTTGCAAAGAAAAGAAATAAGAAAAAGAAAAGATTAATTAAATATTTCTATATGAAGAAAGAAATTGAAAACATTGATGAAATGTGGAAATTAAGTGAAAAGATGGATAATTGAGTTTCCCTTTATGGAATTTCGTATCCCAAGGATTTCTTATGATAAAAGGGATGCCAATGAGGAAAATAAGAGAGAGATAAAAAGAAATCCTCAAAAAGAGATAATTAAATGAGAAATAAACAATATAATGTGAAATAATGCATAATGATGCATCTAGAAGGATAATAAGTATCCAATGAGAGAATTTCGAAATAATGGAGTATCTTGGGATCCAAGGAGTCCCAATGAAGAGGAAAGAAAGAGAAAATACTAAAAAGGCAAAATAAAAGGATAATGTGTTGCTTCTTTAATGAATTATATGAAATTGTTTAAAAAGATGATATTTTTCTTTAAAGGAAAATAGGACTTCGTGGTTAATGGATTAAAATGCAAGAACAATGATGACAAGTAAGAAGAAAATTCGAATTCCTAATAATTATAGAAAAGGTATATCAAAAAGGCAAAGAGGAAGAGAGATTATATATATATATATACATATATTACTTCTTATGGGAAGAATATGTTTTCCTTTACGATAGGGACTTGTTCCCTCTTGAATCTCGTGGATAAGTTACCTAGGCCCTAACTACCTCCCCTATATAAGGGGCATGACCCTGGGCCAAGACCAGAGGATCCCCGGCATCGCTTTCCTCCATTGCTTACATCTTTAACCCTAACCCTAAGTATCACCTTGAGCATGATGCAAAGAGAGGAAAATAGAAAGGTGCGACGAAGTCCTGGTGTTCTACGGAGTCAGGGAAAGCATTGCCATCACACCCGTGCCCTAGGGTACGCACAAAGGCGGCCGTCGGGCTGCAGCAATGGCCACGGAAACCTGGCCGTGGGATGGAGAACCAGCCGCATTGGCTGACTTTTTGGTTGAGCATCAGTTGCGCCCAGGTGCGGCGGTGTCAGGGGAGCTTCCTCCGGCGAGCTCCGTGGTCCAGAGAGGGAGAAACGAGCCACGCTTGGCTGCAGGGGCGGCCGCAAATACATGGCTCGTCGGACGTGAAAACGGCCACCGCGGCCAGGGTTTGAAGGTGCTCTGGTGCGCCATGGAGTGGAGAAGATGGAGGAATGTTTTCCGGTGAGAAACGCCACTCTGGGGGCAAGAATCGGGCGCCGCACCAGGCTGCAACGGCGGCCAGGAAGGGCTGCCCGAGGTTGAAGACAACCTAGGGTCCGTTGGACAGTTATACCCCTGACTTAACAAGGGCCACTCGTTTTAAGTGGAGGGTAGCGCGGTAATTTGGTTATTTTCCCAAAAGGGGCGCGTTGCATGGCTATGCTGACGTGTCAGCATGTTATTGGCCAAGTAAGTGTTTTTCTTGCAAAATTTATAACTTAAGATTCGTAGCTCGGATGACAAAAAGTTATATATGAAAGTTGATCTTCAGAATGAGAGGAATCCAAATAAATTATGATCGAATCCTGATTCCTTTTGCAATTCGAAAAATAATAGAAGATATCAACTTTTATGTATTAATGCTTAAAGAACCCTACTTTGATATAAATAAAGTGTTTAATAGGGTTTAATGGATCTTTAGAGTTGATATTAATCTGTTAAATGTAAAAAGGAACATTGAATTCAAAAAGGAAGAACTTTGCACATGATTAGTTTAATTTAGAATGTATATGCTTGAAATTGGAAAAATACCTAAAGTTATCCTCTTTAATTATTTAACTAAGGAAAAACCCTTAGATTTGATGATAGATGGATAATTCAAGATGATATTAACCTATTGTTAATAAAAGAGAGAATAGGATTCAAAATATGATCCTTTTTATAATCTGGCTTAATTTAGGGTTTCGTGCACGAATGTGCATTAATGAGCTTGAAAACCCTAATTTAGATGAATATGTCTTTTAATTGTTTTAGTTGTTCAAATCTGTAAATAAATAGGGATATGATGATCCTAAGTCAATTTTGGGTATAAAAGATTATTAAAATGAATAGTTGAGAAATTAAGGTTCATATAAATGGAAAAGAGTATTTTAGGGTTTGTTAACCTAAAAAGGATAAAGTCCGAGAAATTGATCTAAGAAACCCTAATGAGTATTAATGGAACCGTAATGCAGATTAGAAACCCTAGAAAGAGAATCCAAGTCAATAAAGTAGTTTCTTGATAAGTGTGTAATAAATAGAGTACATATTTATTTCAGGGACTATGTGATGATTGAATTACTTGCTTGGATCTGTTGATTGACTTGATTGTATACACATGAAGTATATGTTGAATAATCTGCATGACTCTTCAAATCAGGTATGTGGTTACGCTTATGACTACCCGAGTTAGTTTTCCGATGGATTCCCGATTGTTTAATCGCATTGAATGCAACTAAACTGTTGGATGTTTATTTATTTCATGCAACTATAAAGTGGCTATGATTATCACTATAAATGAGTATATATAACTGGCTTGATCCGGGTCCACCTCTGTTACTTTGAAAAGGCTAAAAAGGGGTAATCCTAGAGAAGGGTCTAGGTTATCAAGAGTTAGAAATTGGGCTACCTACGTGTAGTGCCATGCGACTCATTAGCTGCCATGAGTTAAGGAGTGGGCTACTTACGGGTAGTGCCATGTGACTCAACCCTAGAAATTGGTTCACCTATGGGTGGGACCATGAGGGGTTTAATGGGGATCTACCATAAGGAAGGTAGGATCCAAGTCCACTGCAGGGATAGTACAGAGGATAGGGTACTCGTGGATCGCGGATGTTATATGTAAAATGTAATCTTGACTGATTAATGATTAATTGAATGATTACATGGTTATCATAGTTGCAAGATTATTGTTTCCCCCACATACCAGCTATGGCTGACCGACGTTTTGTTTGTCGGCGTTTTAGGTACAATGAAAAGAACAAACAGTAAAGTGGCACACGTGATACTAAATGAGAATTAAAGTACAAAGGAGGATTAGATAGATTAGTATCGGTATGGATAGAAGTTTAGAGATCCAAGTTTTCAAAAGGTATGTAAAGAAAAATTTTATTACCATTTTTAGTATAGTCTGTTAGAATTTAATAATTGTTTATGGTTATATGTCGAACCTTTGATCCGGGATTAATGGGTGCGGCTTAACCTCTCGGTCTCCCTTAATTGGGGGTTATCGGAAGGTGGGGTCGTAACATTTGGTATCAGAGCCTGGGTTCCTCAGTTAACCATTGATAATTATTAAATTTTACAAACTCCATAGAACTCAAGGGAGTTATTAGAGGAGTATCCGAAAGACGGAGGTGTCTAGAAAGGGATCACGACCGGGGGCTGGCAAGATTTTCCTCCACACCGCTAGTCGGAATACGAGGACTCCCGGACCCGTGTGACCGCCTGGCCAAAGTCTTAGGGTACAAATCGAAATAAGATACCTTTAGGACTTCTCATCTTATTCATCCCTTCTCATCACAAAATTCTGATAAGGACCTAAAGGATTAGGGTTTTCTTTCTCCTCCTCACCCTCCTGAGGTATGGGTAAGGTTAATAAGGTTTAAGGAATCCTCCACTGAATTAATGAAAGACATGTAAATAAGATGTCATGGACATAAGCTTAATAGATTAAGCGCAAAATAAATAATAGATACATGCTTAGGTCGTATGACATGAGATGCCATGTCCTCAGGAGAGACCTGAGGCTAGACCTTCTTGTCAGGAGGATAAGTCAGTCTTGGAGATAAAGATCTCCATTACAAGTAGAGACCCGGCACATCCTCTGCGGATGATGCTAACCCTAACCCTAAGTGATGGATAGAGAGAGATGAGCTAGACCAGGTGTTTGAAGGGACACGCCTTTGGGATGCCATATGATCCATGGATGACCTAACACCTTTGGCAACCCAACCCTAGGAAGGGTCGTGCGTGTTAGGGTAAAGGATATCTCCATAGGTGATGAGGTTAGTGAAGGACCTTAGAAAACCCTATGGGCTTGTAGGGCATAGCTGGCACCTAGGGCACGTCATAATGCTGACAGTAGGATGAAACCCTGGATGATCATGCGCAACCATAAGTTTGAATTTAGGTTTCACCCACGTAGAGCATGTTTTGAGGATGATCCTTCATGAAGAAAGGACCTCTAATGGTGAGGTTGGATGTAGGGTTAGCTCTAGAGAGAGAAGGAAACCCAACAAGAAGGTTGGAAGCCTAAAACCCTGAACAATGGATGATATTGGTTGCTTCATGATCGATCCCTGAAAGTTGATGATATCTTGGTTTCCTTAGAGGGACCAAACCCTAGAGATGGAAGATGAAACATCTGGTGCCTACGTTCCTACAGTACAGGTGATTACCTTCTGAGGTAGGGAGAAGAGTTCCTTAGACCTAGAGAGGTTAGGAAGAAGAGTTCCTTAGACCTAGAGATGGTTAGTGAACAAGTTTCGAGGCCTTGTACCTTATGGTTTGTCCTTGAGGAAAATCCAACCCTAAGTGTTGCTCGAGTTGAAGGATGACAGGAAGTGTGTGTCATGCCTTTTGCATGCTTGGTTCGTAGAGATAGGGCATGCAGTTGAACACCTAAAAGTGAACTTAAGGTTCCTAGGCCTAAGAAGGGAAGTGGTATACCTAATGCTCATGACGAAAATTAAGTTTCTATAGTTTCGATCATGGTAAGCCTCTTGAATAGAGGAAAGGAGAAGCCCCTTAAGTTTAAAGTGTGTTTGATGAACCCCTCGTAGCTAGGTTGATGATAAAGGAAGGTACGATCTTGATCCAGTATTGAGGAAAGAGGACATGTATGACCTAGTAGGGTTCAGTAAGTGATCTGTTTATACTTTAATAGCTTGCTAGGGTTAAGTGGGCTCATGTGGATGTAAACCCTAGACCTAAGAGCTTTTGGTGACCTTGTGGTCAAGAGATAGTTTTACTCCCATCCTAGGAGAGAGACACCTTTAATAGGGTGTATATCAGTTTTGATTAGTTTAAGGTAACCTAAAGATGTCTCTTAGGATCTTGAGAAACTAAGTGAAAAGTACATGGTAGGAGTATGAACCCGTAGGCCCATAGATATCCATCTCTAAGTGCATGCAGATGTGTTACCATGGAGGTAACCGGTATAGGGCTTGACCAAGGTAGGCAGGTTGCCATGATCTCGATGAAAGAATGAAGGTCCGCCCATGAATGCAGAAAGAGAGATGATGAAGACTTGGGTTAGGTTCTAAGTGAACATGTACTGTAATGGAGAATCCTAAAGTCTATCCTAGGGTCAGGTAGGGATAAGACCGATGAAAGTAGGAGTTTCCTATTTCCCCAGTTGCACATGACCATAGGGTCGGGAGGTAACAGCTATCATTGTCTGAGGGCCATGGGTTAGGAGATTGATCACCTTCATGAACTCATGGGACCCAAAGGGCAGATGAGTAGGGCACTCTCTTGATGCATGAGGGAAGAGGGATGACCCCAAAAGAATTGGTACCCTATAGACCTAGAGGAGATGACCAAGGATATAAACCTCGGTAGGTTCAAGACTTGTTTGATATCATGATGGTTGTGATGAAGAGAAATATGTGGCACGTTGCAACTCAGATTTAAAGGTGTACTGGCGAGGTGGGATGTACCATCTCTACTCTTGGAACAGGAAGAACTCTGTATTTGGACTACAGCCAAATGCTTATTTCCTCTTGTTATGGGGGTGAGAGATAGGACATTACGCATACCGTACACCAAGGATAAGAGATGATTGGAACGATGCCACGAGAAATAGGGATAGAGGAGATATCTACCCTAGTAAAGTGAATGATACATGGATGGTTTGTAAACCCTAAGAGGAATGAGGTAGTTCACTTATGAGGATGTTTTTATCATGAGCTATGTGGAACTTACAAGTTATACCAGGTTGAGTTTGATCACCATGGAGATGGAATCAGAGAGTGTTCTTAGGAAGATAAACATATAGTTTGAGGTGACATGATAAGTGAAATGCATGAAAGAGTAACGTTACCTAATACCTAAGGATGTGAAGTGGTACTGGATGCTCTGGTTGAGATACATCTGACTTGTTTAACTAGAAGCTAGAAGAGGTTGTTTGGCTAACCCTAAATTTGAAAAGGAGAGGAGGTTCGATAACACCCAGATGTAACGAGATACGTTGAAAGGTTAAGGGTTGTTTGGTTAGCCAGTCTAATCCTTGACATGATGGAAGGATGATGGTAGAACCTCAAGTGCACCTCTTTGGAAGAGAAGGTGATGAAACCCCGACTAGAGTGGTTTAGAGTTTCGAGGAGTTGATCTTGAAAGAGTCATGACATACAGGGAGTCATGGTTGGAGATCATCATACACCGTGGAAAATGGCAATAGCACTTTGGATGCTTAAGATGAAGTTGCATGTGGTGTATGGCCATGCAAGCCAAGAGGTAAAGGACAAACCCCAGTAACCTAGTGTATCGATATAGAGGACAAAAGAATCCTTGAGAGGGAATGAGAAGATCAACACTATGGATGTTGTGATAGGTCTTCCCTGGATTGAGGAAGGTCGAGATACAATGTGGGTTATGGTAGGTCGCCTTACCTAGATAATATAAGAAAGGAAGAATTTGATTAAGGGACAGATCCAGTTGAACTACCCATGAGAAAGATGGTTAACTTACACCATGAGGCAAGTTCAAAGGATTCTTGAGTTTGACCTAAAGGTTCGCTTCCATAAAGTGGAAGTAGGTACATGGGAAACTCGAGGATAGTATAGTTTATCACCCCTAACGATGGTTAGTATGATCCAGACTAAAGGGTCTGATGAGGGCATGCGTGCTCATTTAGGGTGATATCTAGAGACAGTTCTTGTCCTATGAAAGATGTGACAATGACCACTATAGCCAGTATCGGGTGGTATATAAAGCTCGGTAAGGGAGGTTGTGTCGGTCACCACTTTAGTAAGGTAATGTTGGTGAAAGGACCACATGATGGTTAGAAAAGTACCACATGATGGTTAGAAAAAGGACCCCAGTACGTGTAGATGAAGTCACTTTGGTTGCACAAGGGCTGAAAGGAGCCTAGAGACGATGAGAGTCGTGAGCATATGCAAAGTAGACTGACATACAAGTTACTGAGGGAGAAAATGTGACATGAAAATCCGACCCCTCTAAGTTATACCCAAGAGAGTCGAGTCCCCGATACATGGGTCCATTAGAGATGGATGGGTGAAGGAGGTTAGGTTTGTCCCTACCCCTCAGGATAGAGTAATGTGAGATGAGTTCCATATGTCCAATTTAGAGCACTATGTGAGGTAACCCGACCATGTGCTGAGCAATGAACCTAGTGAGCCCCAAGGGAGGCTGAAATGGCCTGAGTCACCTGTGTAGTTTATAGACGCCAGGATGAAAGAACTCAGAGAAAAAGAATATGTGATAATAAAGGTTCTTTGAAAATGCCATGGGTACGGCAAAGCCACATAGGGGCCAATGATGGACATGGAAAAGTCTTATCCTGAATTGTTTGTTTGCTTGTTTGAATTTTGAGGACAAAATTCCTATAAGAGGGGAAGGATGTTATAACCTCAATTTTTGGGTCCAATTGGTGAGAAATGCAATTTCTCATATTAAGGATAATTGAACAAATAATGATGTGATTTGTTTTGAATAAATGAATTCTTTGCACAATATCCTTGATTGGTTGCTTTGTGGGCTTTATTGGCTATTGGGCCCAATAACATGGCAATAATAAAGAAAATTCAATTAGTGAATGAATAATTGAATAATAGATAAAAGAAATATGTAGAAACCTCTAGAAGGCAAATCCAAAGAGGATTTCGTGCCTCTTGGATTCCTTGGGTTCCAAGGAGTCTAAAGTTGCAAAGAAAAGAAATAAGAAAAAGAAAAGATTAATTAAATATTTCTATATGAAGAAAGAAATTGAAAACATTGATGAAATGTGGAAATTAAGTGAAAAGATGGATAATTGAGTTTCCCTTTATGGAATTTCGTATCCCAAGGATTTCTTATGATAAAAGGGATGCCAATGAGGAAAATAAGAGAGAGATAAAAAGAAATCCTCAAAAAGAGATAATTAAATGAGAAATAAATAAGATAATGTGAAATAATGCATAATGATGCATCTAGAAGGATAATAAGTATCCAATGAGAGAATTTCGAAATAATGGAGTATCTTGGGATCCAAGGAGTCCCAATGAAGAGGAAAGAAAGAGAAAATACTAAAAAGGCAAAATAAAAGGATAATGTGTTGCTTCTTTAATGAATTATATGAAATTGTTTAAAAAGATGATATTTTTCTTTAAAGGAAAATAGGACTTCGTGGTTAATGGATTAAAATGCAAGAACAATGATGACAAGTAAGAAGAAAATTCGAATTCCAAATAATTATAGAAAAGGTATATCAAAAAGGCAAAGAGGAAGAGAGAGTATATATATATATACATATATTACTTCTTATGGGAAGAATATGTTTTCCTTTACGATAGGGACTTGTTCCCTCTTGAATCTCGTGGATAAGTTACCTAGGCCCTAACTACCTCCCCTATATAAGGGGCATGACCCTGGGCCAAGACCAGAGGATCCCCAGCATCGCTTTCCTCCATTGCTTACATCTTTAACCCTAACCCTAAGTATCACCTTGAGCATGATGCAAAGAGAGGAAAACAGAAAGGTGCGACGAAGTCCTGGTGTTCTACGGAGTCAGGGGAAGCATTGCCATCACACCCGTGCCCTAGGGTACGCACAAAGGCGGCCGTCGGGCTGCAGCAACGGCCACGGAAACCTGGCCGTGGGATGGAGAACCAGCCGCGTTGGCTGACTTTTTGGTTGAGCATCAGTTGCGCCCAGGTGCGGCGGTGTCAGGGGAGCTTCCTCCGGCGAGCTCCGTGGTCCAGAGAGGGAGAAACGAGCCACGCTTGGCTGCAGGGGCGGCCGCAAATACATGGCTCGTCAGACGTGAAAACGGCCACCGCGGCCAGGGTTTGAAGGTGCTCTGCGTGCGCCATGGAGTGGAGAAGATGGAGGAATGTTTTCCGGTGAGAAACGCCGCTCTGGGGGCAAGAATCGGGCGCCGCACCAGGCTGCAACGGCGGCCAGGAAGGGCTGCCCGAGGTTGAAGACAACCTAGGGTCCGTTGGACAGTTATACCCCCGACTTAACAAGGGCCACTCATTTTAAGTGGAGGGTAGCGCGGTAATTTGGTTATTTTCCCAAAAGGGGCGCGTTGCATGGCTATGCTGACGTGTCAGCATGCTATTGGCCAAGTAAGTGTTTTTCTTGCAAAATTTATAACTTAAGATTCGTAGCTCAGATGACAAAAAGTTATATATGAAAGTTGATCTTCAGAATGAGAGGAATCCAAATAAATTATGATTGAATCCTGATTCCTTTTGCAATTCGAAAAATAATAGAAGATATCAACTTTTATGTATTAATGCTTAAAGAACCCTACTTTGATATAAATAAAGTGTTTAATAGGGTTTAATGGATCTTTAGAGTTGATATTAATCTGTTAAATGTAAAAAGGAACATTGAGTTCAAAAAGGAAGAACTTTGCACATGATTAGTTTAATTTAGAATGTATATGCTTGAAATTGGAAAAATACCTAAAGTTATCCTCTTTAATTATTTAACTAAGGAAAAACCCTTAGATTTGATGATAGATGGATAATTCAAGATGATATTAACCTATTTTTAATAAAAGAGAGAATAGGATTCAAAAATGATCCTTTTTATAATCTGGCTTAATTTAGGGTTTCGTGCATGAATGTGCATTAATGAGCTTGAAAACCCTAATTTAGATGAATATGTCTTTTAATTGTTTTAGTTGTTCAAATATGTAAATAAATAGGGATATGATGATCCTAAGTCAATTTTGGGTATAAAAGATTATTAAAATGAATAGTTGAGCAATTAAGGTTCATATAAATGGAAAAGAGTATTTTAGGGTTTGTTAACCTAAAAAGGATAAAGTCCGAGAAATTGATCTAAGAAACCCTAATGAGTATTAATGAAACAGTAATGTAGATTAGAAACCCTAGAAAGAGAATCCAAGTCAATAAAGTAGTTTCTTGATAAGTGTGTAATAAATAGAGTACATATTTATTTCAGTGACTATGTGATGATTGAATTACTTGCTTGGATCTGTTGATTGACTTGATTGTATACACATGAAGTATATGTTGAATAATCTGCATGACTCTTCAAATCAGGTATGTGGTTACGCTTATGACTACCCGAGTTAGTTTTCCGATGGATTCCCGGTTGTTTAATCGCATTGAATGCAACTAAACTGTTGGATGTTTATTTATTTCATGCAACTATAAAGTGGCTATGATTATCACTATAAATGAGTATATATAACTGGCTAGATCCGGGTCCACCTCTATTACTTTGAAAAGGCTAAAAAGGGGTAATCCTAGAGAAGGGTCTAGGTTATCAAGAGTTAGAAATTGGGCTACCTACGTGTAGTGCCATGCGACTCATTAGCTGCCATGAGTTAAGGAGTGGGCTACTTACGGGTAGTGCCATGTGACTCAACCCTAGAAACTGGTTCACCTATGGGTGGGACCATGAGGGGTTTAATGGGGATCTACCATAAGGAAGGTAGGATCCAAGTCCACTGCAGGGATAGTACAGAGGATAGGGTACTCGTGGATCGCGGATGTTATATGTAAAATGTAATCTTGACTGATTAATGATTAATTGAATGATTACATGGTTATCATAGTTGCAATATTATTGTTTCCCCCACATACCAGCTATGGCTGACCGACGTTTTGTTTGTCGGCATTTTAGGTACAATGAAAAGAACAAACAGTAAAGTGGCACACGTGATACTAAATGAGAATTAAAGTACAAAGGAGGATTAGATAGATTAGTATCGGTATGGATAGAAGTTTAGAGATCCAAGTTTTCAAAAGGTATGTAAAGAAAAATTTTATTACCATTTTTAGTATACTCTGTTAGAATTTAATAATTGTTTATGGTTATATGTCGAACCTTTGATCCGGGATTAATGGGTGCGGCTTAACCTCTCGGTCTCCTTTAATTGGGGGTTATCGGAAGGTGGGGTCGTAACAATAGAGATCTCCACTTTAGGTATATACGTTATGGATATAAATTTTTTTAATTCTTCATCTTGTATACTAGATACTTGATGTGGATTTCACCTATGCTCAAATATGAAGGATATGAAAAGAAGTAGGCCTTGAAGAAAGGGTGAGGTTAAACTATGAATCAGAAATGGAGCAAGAGTTGTTGCAACTGAAGTTGGAACCTATAATTAATTCTACCTATAGGGCTTGTAATATAGTTAACAAACTTCTATTATGTACATGACATGAATAGAAAGATCATTTATGTGTCTTTTATGGACAATGGTGGATATGGATTTTATATTAATAATGATTAATGTTCTATTTCGAATGATGAGATATTTTATGAAAGTGCCCCAATGTATTCTGGTTTTTATTTTCTAGATCTAAAATAGATAATTATAACATAAATATCAGAAGATTAAAAACTCAAAAAATTGAGCAAAAGATATCTTTGGCATTGCCATCTAGGGCACATAAATGTGAATTGCATATCTAGTCTCCATAAAAATCGTTATCTAAACTATTTTGATTATAAACCAATAGTGACATCTGAATTTTGTTTGTTGGGCAAGATGGCCAAGACTCCTTTCACTAAAAACAATGAGAGGACTAGTGATCTATTAGGACTCATACATACCGGTGTATGTGGCACTTTTAGAACAAATGCTAGAGGTGGGTATCATTACTTCATTACCATCACTGATGACTTTAGTAGGTATGGTTATGTTTACCTGATGAAATATAACTAAAAAACCCTTGAAAGTTCTAGGATTTCATGAATGAAGTACAAAACTAACTTGGAAAAAGTATTAAGGCACTTCATTCTGATTGGGGTGGAGAATACTTATGTCAAGAATTTGAGGACCTTCTGTGATCCCATGGTATCATATCACAATGGACTCCACCTAGAACACCACATCATAATGTTGTATAAAAAAGAAGGAATCTCACATTGCTAGATATGGTGTGGTCAATGACGATTTTAACTAAACATCCAACTACCTTTTGGGATTATGCTCTTGAAACCACCACATTTGCTCTAAATTAGATACCATCTAAAGTGGTTCAAAATACACCATATGAGATATGGTATGGGAAGTTTCCCAATATGTCTTTTATGAAGATTTGGGGTTGTCAAGCTTATGTGAGAAAGTAGTTTCCTACAAGTCTTGGATCCAAATAAGATAAATGTTAATTAGTTGGATATCCTAAGGAAAGAAAATGATATTACTTTTGTTCCCTATCTGACAACAAAGTGTTTGTTGTTAGAGATGTTGCATACCTAGAAAAGGATTTCATTTCCATAGGAATCAATGGGAGAAAAGTAGAACTCGAAGAGGTATGACACCAACAAGAAAACATTTAACTAGTAGATGTACAAGAGGAACAAGGAGAATAAAAATCATTGTTGAATCTCAAATTCCTCAAGTAACACATGAACCTTATAGATCTAGTAGTACAAGCCTTGAGCCTAAAAGATTTGGTTATCTTGTTAATCAAGAAGGTGGTGAGTTGGACATAGACAATGAGACAACAACCTATCTAGAAGCTACTAAAGAATCAAAGTCTGAGAATAGCTTGAGTCCATGATATCTAAGATGGAATCCATGTACACAAGCAAGGTATGGACCTTGGCTGACCCACCTGAAGGGGTAAAACCCAAAGGGTGCAAGTGGGTCTTCAAGAAGAAGAATGACATGGATGGTAAAGTAAAATATAAGGGCAGATTGCTTGCAAAGGGTTTTAGATAATTTCAATGTGTTTACTATGATGAAACCTTTTTTTCATTTGCCATGGTTAAGTCCATCAGGATCATGCTTACCATTGTAGCTTATGATGACTATGAGATTTGGCAGATTGATGTTAAAGCTACATTCCTTAATGGTAATTTTCTTGATGATGTGTACATGACACGAACTGAGAAATCTAAAGGATGAAAATAAAATTTGTAATCTACAAAGGTCAATCTGTGGATTGAAGCTAGCATCTCGAAGCTGGAATCTTTGATTTGGAGGGTGTGTACATGTCAAAGAATTTGGCTTCAATCAAAATGAAGATGAAACTTGTGTTTACAACCAAGTTAGTGGGATCGTGATTTTATTCCTCATATATTATGTTGATGGCATACTTTTAATAGGGAATGACATCCCTACTTTACAAATGATAATGTTCTGACTTGGAAATATGTTTTCTATAATGACTTAGAAGAAGCATCCTATATCATGGGAAATAAGATCTATGGAGATAGATCTAAAAGGCTTCTTGAATTAAGTAAGAGCACAAACAATGACAAAGTGTTGAAGAGGTTTAACATGGAGGAATAAAAGAGAGGACACCTACCCATGACTCATGGAATTACCATCTCTAGAGCCTTGTAACATACCAAATTTGGAATCCTACCCTAATAGTTTTACCCTTTTGACTTAGCAAAACAAGGATAAGCTAATACATGTAACTAAGACAATAATAGAACATATAATATGACACCTCAAGTACACAAAATACTTTGTTCTTAATAATGACTCATTTGGATGATAATAAGAAATTAATGTACTTAATTGAATAAATATTTCCCATATATTCTTAATATAGGGTTATATGCACAAATACCTCAGTTGGGTTTTAATTGATGGGTTTTAAGGGTAATTCATCACTAAGATATTTCATCCTAGAACTTTCTAGTACTTTGTAGAATAGGAAATAGAAGAGACAATCCAAACTATATATAGAGGAGATGATAAATGCAATAATTGGAGGTAATATGGAATTTAATGGATAAAAGAAGATAATGATGAATATATTGTTCCAAAAGTCATAATTGGAAACCCACAAAGTTAATTTGGAACTAAATATCCTTTTCTTGATTGAATAGAAACTTAAAGGCTAAGTATCATCTAAATTAGAAGATAAATGCATATTTTAATGACTTATCAAAAGAAAATAGGAATTAGGCCAATAAAGTGAAATAAAATAGTTAACTCCCTCAAATTGGAAAAATAACTCCAAATTCATAATCTAAACATAAAAAAAGACTATGGGAAAATTTACAACTAATTTGGATAATGTTTGATTAATGAGTAAATATAGGAGAGAGAAAGTGTGTAGAATCTTCAATTTATTAAATAAAGAAATAAAATCTCAACGTACAAAATTAATGATAAAATCGTACCCAATTCACTTAGGGGATTTGTGGGTCAAGTTTCATCAATTTTGGATAATCCTAATGCCATTAATGATGGAGGAAAGTGAAAATGAGATTCGATTTATTTAACACATTAAATATTTCCAAAGGGTAAAACTAAGTGTATATTCGAATTCTACATGTTTAACTTAACTTATGTGCAAAATTTGGTTTAATTTGGATAAGCCTAGAACCCCTAAATGAGGAAAGAGAAAATACATGAATTACTTGGATTTTAATTTGTTTAATTTAGTTTATTCTCCTAAGATTGGGCTGTCACGCGGCCCACTTATATTGGACTGAATCTTAGCCTTGGATGAGAATCCGACGGAGGAGGAATTGTCTCCTACCTCCAGTCATACTCTTTCTCGCGGCTACAATCACGCTAGTTTTCTTCCATGCTTTCCTCTTCTATCTTTCCTTTTCGGCACCTCAGGTCTTGATTTCCGCCATCTCCATGACTTTTAACGTAGTTGATCCCTATTTTAATAGGGTTTCCCTCATCATAGACCCAAGTCGGCTAGAGCTTTCCTTTCCCTCCTCTATTTTATGGTTCTTGTAGGTTCCTCATTGAAACCTAACTCTGCACCTATATATAGGGCCTCGCCCACAATCCTTGAACCCCTAGTGACCTTTTATAATAGCCACATTGGTCTCAATCACCAGGCAACCTCGTCTCCCTACTCCGTCTCCCATTTTCTTCAGTGATAGGTTCGTCTGGTGGTTCCAGAGCATGGTGGTGCTCGTTCTTGGTTGGTTTCTCATCATGAGGGTGTAGGCAAGCTTTGGGAGCACTTGCCTTTCTCAAATTTTAGGTACTGGCGAATTCCCACTTTTGATTGGTTTTTTTCTTCTTTCTAAATAGTCGACGGTTATTTCCTTTTCTCACTAGGTTTCTTGCCCTCTTGTACTGATTTTGGGTGTTTGACCCTTCCTTGCTCTCTGTTTGGTCCTCCATTGGTCCTTCTTCCCTATCCGTGTTCCATAGTTGCTCCAGTTCTGGTGTAAGATCTTTCTTGGTCTGTAGTCGATCATTTTCATCGTGGTTTGGTCCACTGAATTTGTTGGAACCTCTGGAACTTAGTTCATGTAGGACTTTTCACCCAATTCACACTCGTCTGCGATCTGGAGCTTGTGTATCGACCTTTTTTTCTTAGTTGTCAAGGAGGCCATCATCGGGGAACAAACTCCAAGGTTGATTCCCCTCTTTGCCCTCATCTTTCGCTTTGTTTTAGCTTTCTATCGGAAGGGTATAATGGTCTTTTCACCCGATTTCCTTGGTTTGCCTTGGTCGAGATCTTGGCTGGCTTGGCTTTAGTTATCTGCTGACATGGGCGGCCCTAATTGTCCTACTCAAGTCTGCATGGATTCTCTTTGTCCTCACTTTGTGATCAGTTTGCTTGTAATTATCTGATTGGTTGACAATTGAAAAATTGATAACTAATTAGTGAATGATCAAAAAAATATGGAAAAATATTCGTTAGAATCATAAAAATAAGGTATAAATGATGGTATATGTTTTAATAATTGAATCTAAAGATTAATAACAGGTGTTTTCAATGGATCTAATTAAGGATGAATTAACTTGTAAAAACTATAACTAATTATCAATAAGTCAAAAAAATGTTTTGAACTTCTAATCAAATAAACTAAAATATGGAACGGTCTTCATAACCTAATTCACACATATATAGAAAGATGGTTTTAGTGTTTGGTTGATGAGTATGTAATTGACACAAAATCTATATATGTGTTTAATAGGCCTTTGGTGACCTAGACTTTGATCTAGGAGTGCTTTATAGTTTGGATTTTGATTTGAGGTATGTTGTATCCCCAATTCCTCTATCATGAGAAATTCACCTATCTTTTCATTCTCTTGAATTTGGCCTACACAATATGTCTTATCTTTTGATATCATGGTTCGTGTGAACTATCTTGATTATTATGGACTTGGATACTTTCTTGATATCTTATCTTGTGCCTTGGTGCATGTTGGTCTCTTATATTGATATGTGCCACTTTGAAGTGGATGTTATATGTTTGTGTTGTCCATTGTATGATGGCAACCATTGTATCATCTTCTGACTAAACTATTTACTTGCCTCTATATTTACATGCTATGTGAATCAATAGCACTAGAGTAATGTAAATTACATTGGTTTTGGCTGTGTGCCCCCTTTTGTTTTTGGGATGGTGGTTGTGGTTCCCCATACCTGAGTTTCAAGGATGTGAAGCCTTGTCTCAACTTTTATATATAATGGGAGATTGACGGTGAGTCATCTCTATCAGGTTTTCAAGGACGTGAAGCCTTAGATGCCTTTGTGTTTATATTATTCTAGGGCTATGTTTATCTCACATGCATGCAAATTTGATGATGTATGAGGGGTGTGTACCCTACTAGCTATCTATGTCCTTTTGTTGCACAATCTTTATTTTTTTTTTATGGCAAGTATCCTCTTTGATCATGTTATGATGTTTCTTTTCTTTTATGCCTATGTGGGCAGTCCTTATCTCTTGTATGGGAAGCATTTTACATTTGATATCCTTATTGCTTAAATTGCTCAAAGTTTCATTTAGCATACACATACTAGCTTTTTGCTGATGAATCCTCTTTTCTTTTCCTTTTGTGGGGTATGCCTCCAACCCCAGGTTAGATCAAGGAGAGGTGAACCTCAACATCAAAGTTGTAGTTGAGATTTTGAGAGACTTAAAGGGGTGGTTAGATGACACTCGGCTTGATCTTTGGCTTATGTGTTTAGTCTTCCTTTTGGACGCCCTTGTGTTGTGAAGTGATGTACTATGTTATCAAGCTTTGTAAATTGTTAGATAATGATATTTTCTACAGCTAGTCATTGTGTAATGATACAAACACGTTGAATGAATTGGTCTCCATCCCTTTGGTGAAAATTTTTATGTGGTATTTGGTTCAAGGGACGTGGTATTTTCTTTCTAGTAGAGGAGTGTTTTCACCTCTTTAAAGTATGGTATCACAGCCTCTAGCAGTCAGTTATCTAACTATTTCAAACTCATCTCCCTTTGCATGTTTACCTTTATCTTAGGGTGCTTACACCCAGTACCTTGCCTTGTGCAGGAAAATCCCTAATGGCGGGAGACAACTCAACGGTTGACGACCAATACGATTACGAGACGCCCAAAAACTCTAGGTTTGTTCAGGGGACCTCAACTTCTGCTATTTTGGGAGGTGCTATGACTCCAGAGCAAGAGTTGACCATGCTTTGACAACTCTTTGCATCTTCCATGGTGGGGAAGATGAAAGACCTGTCTGTACCTCAAAAGACTAAGGAGTTCTTGATCATGGAGTTCATGAATATGCAACCACCTTCCTTCAAGGGTGAATGTGAGATAGAGATGGTCGACAAAGCTAATGATTGGGTGTTAGCCTTAGAGAGGACTTTTGATGGTATGGCATGTCCTCCACATTAGAAGGTGAGGTTTGCTTTTTATGCCATGGATGGACCAACAAGAGTTTGGTGGAATGGAATTACAAGGACTAGAGATATCTCAACCATGACTTGGGTGGAGTTTTTGGCTCTTTTCCGTGGGAAGTACATATGTACTGCTACTTTGAAGAAGAAAGAGGTAGAGTCTTACAACTTGAAGCAAGGGTCCTTATCCATTTCTGCTTATGTGTAAAGGCTTCTACTGTTGGAGCGTTATGCAGTTGGTTTAGGTGAGGAACGTAAGGCTGACATTTTCCTCCAAGGGCTCAACTACAATGTGTGAGATGCTCTTATCCCACAACTACCCTTGACCATTCAACAGATGGTCAATAAAGCTTTGGCTGTGGAGTCTTACCCAGGGTTTCAACCTAGGGAGTTTGATAAGAAGAGGAAGTCCTTAGGTGATGAATAGAAAAGGGATAAGTGTGCTAAGTGAAATGGTTACCATCCTCCAGGAATGTGTTCTCAGGACAAACCTCATCATAATACACCAATGGTATGTCATTACAGTAATGAACCAGAACACATCCGACCTGATTGCCCTAAGAGTCATAATGGTCAGGCTCCAGCAGATTAACAGCAAGCACCTCCTTAGAATTAGGGCAATAATAATACTAACAATAATAGAGGAAGACATGTGGAAAGAAGAGTTGGACGAGTTTTTACTTTGGATGGCGAAGAAGTTAATGATGAAGATCAAGAGGAAGTTAACCCATAGTTCCTTAGATTAGTCTTAACTAAGAAGTATAGTTGAACCTTTCGTATCTGAAGTTAAGTTTGATAATAAGATGAACCCTTTTAAGGGGTGGTGGATAAGTTTTCTTATGAATGATTTGATTTCGAGGATGAAATCCCTTTAACAGGTGGTTTGTTATAACATACCCAATTTAGAACCCTACCCTGATAGTTTTACCCTTTTGACGTAGCCAAACAAGGATAAGCTAATACATGTAACTAAGCCAATAATATAACATATAATATGAAACCTCAAGTATATAACGATACACACAATACTTTTTTCTTAATAATGACTCATTTGGATGATAATAAGAAATTAAAGTACTTAATTGGATAACTATTTCCCATATATTCTTAATATAGGGTTATAAGCACAAATACCTTAGTTGGGTTTTAATTGATGGGTTTGAAGGGCAATTTTTCACTAAGAAATTTCGTCCTAGATCTTTCTAGTACTTTTTAGTATAGGAAATAGAAGAGAAAATCCAAGCTATATATAAAGGAGATGATAAATGCAATAATTGGAAGTAATATGGGATGTAGTGGATAAAAGAAGATAATGAGGAATATATTGTTCCTAAAATCATAAACGGAAACCCACAAAGATAATTTGTCACCCAATCTCATTTTCTTGACCTAAAAGAAACTTAAAGGACAAGTATATTCTAAATTAGAAGATAAATGTATATATTATTGACCTTATAAAAAGAAAATAGGAATTAGGCCAATAAAGTGAAATAAAATAGTTACTGCCCTCAAATTGGAAAACTAACTCCAAATTCATAATATAAACATAAAAATAAACCTTTGGGCAAACTTGCAACTAATTTGGATAATGTTTGATTAATGAGTAATTATAGGAGAGAGAAAGTGTGTAGAATCTTCTATTTATTAAATAAATAAATAAATAATCTCAACTTGTGAAATTAATGATAAAATCATACCAAGTCACTTAGGCGGACTTGTGGGTCAAGTTTCATCAATTTTGGATAATCCTAATGCCATTAATGATGGAGGAAAGAGAAAATGAGACTCATTTATTAAGCACTTTGAAGGTTTTCAAAAGGTAAAACTATGTGTATATTCAGATTCTACATATTTAACTTAACTTATGTGCAATTTTTTTTTAATTTGGATAAGTCTAGAACCCCTAAATGAGGAAAGAGAAAATACATGAATTATTTGGATTTCACTTTATTTAATTCAATTTATTCTCCTAAGCTTGGACTGTCACGCATCCCACTTATATCAGATTGAATCTTAGCCCTTGGATGAGAATCTGATGTAGGAGGAGTTGTCTCCTACCTCCAGTCAGACTCTTTCTCACTGCTACAGTGACACAAGTTTTCTTCCGTACTTTCCTCTTCTGTCTTTCCTTTTCGGCACCTCAGGTCTTGATTTCCTCCATCTCCACTACTTTCCTAATAGGTCGATCCCTATTTTAATAGGGTTTCCCTCATCAGAGACCCGGGTCAGCTAGGGCTTTCCTTTCCCTCCTATATTTTTTGGTTCTGGTAGGTTCCTCATTGAACCCTAACTCCACACCTATATATAGGGCCTCCCCCACAATCCTTGAACCCCCAATGACCTTCTGCAATAGCCAAATTGGTCTCGATCACTCTACAACCCTGTCTCCCTACTCCATCTCCCAATTTCTTTAGCGGCGGGTTCATCTGGTGGTTCCAGAGCATGACAATGCTTGTTCTTGGTTGGTTTCTCATCGTGAGGGTGTAGGCAAGCTTTAGGAGCTCTTGCCTTTCTCAAATTTCAGGTACTGGCAAATTCCCTCTTTTGATTACGTTTTTGCTTCTTTTAGAATAGTCGACGGTTTGTTCCATTTCTCGCCGGGTTTCTTGCCCTCTCATTCTGATTTTGGGTGCTTGACCCTTCCACGCTCTCTGTTTGGTCCTCCATTGGTCCTTCTTCCATGTTTGTGTTCCATAGTTTCTCCAATTCTGGAGTAGGATATTTCTTGGCCTGTAGTCAACCGTTTTCATCGCGATTTGGTCCACTGAATTCATTGGAACCTCTGGAACTTAGTCCATGTAGGACATTTTGCCCAATTCACACTCGTTTGTGATCTGGAGTTTTTGGATCGACCTATTGTTCGTAGCTGTGAGGAGGTCCTCGTGGGGGGAACAAACCACATGGTTGATTCCCCTCTTTGCCCTCATCTTTTGCTTTGTTTTAGTTTTCTATCAGAAGGGTATAATGGTCTTTTTACCCAGTTTCCTTGGTTTGCCTTGCGTAAGATCTTGGCTGACATGGCTTTAGTTGTCCATTGACATGGGTAGCCCTAATTGGCCTGCCCAGGTCCGCGTGGATTTTCTCTGTCCTCGCTTTGTAGTCGATTTGCTTGTAATTATCTGATTGGTCGACAATTAAAAAATTGATAACTAATTAGTGGATGATAAAAAAAATATGGAAAAATATTCATTGGAATCAGAAAAATAAGGTCTAACTAATGGTACATGTTTTAATAATTGAATCTAAAGATTAATAACAACGATTTTCAATGGATCAAATTAAGGAAGAATTAACTTGTAAAAACTATAACTAATTATCTATAAGTCATAAAAATATAATAAAATATGTTTTGAACTCTGAATAATATAAACTAAAATATGGAATGGTCTTCATAACCTAATTCACACATATATAGAAATATGTTTTTAGGGTTTGGTTAATGAGTATGTAATTGACACAAAATATGTATATGTGCTTAATCGGCCTTTAGTGACCTAGACTTGGATCTAGAAGTGCATTGCAATTTGGACTCTGATTTGAGGTATGTTGTATCCCCAATTCCTCTATCATTAGAAATTCACCTATCTTTTCATTCTCTTGAATTTGACCTACACAATATGTCTTATCTTTTGATATCATGGTTCGTGTGAACTATCTTGATTATTATGGACTTGGATATTTTCTTGATATCTTATCTTGTGCCTTGGTGCATGTTGGTCTCTTATATTGATATGTGCCACTTTGAAGTGGATGCTATATGTTTGTGTTGTCCATTGTGTGATGGCAACCTTTGTATCATCTTATGACTAAACTATTTACTTGCCTCTATATTTACATTCTATGTGAATTCGTAACACTAGAGTAATGTAAATTACATTGGTTTTGGGTGTGTGCCCCTTTTTGTTTTTGGGATGGTGGTGGTGGTGCCCCATACCCGAGTTTCAAGGATGTGAAGCCTTGGCTCAACTTTTATGTATATTGGGAGATTGACGGTGAGTCATTCTCTATTAGGTTTTCAAGGATGTGAAGCCTTGGCCACCTTTGTGTTTATATTTTTCTATGGCTATGTTTATCTCACATTCATGCATGCATGTTTGATTGTGTTTGAGGGGTGTGTGCCCTACTACCTATCTATGTGCTTTTATTGCACAATCTTTATTATTTGTTTATGGCAAGTATCCTCTTTTATCATGTTATGATGTTTCTTTTCTTTTATGTCCGTGTGGGTAGTCCTGATCTCTTGTAAGGGAAGCATTTTACATTTGATGTCCTAATTACTTAAATTGCTCAAAGTTTAATTTAGCATTCATATACCAACTTTTTGCTAATGTATCCTATTTTGTTTTCCTTTTGTGGGGTATGCTTCCAACCCCAGGTTAGATCAAGGAGAGGTGAACCTCGACATCAAAGTTGTACCTGAGCTTTTGGGAGGCTTGAAGAGGTGGTTAGATGACCCTCGATTTGATCTTTGGCTTATGTGTTTAGTTTTCCTTTTAGACACCCATGAGTGATGAAGTGATGTACTATGTTATCAAGCTTTGTAAATTATTAGATAATGATATTTTCTGATACTACTCATTGTGTAATGATACAAACATGTTGAATGAATCAGTCTATATCCCTTTGGCAAAAAAATTTATGTGGTGTTTGGTTCGAGGGATGTGGTCTTTTCTTTCTAGTAGAGGAGTGGTTTCACTTATTTACAATCCTAATGTACCAGTTCTTGTGTATAAAGGGAATGCATGAGTAGAATTCCATATGCATCTACAATTGGATCCATCATGTAAACAGTGTTGTGCATTCATCCCAGTGTCTCATAGGCCCTGAGCATGATGAGTAGACATTAGTCAGATCCCTGTGTTTCTTAGTGGACAATCATGAAGAACATCCTTAAGTACTTGGAAAGAACTAAAGATAAGTTCTTGTCTACAACAAAGAGACTGAGTTGGTGGAAAAAGGTTACACTAATGCAAGCTTCCAGATTGACAAAAAAAAGATTGCCGATTGAACTCATGATTTGTGTTTTTCCTCAACAACAGAGATGTGAGATGAAAAAGATCCAAGCAAGAGATAGTTGCAGATTCTGCAATAGGGGTCGAGTATATTGTTGCATCAAATGCAATAAAGGAGGTTTTCGGATCAAGAAGTTCATCTAAAAACTTGGTGTGGTTCCAAGCATCAACGATGTAATTGAGAAATATTGTAACAACCATGGAGCTATTGCACAATCTAAGGAATCCAGATTGTATCACCATTGCAAGAATATACGAAGGTGGTTCCATATCATATGAGAGAATGTATAGTGAGGAGATGTAAATATTTGTAGAGTACCAACTGAGAGCAAAGTGGTTGACCACTTGACAAAACCACTTAGTAATAGAAGCATGAAGGTCATGTTAGATCACTTGAGATTAAGTTCATGGGTGATTGACTCTAAGTGCAAGTGGGAGTCTGTTGGCAACTATACCTACAGAACCAATATATGATGATTGTAATGGCATATTTTGTAAAAGATTTGATTAATAATAAAGATAATCTTCCCATTGATTTTGTTTTATTCAGTTATGAGACAATGATGTAACATAATAAATGTCTAAAGAGTGATATGACTCAATGTCATTTGTATTTAGTTTGATAACCTGAATAATGAGATCATACAGATGCCAAGAGTATGTACATTCTTATTATTTTCCTAGTCGGATGTTATTGTGAAAGGATGATAGACAACAATAACACATAAGAATAGAGTGTCTGTTGGTTGATGACAAAATCTCATCAGTCATGATATGTGATATCAAACCAAACACATAGATACTTGTTAGAGAATAGTGTATCAGACAAATCTACCATTATAGTGGTATGGAAACCATGATTGGTAACCTGGATCATCTCTTATAGTGTTATTGGTTATTATAGTTATTAGACCTGAAGTCCCTACACTCATCACATGTAGTTTGTTGTACTTTGGCATCATCCACTGTGACATTGAATATGGGTTGTCATAAAGGTGATGATAGGGTGAATTGTGACACATGGAGATGAGTGTGAGTGATGTAGATGGGATTTATCCCTGCTATAGGAGTATGATATACTGTACATTAATAAGTGATACTAATAATGATGTCATGTAATAATGTATAGAGAATAATATTACTCAATGACGTATGTCTTTGGGTTGATGACCTGAACAATGAGATCATATAGATGTCTAGAGTATATACATTCTTGTTTTTTCGCTAGTCATATGTTATTTTGGAAGGTTGATAGATGATAATACCACATAAGACTAGAATGTGTGTTGGTTGATGACATAATCTTGTTAAGTCATGCTATATGATATCAAACCAAACACATAAATACTTGTTAGAGAATAATCTATAGGATAGACCAACCATGAGAGTGATGCAGTGAAACCGTTACATGGTAGTATGAATCATCTTTCATAGTGTTGGTGGTGATTGTGGTTATTAGACCTAAAGTCACTACACTCATCACATGTCATTTGATGTACCTTGACATCATTTAACATGAGTTTGAATAAGGGTTTCCATAAAGGTGATGCACATGTTCACTATGACATATGTGGATGAGACTGGGAAATGCATGGCCATGCTCATTTGAGTTAATATGTGATATTGAGCTTACACATATCTCAGAAAACGTTCTCTTGTTCAAGGAAGATGGATTATTGTTGAAGTGGATGATGATTCAATGCCTCGAGTTCAATCTGGATATCATTGAAAAAGGAACTATAAAAACACTATAACATCGACTTATAGGTTTAAGTTGTTTGCCAACTTACCAATTACTTGGGTAGTAATGATTTGTTGTGAAATACCACTCATTGCTTGTGATATCATAAACTAGTTATGGACACTCACTGCCAACATAATATATGGAACCTATTGGGTTGAACAGATTGGATCCACTTGGAACAAGAGTTCATTAATGAATAATGTTTAACTTGATTACTAAAGTTCTTAGGTGTTTAATTTAAAAAATATTTCATTGACTGAACTTTGAACTAGCCAATTTAAGGGTTGAACTGATCGACTGAGTGTAAGGTTGATTGGAAATTACATTGGATGAATTTTGGTTGAACCAGGGTGTGATCTAACTACTTCACTGAGTGAACCAGAAGGATCAAGGTCGTCAAATTCCCAGTTCATGTGATGAACCATCAAATTCATGGATCAATTAGATTGGATCAAGGATTAGTGCTAACTTCATATTATGCACTAATTGGATATTATTATACAATACAACTATGATTTGAAAACATGATGAAACGACCAGTTCAAGGGTTGAACTGATCGAATCGCATGTCAATCAATGAATTCACCTATGAGCTGAACGTTTTGCTACTGACATGATGTGAAATTTCATGAAATTATGCATCCTTTGACTCCCGCACAGACTGGGAACCCTGACCTGACCTCTTATAAATAAAGGGGGATTGGGGGCTTCCTAGAAACAACATCAATTATTTTGACAATAATTGTCTTCTTTTGTTATGGTAACTAAAAGATCTAGAGAAAGTCCTATCCGATAAAGGGTGGGATAGAAAGAGAGAAAAATTGTAGGAGAGCAAGTTGGTTCTAGTACACCAACTAGAAGGGGACAACTCCTTTTTGTATGTTCATCTAGAACAACATGATTTTTTGGTGGTCCCTATGGTCTACTATAGAGGCGAGGAGACCATTTCCTTCCTCTAGGAGGACAACATCAATATGCTATCTACGGTGATCAATCAAGAGCTGCTACAGACACCCTCTAAATGTGACTTGAAGAAAGGCCTATATTACGACGAGGAGATTATCACTGGACTTGCTCCAGGACCAGGTATATCCTCGACAATATCCTTCTTGTTATATAGTTATTGCTACGGTTTATTATTACAATGAGAATATGACATTTAAAATTTGTTTTTACTACATATATTGTAGCCATATTTACCTACAATGATAAGCATAATGGCTAGAATTTGTCGATAAATGCATATCTATCCATTTTATTTGATTCTTGATCATTACATAGAAGAATTTTTTTAGTATTCCCTAGTTTTAGATTCAATAATCTTAGTTTAGCTTTTCTCTCATAAATTAAATTTTAAATAGAATTGATCTTTATAGGAAAAGTTCCCAATAATCCCAAAGACCAAAAGACCCATGAATCAAAGGCTTAAATTTCATATTCATTCTCCCAGATTTTCTAGTAGATTGAGTGACATCTCAGTTGATTGACTCTCATGCTAGAATTTTTCAAGTGTCAAAATACAAACCAATCAATTAGATTTCTAGTCGATTGACTCTTCAACAAGTCCTATCTAAACTCAGAATTGGTAAGGATCATTAATACAAACCAGTCGATCAACTAGTAACATTGACTCGTCAATGACTCGGTCATACTCCAAATTTCAAAGGCGCGTTATTACATTTAAACATCCCTTCTAGTCAAAGCAAGTATTTGACCCAATCGATCGAGTGACAAAGAACAAAATAACTCTCAATAATAGTCATTTATTAACAAGAATCATCTTTCATTTACAAATTCAATTATACTCTAAAGGGTATTGCCACCAGGGCTAATGACAGAGCCTACATACTATGGGATGGGTCTAGTTGAGTCTTGAATACTTGAGGAATATCAAGGTACAATCCTAAGGCGGCCTTACCCTAAGAGATAGGCAGTTGCGTCAGGACATGAGCCCTTAACCCAAGATACATGCAGATGAAATAAGGTTGTGCCCTTACCCCAAGATATAGGCAAGTTCTCACGAGCATGAGGTTTTGCATAATGGAAATATCTTTTATGTTTTAGGTTTTTTCAATTCATATGTAAGAGAAACAAAATACTAACTAGTGTGCAAAAGAAGTAGCTCAAACAACTATCTTAGCAAATCATAAGGACATGTACATATAGAATACCACTAACAATATCATAATCAAGGTCAACATGAGGACAGGGTTTACTTTAGTGATATAGATCATAAGTATTGGAAAAGTCAAATCAAGATTATCAAAGGCATGGCATGTAGAACATATACATGCATGAAGAGTACAAACATCCACATTTAGGAATGATAAGGACCAAAGTTATAGTTTTTAGTTTGTATTGAACCTAGGTGTGGTATCTCATTTGTGAGATTCCATTGTTCAATTATTTTAGACTAGTATTAATGTAAGTTGACCACAAGATTACGGTTACATGATAATAATTGAGTTTCACATTTTTAGGAGTCATTTGCAAAAATGTTATGCATGCCTTATCTAAAGTAATAATGAGGCCATCAATATAAGTCACAATACACAAGAGAAAATGTTCCAAGATTCCCTTCTCCACTTGATCACACAAGAGTTGTTTGTTTTATGTTCTTATTGGTGATTTACTCCAAGGTTCCATGTCAAGTCATCTCAACATTTTAAAACTTTTGATATACATTGGGCATTCATTCCATCAAGATTTCACAATGCTCAAGCTTCTTTATCAAGTTGCAATAAGTTGTTGTCATCATCGTGGAACACCAATTCTAGTTTCCCATCTTGTTCCTTCTTTATATTTTGGGTTAAGTTTGCTTCTCAGTATATAATAGATGGTGGAAATTGAGTAGAGGGTGATCTTATCCAATATTCTCTCATACATCATGTAAATTAGAGATATTAGTTTTTATCATATGTCCAAAAAAAAAACAAAGTGGTCATTAAAAACCTACTAAGGATTAATAGTGAAGGATTATCAACTACCATCCATAAACTATAAAGGAGATCATGGTTTTGGTCCTTTGGTTTCCAAAGCACACCATGTTATAGGATATCTCACAAAGAGTATTAGAAGTGCTATAAGATAGATTATGAGTAGAATATAAAATTATGAAATTATATTGAAATAGTGATTATAGTATGGAGAATATAATACATACCAAATTACGGAAATGCTCCCTAAGACTAATTAAAAAAACTCTATATCGTAGTTGCAATAAATCAAACAACCAAATAACATGAACACAATATAAACACTAGATCCTCAATTTAGACATCCAATTATCCTTCTTGAACTAATGACCGTTGTAATAGAAATAGGCCATTAGAAATACATTAAGCTTTTAGGCTAACTGTGTAAAAAGGTTTAGAAGATTTATCAATCTTTAAAGAATGGTGATAGTGCTATTTTATGTGTCAGCACTCATCTCTGCTTTCTGGCCATTTTATGATGACCTTATACCCATATGGAATAGACTCTATGCATTCTTCTATTTTAGATAATGGTGGATAGTGTTGTTGCCTTTAACTTAGTTTGTAGTTGCCATTCATTCTTTACCCATGTTATAAAAAGAATCAAGTTATTACAAGTGATGCATTTTCTTCCGCACGAGATATATAAATTCCACCCTAAGTCGTTGAAGGTCATGCAACCATCAATGACCCTAAAACCTAAATGGTAGACATGCAAATTGTCTAAACAAAGATATATGAATATGTGACAAATTTATTTTTATAATTACAAAACAATAATCTATGCCTTTGCATTGGATTTTAGGTGATAAACGGAAGGAAACAAAGAGCGCATACAACATGGAACTATTTGAACTTAAATAATCTGGAAGAAAGAAGATAGAGAAGTTTATACATGTATGTATCAATATTACCTTATACATATTATTTAGCAAATTAAACATGTTACATACATCGATAGTTGTAAGTCTTATCTTTGGACCAATAAATGAATTGTATCTTGATAGTCTCTACTACAATCAACAATGATGGCATGTTTTTTTTTTATAAAGAAGCCAAACCATTGGATTCCTTGTCAGCTAGCACCACAAGTTTGGATACTCATTCAGAGAGTATGAAACAAGTTCCCTGCTTTTCTTATTTTTCAGAAGAAATAAGGCACATCATGTCCTATATGCTCAAGATTAAGCAAAATGCAATGACAATGACATTGACATGCACTCTAAAATGTGTGCATGCATGACTAAAATGCAACATTTTTTTTCATATATGCAAAGTCTTCTTTGAATGGTAGATGTCACTAAGAAAAAAGTTGAAGCCACAAATCACCAAGAACATCAACATGACATGAATCAATTTGGAACTCCTATGATGTTTTATTCTTGGCTTCCATCTTTGATATCTACCTTCTCCACCAAGGTTAGTTACCTTGCTGAGGAAAAACAAAAGAGTTGTTAATGTTTACACTAGATTGAGGGATGTAAGATGAATGCAAGATACATATGATACAAATTAGTAGGAAAAAGGTTCATAATGGTTTTAGAGAATGGTTTTTTACTTGACATAACTAAAAGTGACAAGAAAATAGATGCTAAAAGCAATAGATGACATTGACATTGTCATTTACTTTTAAGTTTCAACTTTTCAAAATTATATTAATTTAAAATCACAAGAACTCAATGAGCAATCTCATAAGACCCACATTCATTTGTTCTCCATGAATTCACAACCATATGTAAGAAATATTTCTATATTATTGATGTAAATTTTCCTCAAATATCTGTAATATAAATGAAATTACACATGATATCTGATACTCACATTTTTCATCTCCTTAAGTTTAATCAAAATATTTAGTAGAATATAACAATTTTCATTACTCAGTTTTGATACTATAGGTTCTTAATGGTTAATGGGGTAACCTAAACAGGTTCAATGGAAATAAAGTTTACTAGGTCTCTGCTTAGAAAAACACAAACATAAAATTGAAATATCATGCAGAACTTGGATCATAAAGTTAGGCATAAGAAATTATCATCCATGTGGCTATGATAACCACCAATTAACTCATTAAGGTTATGATCATATGAAGGAGGTTATTTCACTATCACACCATCATATAAGAAGGTTAAATATGAATACTCATCTTTATCTATTTGCATTAGGGTTAGGTTTACAAGATAAATTATATTAATTGTTACTAATTAGCACTCATGCCCAAACTTTAACTCACAGCATCCCCATTGGATCATGGATGCATAAGGTGAAGCATCACCATCACATTCTATACTATTCTCCAAAGGACATTGTCTTTATCTTCATATTTTGTTTCTCCTCAATGATAGATTATGATTCAATTGAGATTCTTAAAATCACTTAACATACTCCATACAAAACATTTATTTGTTTCACAAATTGAGTATTCAAACATTAAAAAACAAAATTTCCATGCATTTTTTTGCAACATGTTTTGTACCAAGCTTATGTTAGTAGATCCTTGCAATTTGATACTTCACCCAACTTATTTTTATCTCCCCTTTGGATGATATATAACGAATACTACTCTCAACACATTGTCATCTTCATACCCAATCTCTGTATTATCATATAAGCTATTTGATACAAATTTTCTTATCCTATCATACACAACAAACTCTAAATGAACCATGACCCATGTGAACTCTTAAGTTCTCATCGCCAAAATCTCTCACTTCCCTTCAAAACTACAACCATAAAACTCATTTCCAAAACATTATCTACACATTCTAAAAAGACCTCCCACCACTGATTCTCCCTCAATGCCTTGTGACATCATCTCAAACCTCAACTTCTCCATGTTAACTACCCAATATTTATTCTAGAAAACTTGGCTAAAATGCATCCCCTATTTGTTACAATCAACTCTAGAAACATCAATATAACTTTTTAGAAATCCAAATTCAGTCTCATCATCAATATTCCTATTATCTCCTTTCTACTTTTCTTCTCTATCAACAAGTACCCATCTCAACTTCCTAGCTATGAAAAATACGCTTTCAACATTTTAACTTTTGTGAAATACTTATAATTTGGTTATATATTTTTATTGATCACATATGACATAGTCTTTTCACATCCTTTCAATATCACCAGAGTTGTCAACATGAGAAGTATTATCATGCTCTATGTTATTAAGAAACTTACATGTAGGAACATGAAAAAGACATCGATGCCCTCTCTTTTTATGCTACCATAGAGGAAGTCAAAATGATTTATTTCCATAGTCACACATTGGGGCATGAAACTCATGGTTTTACCTATAGTTGTCCCTTGGCTTTGTTTGTAGAATTACATTTTTGTCCAATTCTAGATACCCATTTCACAAAACTAATTATTGTTTATTCATGTCATGTTAATTCGTGGCTATTCTAGAAGTGCTAATATTAAAGAGGCTCACTAGCTATATGAAAGAATACCCAACTCCATGAGAGAGCTTTTCTTAGAATACAACCATGTTAGTGTATATGCAACATGACCCATTTATCAGTTTATGAGACACTTCGGTTGCTGATGGAATTTAATGTAAGAGGTGGGAATGCAATGCATTTATGATATCAATTGTATTGGACCCCTTACCCATGACATCCTAGAAGGAAAACTCATGGCTATATATTTCAGTAAAAAATGAAAGCAAACATTGTTGTCTGTATTACCTTATGTGATAGTATATCCATTGTGGACAAATAGTGATAGGGTGTTACTTTGACAAAATTAGAACACATGATGGCTTCTTTCTCTCTCTACACCTATTATTTTCCACAATCCCTCCCATTGAATTCACTTCCACTAGAATTATTGATACACACCCACATAAAGTGATGGGAAATATAAGCGTCAGGATATGTGCCTTTGTGATAAGTGATAAGAATGGAAAATTACCCCTTTGCAGCTCTTACACTTATGTGTATCTATATATTTTAAATGTGGTGATGCTATAGTTGTGAGGGTAGTGGAGGAATTAGAAGTTGGTATCTTGGGGGGGTAAAAAAATTAAATACTCAGTTTAGAATTCGAACCCATGCACTCAAGTATAATAGCGAACATGTTAACTACTAAACCAAGTCTAGATATGTGTTTTGTTGTGACAAAGGGTATATATATATATATATATATATATATATATATATGTATGTATATAGCCATTGCATTTTGTATTTATTGTGAAAAATGTATAATTCCTACACAAATAATCGAATCGAGACCTATGATTGTAGCTATAAACTACTACACCAAGTTTGCAACTGTAACCAATAAATTGTGTACATAATATTCATTATCAATATAATATTACAAATATATGTATATATACATATATATGTTATATTTTTTATTTTTTTGGGGGGGACCATGGACCCTTGGGTTCTTCCCCTACCCGAGGGAGTATTCAAGGAAATGAAGAGGCCTCGACTTCCTAGATTTGGGTAATAGCTTGTTTTGTTCAGAATGGTTAGTCTAAATGTCACCAAAGTATAATGGTTTAATGCAGGATAAGTATTTTCCATGTAATTGAAAGAAAACATGAGACATTATACACTCATAATCACTATACTTGTGTTATTTACCTTTTCAATCAAGCTAGGAAGTTTGACCAGACTGAAGAGATAATGAACAAGATGTAATACATACAAAATATTTTTTACTACATACCTTTGTAATTCCGAAGAATGTATTACTTACCTAAATTGGTCCAAAGATGTCATGCTATTTATAAGGCAAGACAACACATGAAGGCCAATGTTAGCTTGTTTTGTTCTCTTATAATTTATTTCAGGGTCAGTTGCCTAGAAAACTAGACATTGCCCTAGAAACATAGTAACATGTACATGGGTAGGGAGTTTAGATGTTGATCTTTGAGTGTGTGTTTTTTTCTTGTTGATGCTCAAAGCAAGTAGATTTGATGCCATACCCCTATTGCCAAATTTGAGTAAGTCATATATTGCATTACCTACGCTAGTCCAGCTATTGGAATCAGAAAGTAAGTCATGTCTTGCTTTACCTTGGCTAGTTCAACTATTCAAATAAACATGAGATGTATGAAATTTAGCCCAAAAAAGGTTCTTCTATAGATTTCACTATAACTAGTAAATGCCCTTCAATGATTTTTTATTCTACTTAGCTCTGCATAAAGGTTCAACTGAAGATCCTTTTTGTTGGAATTTGAAATATTGCCTTGGAAGGTATTTTACTCTCTTTCAACTTATTTACATGGACCATACACATTTGATCCATCTGATGTCGCATGCAAAAACTACCAACTTTGAGCTTTGAAGGTGGTGGGCATTGAACAACATCAAAAAACTTTAAAAACAAGAATGGCTAATGGTGTCATGAGCAACCATCAAACAACCATCCGACAACCATCAAATAACTTTAAAAAGAAAAATTATAGACATAATCACCTATACACTCGTCCATCCACTTGAGGCTATCAATATAAGTCATAGTAAACATGAGAAAATCTTGCAGAATTCCTCCACTTGATCACACAAGAATTGTTTGTTTTATGTTGTTATTGGTAATCTACTCCAAGGTGCCATGCCAAGTCATCTCAACATTCCAAAACTTTTGATCTCCATTGGGAATTCTTTTCATCAAGAATACACAATGCCCATGATCCTTTATCAAGTTGCAATCAGTTGTTGTCATCACCGTGGAGCGGCAATTCTAGTTTCTCATCTAGTTCCTTCTTTTTCTTTTGGGTTCAGTGTGCGTCTTGGTATAGAATAGATGGTGGACCTTTAGTAGAGCGTGATCTTATCCAAAATTCTATCGTAAATCATGTAAATTATAGATCTTAGTTTGTATCATTTGTCCAAAAAAGAACAAAGTGCTTATCAAAAACCTAGAGAGGATTAATAGTGAAGGATTATATACTACCATCCATAATCTATAAAGGATATTATGGTTTTGGTCCTTTGGTCTCCAAAGCACTCGATGTTGTATGATATCTTAGAAAGAGTATTAGAAGTGCTAAAGATAATTTATAAACTGAATAAGAAAATTACGAAATTATACTAAGAAAGTGATTATAGTATGGCGAACATAATATAAACCAAATTAATTAAACACTCCTTAGACAAGTTAAAACAGCTAGATATCATAGTTACAATAAATAAAACAACCAAAGAACATGAATACAATATTAACACTAGATCCTCAGTTTAGACATCCAATTATCCATCTTGAATGAATGGCAGTTGTAATGGAAATAGGCCATTAGAAATACGTTCAACTTCTGGGCTAGCATGGCAAAAAACTTTAGAAGTGTTTTCAATATTTAGAGAATGGTGATAGTGCTATCTTATGTGCTATCACTCATCTCTACTCTCTGGCCATTTTATGAGGACCTTATACCCATATGGAATAGTCTCTATGCATTCTTCTTTTCAGAGAATGGTGGATAGTGTTGTTGAATTTAACTTAGTTTGTAGTTGTCATTCATTCTCTACCCATGTTATAACAGGATCAAGTTACTACAAGTGATTTATTTTCTTCCCCATGATATATATAAACTCCACCCTAAGTTGTTTAAGGTCATGCAACCATCAATGACCTTAAATACTAAATGGTACATGTGCAAAAAGCTAAATAAAGATATATGAATTTGTGACAAATTTATTTATATATAATTACAAAACAATAATCTATGTGTTCGCATTGGAATTTAGGTGAGAAACACATGGAAACAAAGAGCGTATACATCATGGAACTATATGAAATTAATAATATGCAAGAATGAAGATAGAGAAATTTATACATGTATGTATCTATATTACATTATACATGTTATTTAGCAAATTAAACATGTTACATACATCGATAGTTGTAACTACTCTTATATATATTGTTTAAGTCCCACCTTTGGACCAACAAATGGAGTGTTTCTTGATAGCCTCTAATGCAATCAACAACGCTAACATGGTTTTTTCCATAAAGAAGCCAAACACTTGGATTCCTTATTAGCTAGCACCACATGTTTGGTTACTCAATTGAAGAATATGTTCTTCTTTGACTGGTGGATGTCATCGAGGTAAAAGTTGAAGCCACATGTCACCAACAACATTAACATGACATGAACGAATTTGAACTCTTATGATGGTTTATACTCAGCTTCCATCTTTGAACTCTACCTTCTCCACCTAGGTTAGTTACCTTTATGAGGGAAAAAAAGAGTTGTTAATGTTATACTCTAGATTGAGGGCTATAAAATGAATGCAAGTAACATATGATACAAATTAGTAGGATAAAAGGTTCATAATGGTTTTAGAGAATGATTTTTAACTTGACATAACTAAAAGTGACAAGAAAATATATGCTAAAAAGTAATAGAGTACATTAGCATTTTCATTTACTTTTATGTTCTGATTTTTCAAAATTATATAAATTTAAAATCACAAGAACCCAATGAGGAATCTGATCAGACCCACATTTATTTGATCACCATGAATTCACAACCTTTCGTAAGAAATATTTCTATATTATTGATGTAAATGTGTGTCAAATGGCAGTAATATAAATGAAATTCCTCATTCTATCCATACAATAAAAAAAATTCATTACTCAGTATTGATACTATAGGTTCTTAATTGATAGTGCGGTAACCTAAACAGGTACAGTGGGAAGAAGGTTGACTAGGTCTCTACTTAGAGAAACACAAACATAAAATTTAAAAATCCTACAGAACTTGGATCATAAAGTTAGAAAGGACATTATCTTCATCTTCATCTTTTATTTCTCCTCAATGATAGATTATGATTCTGTTTGACATTCTTAAATTCACTTAACATACTCCATACAAAAATTTCTTTGTTGCTCAAATTGAGTATTTATACATCAAAAAACAAGTTTTCCATGCATTTTTTACAACTTGTTTCATACCAAGCTTAATTTAGTTGATCCTTGCAATTTGATACTTCACCCAACTTATTTTAATCCCCTCTTTACATGATATATATTGAATACTACTCTCAAAATGTTATAATATTCATACCCAATCTTTGTATTAACATATGTAGATATTTGATGCCAAATTTCTTATCCAATCATACATTACAAACTCTAAATGAGACATGACCCCTGTGAACTCGTATGTTCTCATCGCCAAAATCTCTCACTTCCTTTCAATCCTACAACCATAAAACTCATTGCCAAAACATTATCCACCCCTCTTAAAAGACCCCCCACCATTGATTCTCCCTCAATGCCTTTTGACATCGTCTCCAACCTCAACTTCGCCATCTTTACTACCCAGTATTTATTCTAGAAAACCTTGCCAAAATGCACCCCATATTTGTTAGAATCAACTCCACAAACATCAACATATCTTTTTAGAAGTCCAAATTCAGTCTCATCATTAATATTCTTGTTATCTCCTTTCTACTTTTCTTCTATGTCAACAAGTACCCATCTGAGCTTCCTAGCTATGAAAAATACACTTTCTTCATTTTATTGGAATACTTCTAATTTGGTTATATATTTTTATTCCTCTCATATGACATAGTCTTCTCACCTCCTTTTAATATCACCAGAGTAATCATACAGAAGAAGTATTGTTATGCTCTATGTTATTAAGAAAACTACATGTAGGAACATGATGAAGACATCGATGCCCTCCCTTTTTCTGATACCATAGAGGAAGTCAAAATAATTTATTTCCATAGTCACACATTGGAGAATGCACCACATGTTGTTCTGTATAGTTGTCCCTTAGATTTGTTTGTAAAATCACATTTTTGGCCAATACTAGAAACCCATTTTGCAAAACTAATGATTGTTCATTCTTTTCATTTTAATTTGTGGCTATTCTAGAAGTGGTAATATCAAAGAGGCTCACTAGCTATATGAAAGAATACCCAACTCCATGAGAGAGCTTTTCTTGGAATCCAATCATGTCAGTGTATGTGCAGCATGACCCATTTATCGATTTATGAGACACTTGGGTTGCTAACAGAATGTAATGTAAGAGGTGGGAATACAATGCGTTTATGATATCAATTGTATTGGAGGCCTTGACCATGAAATCAAGTTTGCTATCTAGAAGGAAAATTCATGGCTATATATTTTAGTCAAAAATAAAAGAAAACATTTCTATTTGTATTAACTTGCGTGGTAGTTATTCCCATTGTGGATGAATAGTGATGGGTGTTACTTTGATAAAATTAGAACACATGATGGGTTCTCTCTCTCTAGACATGTTATGTTCCAGTCCCTCCTATTGAATTCACTTCCACTAGAATTATTGGTACACACCCACGTAAAGTGATGGGAAATATTAGCATTAAAATTTTTGCCTTTGTGATTAGTGACGAGAATGGAAAATTACCCCTTTGCAGCTCTTGCACTTATGCATATCTATTTAATTTTATATGTAGTGATGCTAGAGTTGTGAGGATAGTGGTGAAACCAAAAGTTGATATTTGGGGGTTAAAAAATTTAAATACTCAATTTAGAATATGAACTCATGACCTCATGTATAATAGCAAACATGTTAACTACTAAACCAAGTCTAGCTATGTGTTTTGTTGTGTCAAAGAGCATATATATAGACATTACAATCTGTATGTATTGTGAAAAATGTATAATACATGCACAAAATTGAATCAATACCTCTTGGATATGATTTCAGCTATCAACTATTATACCTAGTCTATGCATGTGACCAATATATTGTACATAATATTCATTATCAATGTAATATTACAAACATATGTATATATACATATATATGCTATATTTTTTTTGGGGGACCATATCCCCTTGGGTTCTGCCACAATCGAAGGGAGTATTTAAACAAATGAAGAGGCCTTGACTTCCTAGACTTGGGTAATAGCTTGCTATGTTTCAGAATGGTTAGTGTAAATGTCTCCAAAGTACTATGGTTTAATGCAAAATCAATATTTTTCATTTAGTTGAAAGAAGACATAAGATATACACTCATAATCACTATGCTTGTGTTATTGACCTTCTCAGTCGAGTTGGGAAGTTTGACCAGACTGAAGAGATAATAAATAAGATGGAATACAAACAAAATATTTTATACTACATACGTTTATAACTCAGAAGAATGTATTACTTACCTAAATTGGTCCAAAGATATAATGGTATATGAAAGGCAAGACAACGCATGAAGGCCAGTGTTGGCTTGTTGCATTCTCTTATAATTGATCTATGGGGTAGTAGACTAGAAAACTAAATAGTGCCCCATAAACATAGTAACATCTACATGGGTAGGGTATTTCGATGTTAATCTTTGAGTTTTTTTTCTTGTTGATGCTCAAAGCAAGTAGAGTTGACTATCACTTCTGTATCACAATGCCATACTTCTACTTCCAGATTCGAGTAAGTCATATCTTGCATTACCTAGGATGGTTCGGCTATTGGAATCAGACTCTAAGTCCTATCTTGCTTTACCTAGAATAGTCCAACTATTCAAATAAATATGAGATGTGTGAAATTTAGCTCAAAAAAATTCTTCTAGAGATTTAACTGTAATTATTAAATTCCCTTCTGTAATTTTTGATTCAACTTAGCTCTTTCCAATGAAGATCCTTTTTGTTGGATTTTAAACTATTACCTTGGAAGGAATTTTACACTCGTTGAACATATTTAAGTGGACCATACACATTTGATCACATCTCATGGCGCATGCAAGAATTACCAACTTTAAACTTTGAAGGTCGTGAGCATTGAGCATCCATCAAACAACTTTAAAAACAAGAATGGCTAATGGCACACCGATCAACCATCCAACAACCATTAAACAACTTTAACAAGAAAAATTCTAGACATAGTCACCAATACATCCATCGGCCCACACGGTTCTTGCGGATGGAAGTGGAGACTTTGTCCCGTACAACTAACAACAATAAAGCAAGAAAAGTAGAAGAGAGAGAAAATGATTTTTCCACAACTATGAAACTAGAGTGTATTTTTTGATGAAATAAAAAGCAATGCATTCTTTGCAAAAGATAATTTTCAACAAGACTAGTGTTGACATAATTTGGAAAAATGATAATGTGAGAGAAATATAATACTTGTGTTTTGGGGTACCATACACATCTTCTGTGTACAGTTCCTATTTTGAGTACAATACATCATCAAGTAAATATTGATATTGTACCTCTAACTGGGAGTAGTATACCCGGAACCACGCACACTACACCTTTTTATTCATCTACTTGAGTATATTACAAATGTTTTGGGGTTATTTTGTGGATATTTTGGGGTACATTACTGCAATTTTTGAAGGTACAATATTAATGTTTTACTTATTAACATATTCTACCCAAAGCACAAGTCCTATACTCAATTTAATTTTAATATTTTACTTAATGATCAATCTGATTATAGTACCCGTGACCAGGGTATAATATCTATATTTTGAGGTGTACGACTGTCATTTTGGAGGTACAATATTTACTTTACTCCCATTTTAGTGTACGGTACCCAAAGTTTTGTAGGTACTACAACTTTTATAATTCTATCATCTTTTGTTATATTTTTCATATTATTACTTTTTCAAAGTATGTCAGCACTAGTCTTGTTAGAAAATATTTTTTGTGAAGAATCTAATACTTTTTATTTCGACAAAAAAACTCTTACCATTTAAATGTTATGAGAAAAACATTTTTTCTGTCAAATTTTTCTCTTTTTCATAGTGTGTCTGCTTTTTCTGTCACACAGACATTGATTACGCTTCGCAACCACCAGTTAGATGACCGGGTGGGAGGGAGGTGTGGGTAATATAACTCTTTAAACATAACCAATAATCAAATACTATACACTTTTCGTCGGTGGGAGAGTGGTTGAGTAAATCATGATCTAACTAACGTTGAAATTGTGTCATTGCTGCAGGATCAATTGCGGATTGTACCATGTGTAGGTTCGCACACTTTGATGGAAATAATAGCCATTATAGCACTCATTCATAATTAATAACACCCATTATATCTAAAAATGTAAATCAAAGTAGCACTTTACGGATGTATAGATAAAACCCACCTCTTTATTTGTGTCTTATAAAAAAAATCGAAAAAAATAATAAAATAAAAAACACTCCACGAGGTGTGGCGTTTTCTACTTGACTTTCAAAGAGAAAGTGCCGCACTTTGTGGCGTCTTTTTTTGTATTAAATGCCAATCAAAGTGGCGATTACACATCCATAAAGTGCCATTTTGGGAGGTATTTTCACTTCAAAGTGGCCTATATTGAGGACTATGTTCATGGAGGAGTGTTATAATGGATATTACTTTGACCAATGCATGCCGAATTTGTATTTTTTTCGCAAGAAAATAGGCACCAAGAAGATTAAGGAAAGAACCGTAGTTACAAGTCTTGAACAAAATGCAAACAACGAGCTGAGCTGGCGACGAAGGCATCCGAGCTTTCAGGAAGGGATCCGATCCACTTGGAGTGGTTAATGGTGTACTTGGTTTCGTTACGAGCTCAACCAGAAGTAACTATAAGTCGTTAGATGGTCGATTGAGGTGGTTAGCGCTCAAGCCCACGTGGCTGTATCGGGGGTATAACTGTTTTTTTTTTTGAAGCCACCGGGGGGGTGGGGGGGGGGGGGGGGTATAACTGTACCAGCGAAAGCTGAATCGAAGGTATGCACTAATTTTGGAATATCACACCTGTCTCTCTCGTCTTGTCGCTTCTCCATCCTCAACCCTAGGTGGAGTTCTTGCTACTCTCCTCACAGGTGGGAGCCATGGCCGTGTCCGAGTCTGTTTTCTGCTGTGTTTGCCAGGAGCACATCTCCCCCTCTTCGCCGGTGTTCAAGCCCCTGGAGTGCTTCCACACGTTTCACCGCCGCTGCATCTTGACCAGCGTCGAATTCGGCAGAGGTTGGTGCCCTAACTGCAGAACCCAGTGGAGGCAACTTCCCGTCAAGCAGGAAAACCCACAGGTGCGAGCAGACTGGAGCGATTCAGTGTTCCAGCTCGGCGACGTCGAGTTGTCAGAACCTGCTCCGACTCCAACCCAGTCTGAAGCAAGGATGCAGGTTATCAGCTACACCGAGTACAGCACTGTCTTGAGCGATAAGTGTCATCAGATGGACATCCTAGTTCATCTTGAAGCCACCGTGGTTGGAGACCATCTTCGCAGGACGCCCCTGGATGTCGTCCTTGTCTTGGACGTCAGCAACAAGATGTTGCATGACAAGATCAGGATGCTCAAGAAAGCCGCGGTTTTCATGGCTTTAGAACTAGGATCTCAAGACAGGTTAGCTGTAATAAGTTTCTCAGACGATGCCAAAACGGAGATGGAGCTGGAGTACATGGCCGACGAGAGAAAGACGGCAACAAGGATGGCTCTGGATACATTGTGTACCCGCAGTGGAACTTCCACAGACATTGTAGGCGGGCTCACCCTTGGGGCGAGTCTGTTGGAGGATCGTGGCCCTTGCAACCGCGCGAGCAGCATTCTGCTACTTTCTTACGGGATAGACGACGAAAACAACGAAAACAAGGAAAAGGGCAAAACCTTCGTCTACGCCGACCTTCTCCCGTCTTCTGTTACTAGCTCAAGCAACTACAGGATCCCAATCCACACTTTCGGGTTCGGGTCTGATCATGAAGCAGCTCGCATGAGGGAAATTTCTAAGGCGAGTCACGGGACGTACTCCTTCATAGAGACTATAGACGACATTGGTGAAGCTTTTGGCCAATGCCTTGGTGGGCTTCTCAGCATAGTCTTCCGAGATATAACTGTTCAGATCAACTGCGCTGATCCCGGAGTCCACATCGTCGGGGAAGTCAAGTCGGGGGCATACCCTAGCGGCGTGGATGATGGTGGCCGCAACGCGTTCATCAATATTCCAGAGATGTACGCTTTTGAATCTAGAGACTTTATCTTGAGCGTTTCTGTTCCGATTGCATCTGACGCCGCCGACACCACGGTGCTGCTCTACTTGAAGACCATCCACACCGAGGCCGTGTCGCAGGAGACAGTGGAGTCAGATAGGGCAGTCGTGAAGGTTGGGCGTCCAGTAGACCCCAATGAAGATGACGCGACCCCATGTGTGAAGGTGAATCGGCAGATGAACAGGTTCGAGGCATGCGAAGCCATGACATCCGCAGAAGCAGCCGCCGCACGGCGAGAGTACGCACAGGCTGCGGAAGGGCTGAACGCGTTTCTACAATTATTCGACTGGGATGAAGATGAAGATGCTGATCACGAGCTAAGCGAGTTACTGAAATCGGAGCTGCAATATATGATGTATCTTGTGGAGGACCCCATGGTGTACCGGGACTACGGCAGAGCATTCATTCTCTCCAGAATCGACTGCCACAGCCAGCAGCGGGCTACGATGCAGCCGAGGAATCCGTCGGAGGCACATTCTTTCATCGACTTTCTCGATCCTCGGATTGAGCCCTTTCCGTACCAGACCAAAGTGATGAAAAAGATTACGGCCGCCATTGCAGAGTGAAACTAGTACGTCGTCACAGGGAACTCCATGGAAAGAATTGTTTGATGTATCAAGAACTTGTTTCTTTTTGCGTTTCGGTAGTTTTTTCTGGGTTGATCACAGTTTACAACAATCAAGTAGTTGGATGTTTTGAGAACGAGGTTTCTTTCTGTATCGTTCACCGTCTATCCTTCCATTTACATCCAATCTATCCTTCCATTTACATCCAAGAATTGATTTTTCTTATTTGTGCTATTATTCTTCTGGTATAAAGTTGTTAACTGATTATCTTTGCCCTGGTGATTTTCGCAATTCTCTTGTTCCTACATTATTTTGACGATGTAGGATAGACCGTATTACTAAAACATCAATTATATTATTATATTATATAAAACTGTTTCTTTCAAAATTATAGCTCTAGCTGTTGGTTGTGCTGTATATGATAATATGGCTTTTCAGTAGTTCCACTGTTCAATACTAATGTTGTGAGCAAATGTTCTTCAATATAAATGCACAAGTTCTTATGGAAATTGGACATGATTGATTCCTCCATGGATGAAAATAGATCATGCCAGCGAGCATCAAGAAGTCAGAGTGGAATTTTGCGACAAGACGTGATAAAGTGAACATGGGCTTATTAGAGTATATAATTTCGATCTTAAAATGAAAATGATGTGCCATGTTTGGTTTTGTTATCCGCTTTGCTATTTTGAAGAATAGCTAACATTATCATGGTGTCTTTCATTGTATTTTTTTTTGGCTAGTATGTGACCCATGCACAAGTTTGTATGGTTTAGAAATAGTATGCACACAACTAATTTGCAAATATGTGTATATCGTGCTGTTTGAAAAGCAAGACTTCCTCTATTTCCTACCATAGTTATATTGTATATGTTTACGCCTATTAAAAAAAATAAATGCTCCTATCCCATGATTCACCTTTGCTACATCCATATTGTTGGCACCCAATTTTTACTAACACAACACAAATTCATGATTAGTATTCATTCTATGACTAATGATGGAGTCCACTCCACATTCCACAAACTTTATCCCACAAATGTTCATAATTTTTAGTATTTTTTCACCTATTTAATCCATTAATTTCATCCACTTTCACCTAGTTTCAGATTTTATGTGAAAAGTCTTCACTTCATACTAAAGCGCAATGTACTCATAGATTCTGCCTTTTTACAAGCCTTTTTATATATTGCCCAGTTGTATTAATGGCATGGGATTTTTCTTTTGTCCACACGAATATTCAATTGATTTTGCAAATAAATTTAATGGATAATCATGCATTATCCCTTTCTGCACGAATTTTCATGATTTTTCCATAGCATCTTAGAAATCACTAGAATAGGTTGCATTGCGACTTGGACACCCTATGGATTGAGGCAATCCACCATTTATGTTGTCAACATCCCATTTTTACTCACTCATAATTAATATTCATTCTATGAAAAATGATGGAGTCTAGTTCACATTACAAATAATGTATCCCATAGTTATTCATACTTTTCCATATTTTTAATATATTTAATCCAATCATTTCACCACTTTTCCTTAGTTCCAGGATTTATGTGAAGGAGCCTTCTTTCAAACTAAGGCACAACTTAGTCATCAATTTTGCCTTTTAACAAGCCTTTTTTATAAATTGTCCAGTTGTATTATGTCACATAATATACTCTCTTGTGTCCCAATGGATACTCAATTGATTTTGTAGGTAAATTTTAGGGATAATCATGATTTTCCTTCTCTCCACTTATTTCCATAATTTTTCCATAACATTCCAAAATAGAAATAAAAATTTGAGAAATAAGTCGCATTGTGCCTGTGATGCCTGGTGGATCTGGGTGATCCCATCTATGTTGTTGACACCCCATTTTTACTCACTCGGGAGAAATTCACAATTACTATTCATTCTATGACTAATGATGGGTCGACTACTAATTCCACACACTTTATCCCACAACAATTCATAATTCTTTGTACTTTTTCACCTATATATCATTCATTTCACCCACTTTAACTCAGTTAGCAGCTTTATGTGAAGAAGTCTTCTTTCAGACTTAAGTTACTCATCAATTCTACTTTTTTGCAAGCCTTTTTATAAATTGTCCACTTGTATTATATCACATAATATATTCTCTTTCGTCCTCTCAAATATTTAATTGATTTTGTAGATAAAATTGAGGGAAAATTATGAAATATCCCTCCCTCTAGTCATTTCCATTATTTTTTCTTAACATTTAAAAAATTACTAGAGAATTGAGAAACATGTCGCATCACGCTTGGGACACCCGGTGGATGGGGGTGATTCACGGTCTCTACTGTTTACACCCCATTTTTACTCATTTAATAAAAATTCACAATGAGTGTCCATTCTATAACTAATGATGGAGTCCATTCAACATTAAACATACAATATCTCACATTAATTCATAATTTTTTGTATTGTGCACCAATGTAATCATTCATTTCACCCACTTTCACTCAGTTCGGGACACTATGTGAAAAAGTCTTCTTTTAAACAAGTGTAATTTATTCATCAATTCTGCATTTTAACAAGTTTTTTTTTATAATTCATCTTCTAGTATTATTTCTCATAAATTTTCATTTTTGTCCCTATGGATACTCAATTAATTTTGCAAATAAATTTGATGAATACTTATGAATTATCCCTATCTCCATGGATTTCCTTGATTTTTTCATAACATTTTAAAAATTACTAGAAAATTAAGAAATAGGTCGCAAAGTGCTTGGGACACCCTGTGGATTGGGGCAATCCCACATCTAAGTTGGGGCAATCAAGATAATTCACGATTAATATTCATTCTATGACTAATTATGATCCTCATTCCAAACGCTTTATTCCACAGCTATTCATAATTTTCCATATTTTTTCACCTACTTATTCCATTCATTTCACCCACTTTCACTCAAGTAGGGGATTTATGTGAAGAAATCTTCTTCATACTAAAGTGTTATTTAGTCATCAATTATTTCTATTTACAAGCCTTTTTTTATAAATTTTCCAGTAGTATTATCCCATGGAACAAATTATCTTTTGTCCCCACAAATATTAAATTAATTTTGTAGATAATTTGAGGGATAATCATGAATTTTCCCTCTCTCCATAAATTTCCATCCTTTTTATAACATTCTAGAAAATTTAGAAATAGGTTGCATGACGCCTGGGATACATTGTGGATGGGGGTAGTCCCCCATCTATGTTTTTCACACCCCATTTTTACTCACTCAATAAAAATTCACGATTGATATTCATTCTATGGCTACGGTGGACTCCACTCCACATTTCACTACTTTATCCCATTATTATTCATAGATTTTCATATTTTTTCTCCTATTTAATCCATTCATTTCATCCACTTTCACTCCAATCAAGTCTTAATGTGAAGAGGTCTTCTTTTAGACTAAAGTGTAATTTACTCGTAAAAATACTACATTTTTCAAGCCTTGTTTATATACTGTCCAATTATATTATCTTGTATAAAATATTATCTTTTGTCCCCACATATATTTAAATGATTTTACTCATCAATGTTGTCGAGCATTGTATTGTTTGGGTAGTACTAGTATAATAACGTGCGGTGCACATATCTACATTATTTGTAAAATAATATTTTCTTGAGTGAATATTTTTCTTAAATGGTAATACGTAGGCCACTCAATTTTCTCAATAATCAAAAGTAAAAAAGTTTTAGGTTGTACTTTTCCTAAACATGTGAAGGATTTATGATGGATACAATTTAACAATTCCATCAACAAACAAAAATAATAAATTTTCTATAGAATATTGTGTATATAGTTCTATAGATTATAAAATATAATTTTATTAACTAATTATTTACAACTATAGTAAAATTTTGGTAACATAAGATTTAGTAGCACAATAATTGCAACATTTCCAATTCATATAAGAACATTGTATAGAACTCATTAAATAAATAAAAATTAGTATATTTCTAGCATTTGTTCATATAATTTAAATGTAATGCTTTTCGTATTATTTAAAAAAAGTATGTCAAACATGATGACATAATACCAAACAACTTCAAGTTTAAATTTTGAACGACATAGAGTATAGAATAGTGATAAAGTATTGTTTTGGGTTTTTAATTTATTTCATTTGTCTAAAGGATTTTTGTTTTTTACTCACTTTCACTCAATTCAAGGCATTGTGTGAAGAAGTGCAATTTACTCATCCACTCTACCTATTTACAATCCTTTTTTCATAAATTATCCAGTATTATCTCACATAAAATACTCTCTTTTGACCTCATAGGTATTCAGTTCATTTTGAAGATAAATTTGAGGGACAATCATGAATTATCCTTCTACATGGATATTCATTGTTTCTCCATAACATTCAGGAAATTACTAGAAAATTTAGAAATGGGCCTCATCGCACCTGGGACACACGGTGGTTATGGGCAATCCTCCATCTATATTGTTGGCACCCATTTTTACTAAATCAACAAAAAGTTACGGTTAATATTCATTTTATGATTAATGATGTAGTCATCTCCATATTTCACACCCTTTACCCAATAATAATTTGTAATTTTTCATATTTTCTCATATATTTAATCCATTCATTTCACCCACTTTCACTGAGTTTTGGGGTTTATATGAAGAAGTCTTCTATTATTCTAAAGTGCAATTTACTCATCGATTTGACTTTTGATAAGACTTTTTTTATATATTGACCATTTGTATTATCTTGCAAGAAATATTCTCTTTTTTCCACAAAGATATTCAATTGATTTTCTTATTAAATATGAGGAATTATCCCTCTCTCCACATATTTTTTTTATTTTTCCATAACACTCTAGAAATTAATGGAAAATTGAGAAATAGGTCACATCATTCCTGGGATACTCGGTAGATTGGGGCAATCCTCTATTTATGTTGTTGGCACCCATTTTTACTCAGTCAACAAAAATTCATGAGTAATATTCATATTATGACTGATGATGGAGTCAAATCCACATTCCACACACTTTATCCCACAACTCTTCATAATTTACCTTATTTTTAGCCTATTAAATCCATTTATTTCACCCACTACTCATACTCAGTTTAGTGTTTTATGTGAAGGAGTCTTCGTTCAGACCAAAGTGTAATTTACTTGTCGATTCTGCATTTTAACAAGCCTTTTTATAGATTCTCAAGGTGTATTATCTCGCATAAAATACTCTTTTTGTCCCAATGAATATTCGATTTTGATATTTTTGAGGGATAATCATGAGCTATCCCTCTCTCAACAGATTTCCATGATTTTTTCATAACATTTCAAAAATTAATAGAAAATTGAGAACTAGGCCGCGTTGTGCCTGTGACACCCGATGGATTAGGGCAATCTGCATCTATCTTTTGACACCCCATTTTTACTCATTTAGGAGAAATTCATGATTAATATTCCTTCTATGACGATTGGTGGCACAATCATGACAAGGATCCTCGACAATGGGCATGCTAAGCTTGAAGATCATCTTCTTTGATTGCAAAGGGTTCTCTCTCTCCTTCTTCTATTATTAACCACGAATCTGTGAATGAAAGAGTTTGTTTGTAGGCAAATCTGTTAAAACTAAATAATGGAGATACTTCTCTGAAGAAGGTTGCCATAGAAATTAAAGGACAAACTCTGGTTTACCCGTGCAAAGAAGTGGAGAAGAATGTTGAGAGGTGGGAGTAATGTTTAGATGACTACATGAATTTATGTAAACCTCATATCCCTACATTAGAAAGGTACATATCTAAATTATGGATTCTTAATGGATCAATCTACATGATGAGTCATGATCAGGGTTTATTTTTCAGCAAGTTCTTTAAATAGGAAGATCTTAACAATGTTCTTGATGGAGGCAATTACTTTTTCAGAATAAACATTTAGTTCTCATGAAATGGAAACCTAGAGACATGTTAAAGAGATTCAGAATGGTAAATATGCCCACTTGGGTTAGTTTTAATGACCTTTACTTTGGGATATGAAAATGTTTTCTAGATTGGTTCTAAGATTGACAATCCACTGCTCACTAGGAGTCTAACTTATGACTTTAGAAGGCTTGAATTTGCAATAGTACAGGTGTTAATGTCGACATCATCAACATTCTCAAAAGAGTTGGAAGTATCTAGTAACAAAGGAGATTAATAGATCGTCAATAGATTTGAGTATGAAATGGTGCCAAAGACTTGTCCTATCTACAAACTATATGGCCAAAATGAATTTATTAATGTTAGAAAAGACACTCTAAAAAAGTGTGGGTGGAGAAGAAAGATGTGGATACTCTAATGGTTCTTGCTAAGGATATTGAAGTAGATCACACTATTACAACTTTGCCTCTTCTAGTATTGTTGATCTATCAAAAGTCTAAGCATTGATGATAAAAATCCACATTCCCAAATACTCTTTTGATGATAACATCTTTGTGTTATCTGACATTGTTTTGGAAGAGGATGTGTCTGCTGATAGTCAAGAAGTGGTTGTAGATTTGATAACTCCCCTCAACTCTGGTGGTATCAATGTTGATTCTGAAGTGTTTCATGTTCAAAAAGCTAATAAAAGAGAAAGGAAAAAGGGATAGGTAGAAAGGGTTTTAAATCTAATGCTAATGCAGAGGTTGAGAAAAATGTTTAGACATACTTGGTCAATAAGTTTTATAACTTATATTTCCAAACAAAGATGAGTAAACTTTAGGCAAAGGAGCTGAATCATCTAAAACCAACAAAACACTTGTTAAGAAATGGGCTAATGGATTATTTCTCATTTAATAGAGTGTCCTGGAACATCATGGATCTAAATATTAAAGAACCTACAGTCCAAGAAAAATAAGAAGTTCGCAGGCTCATTTGATTTTGTTGAATGAGACAAAAGTCAGAGAAAGAAAGATTATTTGATCGATTACTAAGTTCTTTCCTAGTTATCAATGGTTTTCTAATCATGATTTCCACTGCTTAGGGAGGGTTATTGACTTCTTGAAGGAGGATGATTGTTCTATTAGAAAATCTAGGGGACGGATTAATCAGTTCACATTGATTTTCAAGTTGTTAAGAAGTCCTTATATATCACTACAATTTATGGGCATAATCCAAATAATGAAAGAGTCCAATTATAGAATATAATTGAACAAATTCATGCTATTAGATTTCACCTTGTGTTATTTTAGGTGATTCAAATGTGGTTAGAAAGGAAGAAGAGCAGGTAGGAAAAGACCCCCCTCTAGAAAATCAATGGAGGACTTTAACAACCATGTCCTAGATTGTGGGTTATTTGAACTAAACCGTAACGACTCCCTTTTGTCTTGGGATAGTCACCAATGTGGAGAAAATTTGTTACTTCTTGTATTGATAGGATTCTCTATAATTAGATTTTATAAAATCCTTTGCTGACTTCAATGGTATCTTTCACTCTAATATAATCAGTGATCACAAGATCATGTCACTTAAGATAGGAGAGCGACAAAAGGTTCTTTCCCCATTTAAATTCATCAAAGCTTGGATAGAAAAAGAGGACTTTTTGTTGTTATTATGGAGGAATGGGAATAAAGAGGGATTCCCCATCCAACATTGGCATCTTAGCAGTAGCAACCCACAGGAGATAATTGTTATGAGTCATCTATGTTTTTGTGATTTGCATGATTTCCATGCCATTGCACTTGGAGGGTTCCATGAGAAATAACAAGAATAGACTGCACATACTATTGAACAAATAAGAGGAATTCAGTTTGTGGGAAAACACTGGCAGTGAAAAAGGATGAAGTAGTAAAGGCATCTCATATTTTCTACAAACCAACAACAAAATAGTAGTGGAAGTGTCCACGAGTAGGCACAAAGAGACTTGTGTGAGGTGGCTGTAGCAATAGTAGAGAAGGGGGTGTGTTACGACCCCACCTTCCGATAACCCCCAATTAAGGGAGACCGAGAGGTAGAAGCCGCACCCATAAAATTCCGGATCAAAGGTTCAACATATAACCAATAACAATTATTAAATTCTAACAGACTATACTAAAAATGGTAATAAAATTTTTCTTTATCATACCTTTGAAAAGTTGGAAGTACTAGACCTCTAACCACAGATGAACTACTCTAACTAGTTCCTCCTCGTTCTTTAATTCTTGATTTCACAATGTGTCACTTTACTATTTGTGCTTTGGAATTTGTACCTAAATCGCCGACAAACAAAACAACGGTCAGTTTAAACTGGTATGTGGGTGAAACAATAATCAAACATTTATGCTAACAATGTAATCAAGCAATTAGTCTTTTTAACAATCAAGATTACATTTTAAGCCAAACTACTTAATCCATGCTTATCCCCAACTCTGTGTTGTCCCTATAAGGACTTATATGGAACCTCTCTAAGGTGACTTGTTGGACTTACCCTCTAGGCAGCCAAAGTCTTTCATGACCTGGTGGATCTACCCTCTAGGTAGCCTATGTACCAGGTCAGCCATTACGACACAGGGAGGATCAAGGATTGAGCTAGAAGGCATATACATTATGTGATAGTCATATTCACTCTATAATTGCAATATGAACATCCAAACAATTTAGTTGCATTCCATGCGATTAAACATTTGAGAATCCATCGAGAAACTAATCGGTTATTCATAATTGTAACCACATACCTTTTAATTGCACTTTTCAAGATAGAAAGAGAAAACCCAATCAACAAGCAAAACCTGAAATAAAAGGACAATTTCCTTTTATTAATATTTATCCACTTCCATTATTCAAATTAGGATTCCAATTCCATAATTAGGGTTTCTTCTAGAAATTAGGGTTTTACTTCTTCTTTCATCATTAACATTCTTATTTTATCAATTTTCATAAAACTCCTAATTTCTCATTGAATTTCCTTTATTAAACAACTGATTTCCTTATTTCATAAAAATATGATTTTTATCTCTCTTTATCCCAAATTAGGGTTTCCATGAAAATTAACCTTCTTTTGAACATTATAATTCCAAGTTAAGCATTTTTGCAATCAAATAGAAAATTAAACTACCATTAACATTATCAGAGTCAATCTTATCGATTTGACTTGCTAAATTACCAAGTTACCCTTTCAACATCCAACTAGGGTTTCTTATCAAATTTTAATAAACTTTATTATCCAAATAAAGTACTTTTGCAAAACTAGATGGAATTAGGTTCTGGAATTATTTTTATCGTGTTCCTTGCATTTTTCTATGCAACTTTTATATATAAAGTTTTCTCATATGAGTTTCCTATCAAAACCTATTAATTTCATAAGGAAAATTAGTTTATCTGATTATTCGTTAGAGATGGGAAAATACCGAAAATCTTCGGCCGTTCGATGGGTGCGCCTGTGGTCCGCGCCTCAATCCGACGCTCCTCGCCGCGTGTCTCCTTTACTTACGTGCCTCGAGTCTGGATCGTCTGATCCCGCGAGTCCACGGTGGACCGCGATCCAAGCGTCTCCGCCTAACTCTGACCCGATCGTTCGATCACGATCGAACGATTACTGCTCTTCGTCCTCCTCGTCCTCTAAGTTTCTAAATGCGGCAGAGCCGCGGCGGCACTCTCGCCGGAGCAGTTTCAATCACGAGAGAGAGCGAGTAAGGGAAAACGATTCAGGGCCGTTTGAGTTCGCGTGGTCATCAGGGATCGAGGGATCCCCTTATATAGGCAGTGGGAGGCCCCCCATTAGGGTTCCCAATCCAGCCGCCAATCCTACTCCCAGCCCGATTGGGCATTTCTAGGATTCGCGACGAAACCCTATCAAACCAGGGTCAGAACTCTCCGGCTTGGTCTCCCGGACTCAAAGGGACTCTGCCCTTGAGTGCTCGTACCCTGTATCCAACAGGAAATCGTGGGGAAGATCTCCCTGATACGCTGCTATAGTCCGAGTCTCACTGGGACTCAGGACGATGACTGCGCATCATTGGATCAAGATCCAACGATCCAGGTTTATTGCGTTTAACACTAAATAGGAAATCATTTCCTAAAACATTAATTAAAGTCAATTTCAAAGGGAAACTTTGAAAATTAATAACTCCCAATCGGCTACTCCTATTTTTACCAAATTTTGAGGGAAGCTTCCTTATAAGTTTCTCTCCTTTCCTAAAAAATTTGGAGTGATTATAACAAGGATTCGATTCCTTTTCTTGTAATGCAAGTAAACATTATATTAATCACTTTTTCCCTCTTTTCCTTAATCCTATTATTATTATTTCTTGGTTTTGAGTTCCTTAAACTCCAAGATATCCATAATCTTGAATTCTTACCTTTAGGGAAATATTTCATATCCTCTTCCTTATTTTATAGAATTCTTTATGTATTCTTCAATTATATCAATTTGGGCTTCAAATAAAGCAAGGCCCATTAAGAAACATGCAATCAATCATCCATGAAATACATTTCAATCAATCATGAAAATTCATTTATCTTTAATTGATATTTACAAAGCTCATTACATAATTTGGAAAATTGAGGTTATAACATCCTCCCCTCCTTATAGGAATTTTGTCCTCAAAATTCAACAATCAAACAAACAAGTCAGGGTATGCTTTTTCCATGTCCGTCTTTAGCTCCCATGTGGCCTCATCCTCTCCATGATGTTTCCAAAGAACCTTTACCATCTCTATGTTCTTATTTCTGAGTTCTTTTACCTTAGTATCTATAATACGCACAGGTAACTCAGGATAAGACAGCTTCCCTTGAAGCTCAATAGGTTCAATGCTCAACACATGGCTGGGATCTTGCACATATCGCTTCAGATTGGACACGTGAAAAACATCATGCATCATACTATATTGTGGAGGTAACGCCAAACGATAAGCCACCTCACCAATCCGTTCTAATACTTCAAATGGACCTACATATCGGGGACTTAACTTTCCTCTATTCTTGGCAATAGCTCGGAGTGGTTGGATTTTCAAAAAAACATCTTCTCCCACAGTGAAATGCACATCAGTCCTCTTTGCATCAGCATACGACTTTTATCGATCCTAGGCTCTCTTTAGCCTTTGCTTGATCAAAGCGACTTTATCAGCATACACTTGGAGCTCATCTGACCTCAACAAGGTCCTCTCACCAACATCATCCCAGTGAAGTGGTGACCGACACAGTCTCCCATAAAGAGCTTCATATGGAGGCATCCCGATACTGGCTTGGTAACTATTATTGTAAGCAAACTCTGCTAAAGGCAAGTACTGCTCCCATGATCCACCCCAATCGAGCACACAAGCTCTCAAAAGATCCTCTAAGGTCTGGATTGTCCTTTCTGACTGTCCATCTGTCTGGGGGTGATAAGCTGTACTAAACTTTAGCCTTGTACCAAGTTCCTCTTGAACCTGCTTCCACAGCTTGGAAGTGAACTTTGGATCTCTATCAGAAATAATGGAACCGGGAACACCATGTAAACGTACTATCTCACGAATGTACAACTCAGCTAAATCTGTCACCTTGGCAGAGGTTTTCAGTGCAAGGAAGTGTGCTGACTTGGTAAGACGATCCACCACAACCCAATTCGCATCATGACCTCTCTTGGTACGGGGTAAACCAACCACAAAATCCATGGTGATCTGTTCCCATTTCCATTCTGGAATCTCTATAGACTGCAAAAGTCCACCTGGTCGTTGATGTTCAGCCTTCACCATTTGGCATGTAAGACAACTGGCTACATAAGCTGCAATGTCTCTCTTCATTCCCGGCCACCAGAAAAACCTCTGCATATCCTTAAACATCTTAGTAGTTCCTTGGTGTACTGTATACTTGGAACCATGAGCCTCTTGGAAGATATGTTCTTTCAGTGGGGAGTCTTCAGGAACCCATATACGATTTTCAAATCTGATTCCTCCATCTACTCCCAAAGAAAGACGAGTATGTGGCTTACTCATCAAGCCTTTCATCTTGTCGAGTCCCTCACTGACCAACTGTGTTGCCATGATCTCTCCTAGCAAATCAGACTATATCTGGATATTGGCCAAACGAACTCGATCACTTAACGGTTGAGGAGACCATTTCACCAACTCTTCTAGGCTCTTCCACTGACTGGACAGAACAGATGCACACCTGAGCTGTTTCCTACTCAAGGCATCTGCGACGACATTTGCCTTTCCTGGATGATAAGCAATGGTGAAGTCATAGTCCTTCATGTACTCCATCCATTTTCGTTGTCTCAGGTTTAAGTCTTTCTGTGTCAGAAGGTACTTCAAGCTCTTATGGTCAGTGAAGATCTCAAAAGAAGCACCATACAGGTAAAGTCGCCAAATCTTCAAAGCATGAATAATGGCTGCCAGCTCTAAGTCATGTGTAGGGTAGTTCACTTCATTGGGCTTGAGTTGTCGGGAGGCATAAGCAACCACATGTCGATTCTGCTCCAACACACAACCAAGCCCCATTTTGGATGCATCGGTGAAGATCATGAAACCCTCATTACCTGATGGTAGAGTCAAAACTGGTGCAGTGGTCAACTTCTCCTTCAGCTCCTGAAAACGAGCCTCACAAACATCGGTCCACACAAACTTTGTATCCTTTCGAGTTAACATAGTCAAAGGCAAGGCAGTCTTTGAGAAATCCGAAATGAAACGTCGGTAGTATCCTGCTAACCCCAAGAAGCTTCGGATCTCAGAGGGGTTCTTTGGTGTAGGCCAGTCTCGAACTGCCGACACTTTAGCTGGATCCACGGCGATCATTCCTCCTGAATGATGTGTCCAAGGAACATGACTTGATCTATCTAAAACTCACATTTTGAGAATTTCCCATAGAACTTCTGCTTTCTCAGGATATCAAGGACTATCCTTAGGTGGTCTCGGTGCTGTTCTAGGTCATTGGAATAAACCAATATGTCATCTATGAACACAATGACAAAAAAGTCAAGGTAGGGTTGGAACACACTATTCATAAGGTTCATGAATACACTAGGTGCATTGGACAACCCAAAAGGCATGACCACAAACTCATAATGACCATATCGTGTTCGAAAAGCTATCTTTGGAATATCCTCACTCTTGACCCTCAACTGATGGTAACCTGATCTTAAGTCAATCTTGGAAAAGACTCGGGCAGACTTCAACTGGTCAAATAGGTCATCTATACGAGGTAAAGGGTATTTTGTTCTTAATGGTAGCTTGGTTGATCATCCGGTCGTCTATGCACATTCGAAGCGACCCATCCTTTTTCTTTACAAAAAGAACTGGTGCTCCCCATGGTGATGTGCTAGGACGGATAAAACCCTTGTCTAGCAATTCCTGCAATTGTTTCTTCAATTCGAGCAACTCCGCAGGGGCCATTCTATAAGGTGCTCGGGAAATAGGGCTTGTTCCTGGAGCTAGCTCTATGGAAAAGTCCACCTCTCTTTCGGGAGGAATCCTAGGTAGATCATTTGGAAAAACATCAGCATAGCTCTTTACTACCTCTATCTCCTCTAAGGGTTGCACCTTGGTCTCGGGTTCGGTAACAACTGCTAGGAATGCTTGACAACCTTTACTTATCATCTTTTCTGCTTTTAAGGATGACACATACAGGCTGGTGGTGGCATCTTTTCTACCTCTAATGACAAAAGGTGGGTGACCTGGTTCTTTAATGATCACTTTCTTTTCCCTACAGTCAATATGGGCCCTATAGGTATACAACCAATCCATTCCAATGATGACATCAAAATCATTCATGTCAAGGAGGATAAAGTCTGTAGGAAACTCATGATCTCGATATCTCACAGGTAACACCGGAGTTTTCAAAAGAGAAGTAAAGATACGACCACTCGGGGTTGTAACATCTAAGACATATCCTAAATCCTTGATATCCAAACAAAGCATAGTTGCAAGATTTCTCGAAATGAAAGTATTTGTAGATCCAGAGTCAAACAAAGCTTTTATATTATGTCCCATGACTTCAAGCATGCCTACATCATGTTCATCATACATTAGACCATTACATGCTTATCTTTTAAAACATAAAGAATACTCTAAGGGTTATTACCATCAATCAACCGATTAGCATTAGCTTGGGCTTCTTCATTGTCAATGGCGAACACTCGAGCTTGTCTTCTATCTCCAGCAGGTGGTGCCACGGCTACAGGTGGGGCTGCTATTGGTGGTGCTGCAACTGGACCTGGTCCTATGGGATCCGGTAGGGGACAAGCAGCTTGGATGTGTCCTTGATTACAGCAATAGCAGACTCTCTTCTTATGGTGACACTCACCGAGATGCCCTTTTCCACAAGAGCGACATCGGGGTCGGTTTCTTTCTTGACGAGGTTTCCCTTTTCCTCCATACCTTCCTTTAGATTGATGACGTCCCTGTCCCTTCTTGTGATGGTTCTTATGACTCTGAGTTCCTTCAGTGAAACCCAAGTACCCCTTAGGTGGAGGTTGAGCAGGCATCACAGTCCTTTCCATATCCAAAGCAGTGTTGTAAGCTTCTGCGAAGGTTTTAGGTTTGCTAGCCATTACATGAGGCTTGATGGTAGGATGAAGTCACTCTATGAAGTGATCCACCCTCCTTTCCTCATCCATCTTGTACCCAAAACGTTCCAGAATGCGAAACTTCTGCCCAAAATCCGCCACCGAGGAATTTCCTTGAGTCATGTTGGTGAATTCTCTTTCCTTTTCCTTCTTAGCAGCAACAGGGACAAATCTGGCATTGAAGATGGTCTTGAAATCAGCCCATGCCATAGGTTCTTTAGTAGATCTCGTCCAGTGATGTGAGTCTCCCACCATATCTTAGCTGCCCCTTCTAGGAGGTGAGCAGCAAAGAGAACCTTCTTGCAAGGCTGCACTTCAAGCATGCGGAAACCATTCTCTATAGAAAGCACCCAAGCTTCTACCTTGTCAACCACCTCAGATTTGTCTTCTCCCCAGAAGTTCTCTATGTTCAGCTTGACAAAGTCTAGAATGGTGGCTCCTACACGGGGACGAACAGGATGTGGTTCACCATTCTCAGCTCTAGTTAAGTCTCGAAGGGCCAAAACATTAATAGCTTCTGTCAACTTCCTTTGTTGCTCTAACCACAAGTTATCAGGAGTGTGAATTGTCATAGTTGGTTCTGGTTCACTATCTTGGTCCTCTTCCATCTTGGCTTCTTCCTCATACACATGTTGCTCTTCATATTCTTGGTCTTCTTCTTGGTTCATGTTACTGAAAGGCACTGGCTTAGGGTTAGGGACTTCATGCGTGGTTTCTTCAGGTCTCTTCCTCTTCTTAGAGGATTCACCATCAAGGCCCCTCTTCCGCTTTTCAGAAGACCCTTTTCCTTTATGTGGAGGCCAACCACTTCTTGTTGGTTTCCCAGAGCCCTCAGGAATAGCAACAGTCTTTGTACGAGCCATCTACATAAGCATAACAAACAAGCCTTTAGTTTATCATTTAAACTAGTTATACTTATGTTCAATGATATCTCATTACATATCTTTTATTAATTTGATGGAGGACCCTTAAGCCTTAACATACATGCCCATACCACATGAATGTGGAGGAGAGAGAGAAAATCCTACTCTTAAAACCTTAATAGAATAGGAGATGAGGAGTGATGAATAAGATGAGAGAGTCCTAAAGGTATCTTATTTCGATTCATACCCTAAGACTTTGGCCAGGCGGTCACACGGGTCCAGGAGTCCTCGTATTCTGACTAGCGGTGCGGAGGAAAATCTTGCCAGCCCCCGGTCGTGATCCCTTTCTAGACACCTCCATCTTTCGGATACTCCTCTAATAACTCCCTTGGGTTCTATGGAGTTTGTAAAATTTAATAATTATTAATGGTTAAATGAGGAACCCAGGCTCTGATACCAAATTAGGGTTTCCATGAAAATTAACCTTCTTTTGAACATTATAATTCCAAGTTAAGCATTTTTGCAATCAAATAGCAAATTAAACTACCATTAACATTATCAGAGTCAATCTTATCGATTTGACTTGCTAAATTACCAAGTTACCCTTTCAACATCCAACTAGGGTTTCTTATCAAATTTTAATAAACTTTATTATCCAAATAAAGTACTTTTGCAAAACTAGATGGAATTAGGTTCTGGAATTATTTTTATCGTATTCCTTGCATTTTTCTATGCAACTTTCATATATAAAGTTTTCTCATATGAGTTTCCTATCAAAACCTATTAATTTCACAAGGAAAATTAGTTTTTCTGATTATTCGTTAGAGATGGGAAAATACCAAAAATCTTCGGCCGTTCGATGGGTGCGCCCGTGGTCCACGCCTCGATCTGACGCTCCTCGCTGCACGTTTCCTTTACTTACACGCCTCGAGTCTGGATCGTCTGATCCCGCGAGTCCACGGTGGACCGCGATCCAAGCGTCTCTGCCTAACTCTGACCCGATCGTTCGATCACGATCGAACGATTACTGCTCTTCGTCCTCTAAGTTTCTAAACACGGCGGAGCCGCGGCGACGCTCTCGCCGGAGCAGGATCAATCGTGAGAGAGAGCGAGTAAGGGGAAACGATTCAGGGCCGTTTGAGTTCGCGTGGTCATCAGGGATCGAGGGATCCCCTTATATAGGAAGTGGGAGGCCCCCCCATTAGGGTTCCCAATCCAGCCGCCAATCCTACTCCCAACCTGATTGGGCGTTTCTAGTATTCGTGACGAAACCCTATCAAACCAGGGTCAGAACTCTCCGGCTTGGTCTCCCAGACTCAAAGGGACTCTGCCCTTGAGTGCTTGTGCCATGTATCCAACAGGAAATCGTGGGGAAGATCTCCCTGATACGCTGCTACAGTCCGAGTCTCACTGGGACTCAGGACGATGACTGCGCATCGTTGGATCAAGATCCAACGATCCAGGTTGATTGCGTTTAACACTAAATAGGAAATCATTTCCTAAAACATTAATTAAAGCCAATTTCAAAGGGAAACTTTGAAAATTAATAACTCCCAATTGGCTACTCCTATTTTTACCAAATTTTGAGGGAAGCTTCCTTATAAGTTTCTCTCCTTTCCTACAAAATTTGGAGTGATTATAACAAGGATTCAATTCCTTTTCTTGTAATGCAAGTAAACATTATATTAATCACTTTTTCCCTCTTTTCCTTAATCCTATTATTATTATTTCTTGGTTTTGAGTTCCTTGAACTCCAAGATATCCATAATCTCGAATTCTTACCTTTAGGGAAATATTTCATATCCTCTTCCTTATTTTATAGAATTCTTTATGTATTCTTCAATTATATCAATTTGGGCTTCAAATAAAGCAAGGCCCATTAAGAAACATGCAATCAATCATCCATGAAATACATTTCAATCAATCATGAAAATTCATTTATCTTTAATTGATATTTACAAAGATCATTACATAATTTGGAAAATTGAGGTTATAACATGGTGTCTGTAGCAATAGTAGGAATCAAAAGTGTCAGGAAACAGTATATGAAAGGAAGTGATTGTCTAAAGGTTAATGAGACTTGACTGAAATGACTGCATCACTTGTGGAGACATGGCTTATTGAAACTATTTTCACAATAGTGGCAATCAAGAGTTAGAGAAACAGTTGTGGCAAGGAAAGATATCGTAAAATAGAAAAGGAGTATGTGGTAGGACAACATCCAAAAAAGGGGGACAATGACAATGCTTGACCGCTGACCAAATCCTCTATAGCAGTAGTGGGAATGAAAAATATGAGCATCAAATGCTGAGAGAAAAATGCTTACTGACAGTGGTAGGAGCATTGTTACCAAAACTTCTATATCAGTAGAAATTGCCAACATCATAGGAGAAAAATGCCACATCTGAGATCTTCGGTAGAAACAATGGAAATAGAGTCTAATGATCAAATCCCGAATGAGAATTCCATACCTAGTTAGGAAGAGGTGTATCTTGAAATTCTTCTTTGATCGATGTGTTCTACTACATGACCTACGTTCATGATGGAAGTTTGAGAATGGTTTGGAGTCTTAAGGTCTTTACAAGGTACTAGGTAGAGCTACATATCAACTTATGGTATTGCTTAAGAGAAAGAGACATGAAGTTCAATTATGGCACTATCCCTTGAGGCATCTGAGTTTTTCCTCTATGAAGTAGTGATTTCTAGTTTTTTTTCTTTAGTTGAAATGATTCAGTTAAAATGTGATGTTTGTGAGATATCCATCCATCATCAAACTATGTACGTGCATTCTAAAATTAATAAAAAAATTTAATTTTTAGTTTTTCAATTTGATGTATGGGATCCATCAACTATTGTATCTAACGAAGGCTTCAAGTACTTTGTAAGCTTGACTGATAATTACTCTCGGTGTACATTTTTATATCTTATGAAAAAATATTCTGACATTCCAAAGTTAGTTGAAATTTTTTGTAATAGTGATGGAAACACAATTTGGAATCATTGTAAAGAACATCTAATTATGGTGAAGTATCTTGACAAAGAGGTCAGGTCCATGTTCAATTAGAAAGGTAATATTCATCAAACATGTCATAGCCACACATCATAGAAGAATGGTGTTCCAGAGAGGGAAACTAGACATTTAATGGAGGTTATAAGAGCACTCTTAATTCAAACGATTATTCCCCAAAAAATTTGATTGATGCACTTTTGACAACTACCTAATTAATTAATAGTATGCTTAGTAGAAAATAGAAGGGGTGGATTCTAATGAAGACTTTATCTGTCAGCAAAAATGTTTTTCCATATATCTCTAAAAGTTTTTAGTTCTACTTTCTATGTCCACAACTTGCAACTGGGAGATCAAAATTTGACCAGCAGGCTATTAGAGCTATTTTTCTTGGGTATTCAATGACAAAGAAAGGATACAAATGTTTATCTGTGTCTAATAAAAATATTATATTTCCCAAGATGTCATATCTCATGAAAACATACCTTTCATTGTGGATAATGTTCCTCCAAATAGGGAGTCAATAGTAACATGTCCGGTAGAGGAACCAATATGCTTTCATAATACTATAGAAGGAACATTTGAAAAGACTCACAAAGGATAAAGGATTGGAAATGTGTATGAAAAAGGGACCAGAAATTAGTCGTCACTGAGAATACTAATATTGATGCCCATCCTTGTCCTCCTTGACCAGGTCAAAAAGTCAATATGCTTGGTGACGTTGATCTACCATCTTCTCTTAGGAAAGGGACAAGAGAATGTAGAAAACATCTGGTTCAAAAATTTGTGTCATATTTAGGGTTAAGCTCCAATCATTAATGTTTTTTCTTTGTTTTTGACATTTCCTCTATTCCCAAGATAGTTTTTTAAGCCTTTATAAGGCCTCCACTGGGATCATGCTATGAAGGAAGAGATTCCATCTCTAAAAAAGAATTAGACATGGGATATTGTGAACATTTATAAAGGATCTCATTTAGCTAGATCCAAGTGGGTTTACACAATTAAGTGCAATGCTGATGGGGCTATTGATAGATACAGGGGTTGATTGGTTGCAATAGATTTTTCTCAAAATTATGGCATTGATTGCTTTGACACTTTTTCTCGAGTGGAAATTATGAACTCAATCAGTATCATCATTGTTGTTTCTGTTCAATTCTCCTGGAATATGCATCAACTTGATGTTAAGAACAATTTTCTAATAATGATATGAATGAGCAAGTCTAAATGAAATTACCACCTAGTTATGATCAAGCAAGAGAATGTTGTTGTTTAAAGAAAGTGTTGTATGGATTAAAATAAGCTTTGATGGATTGGCTTAAAAGACCTGGAATCTTCATGAAATAGTTAGGTTTTTAACAAGGAAATGGAAACCACACATTGTTCGTTTAAAAGACTTCAAAATAGCACTACTATGATGCTAGTGTATGTAGATGACATGATTATTACTATAAGTGATTATTGAGAAATGCAACTCCTAATTTTAGATAAAATACCAGGGTGAATTAAAGTATTTCTTGGGCGTAGAGATTGTAAAATCATTAAAAGGAGTGGATATGTAACACCCCTCCAAGAACATATATATCAGCCGAAGAAAACCCTATGTTGTCCATAACATGTGTTACTTGGATTGGAGGAACATCACAATATATGATGTACATAAAAAATGATAAATGAAACACCATCCATTAATTTGAAATATAGATTCATACAATGTTTGTGAAAGGAAAAAAATAAACTATCTCATCTTAATTTCAAACCTAATACATGTAGGCTAAACAAATATAAAACATGAAATAAAAACTAGACTAGACAATATATTGAGTGGGAAATGGCACCCTACCAAGCTAAAGTCTCCTTGATGTTAGCTATGCTGAGGAGCTTGCTTTAATTCTACTTTGCTCCGTGATGTAGGGGCATCTCGTGCCACAACCATGAAAAAACAAAGACATACATCAGTAAATGACACTACATATTTTACAATAAATAAAATAAGCATATATACTTGACATGAGAGAAATTATTCATGATTTTTATTTTAGCATTCTTGAGTACATGAATTGTATAACATGAAGAATTGCTCAATAAATATATTCATCTCTCTGTGATGCCCACCTAAAGCACATGATTGCTAGGAAAGCCCATGATTCGCATGAATTCCCATGATTTGGTTATGAAAGAGCATAATTGGCACGAATGCTCATAACGACTTATTGAGGTCAATGATTTGAAAAACATATTAAAATTGGTTCAATTCCAATTATATTAACATTAACATTACCATGAACATGAATTTAAACTTGAACTTTAATCTTTAACATGATGAGATTTCTCCCTCTTTATACTTGAACTTTAAGTCCTTTAATTATTGACCATTAATCATAATCTCTAAATCTTAATGAGTGTGATAACCATAAGACATAGGATATAGCAATCATCAAGCAAGTTATATAATGAACATGACTAGAGCATTGAACTTGAAAGTGAAAGCATAATTCATAAATCATGCATGGCATACAATTCAAACAATGTACATATGTATAACGACATGATCCACTTACCTAGATAAAAGAAAATCCTAACTTAGATTCTCTAACCTAGAGTTAGTCTGTGTTGCCTTCTTAAGTTAATGATGAAACCCTAATCACATTCTTGGGTTGGTTGAACCCTGAATACCCTGTTCATAACATTTAACATATCTATTTGTACTTTATTCATCATCTTAAACCCTTAATTAACTTCTTACAAACTAGGACATATGAAAGAGAAAGAGGCTCTGAAACCTTAACATTCGAGTTACTTGTTCAAAACCATTTCCAACACATATTTTTGTGAAATTTTTTGATAGGCTTTAAATTTAATATGATTTATTGAGTTATTGACCAATAGAAAAGCTCAACAAATCCACCATGGCAGTATGCAAAAACCAATAGTGTGGCCCAACTGGCCAAAACACACACATTCACATGGATCCTCAACTATCTTAGATCCAGTGTGCAACCTGAGAGACTACAATGTGACACGTACAAGGCCCAAACTGCCTCTAAAGGCTTGACCTAAGAAAAAACTAGGGAAGGGGAAAAACTAGAAAGCTTCGACCATGATGGTTTCTTCTTCGATACAAGGAAAGAAGAAGGAAAATAATAAGAAATATAGGATTAATACCTAATCTAGTTCTATGTTCGTTAACAACTAAGGTGTCAGACACAATCTTCATTGCCAACCGGACATGGCGAGCTGGATCTCACAAAAAGTAGTGGTCAAATGGAGGATAAAAGACTTCCTCCATGACCGGCCTCAAGGAGGCATGTCGTTCGACCACCTCAAGGTCGGAAACACTATAAAACAAGGCATCAAAGTAGCTGTAATATCTCATACAAGTGCACACAAGGTATGAAACTAATAAAAAGGGGGCGAGATGAAGAAATTGTAGGCCTGGATGATCACAACCGTAGCCAGGAAAAAGAGGGAAACAAGATTTACCAAGCAAGAGATGAAATTCATGAGCAGGAAAGGTATGTGATAGTTCTACAATCAATCTAGGGACATCAAAGAACCTCTAGGGTACCTAGGTTCTCATCGTCGGCCGTTGAAGGTGGATGTAATGAGGAGAAGTTCTTAAACTGTGTTACAAGGCTTCCATGGGTTAAAAAGCATATGGTACATGTTTCTCTATCATTATTGATGGATTTCGGTCCCACATATATATAAGTAACTATTAGGGGTGGCAGGGTAACCTGATGCGGGTTGGAGTGGTGGTAGAACATGGGACCTCATCGTATGACATGATTGGGGCATGAAAACCTAGTGCTTAGGGATTAGGCGGATCATGGAAACATTAGGAGTGCAAAACTAGGCTCGGTTGCTCATGAGATGTAACAAAAAGAGAGGGAGATATAGGGAGGGAAAAAGAAACCGGGGTCTAAAGAGTCCACTGATATCTGGACTCTGATGAAGACGGTGCGTCCTCACCTCCAGATGAGTATGCTACCTTAGTCTGACCCAGACAAGGTTTTGTCGTCGTGATATGTTTTTGGAATGAGACTATAGCTTACCTTCGTGAATGAATGATATTATTGAATAAACTCCATCAATAACCATATGGAAACTTCTTTAAATTATTTTTCTGATCAAATCAAGTCCAGTGGATACCAAAATTGAACTACACACTATTGAGGGGGTCTAGAATCTTCTCATACAATTAGATTTATAGTTTGCACATGTTTTTCCCATGGCTTCCCTATAGGTCATTTAACTTTAATAAAACACATCAATAGATTACATAATAGAAAAATACTTACTTTATGTGAGCCTTTGAGTTCAATTTCAAAACATACATTAATTATTTTGGAGAATAGCTAACATAATCATGGTGTTTTTCATTGTATTTTTTTTTGTTAGTATGTGACCCATGGACAAGTTTGTATGGTTTAGAAATAGTATGCACACAACTAATTTGCAAATATGTATATATCGTGTTGTTTGAAAAGTAAGACTTCCTCTATTTCCTACCATAGTTTTGTTGTATATGTTTATTCCTATTTAAAAAATTAAATGCTTCTATCCAATGATTCACCTTTTCTACATCCATATTATTGGCACCCAATTTTTGCTAACACAACACAAATTCATGATTAGTATTCATTTTATGACTAATGATGGAGTCCACTCCACATTTCACAAACTTTATCCCACATATGTTCATAATTTTTAGTATTTTTTCACCTATTTAATCTGTTCATTTCACTCACTTTTACTCAGTTCAGACCTTTGTATCAAGAAGCTTTCTTTCAAACTAAAGTGCAATTTACTCATCCATACTATCTATTTACAAGCATCTTTTATAAATTATCCAGTATTATCTCACATAAAATATTTCCTTTTGAAGACATGGGTATTCAATTTATTTTGTAGATGAATTTGAAGGATAATCATGAATTAACCCTCTCTTCACAGATTTTTGTCATTTTTCCATAACATGTTGGAAATTACTAGAAAATTGACAAATAGGTCGCATCGTGCCTCAGACACAATGGTTCAGGGAAATCCACCATCTATACTGTTGGCACCCCATCAAGAATAAATCATGATTAATATTCATTTTATGACTATTGATGGAGTCCAATCCACATTCCACTCACTTTATCCCACAATAATTCATAATTTTCCATTTTTTTACCTATTTAATCCATTCAATTCACCCAGTTTCACCTATTTTGGGGGTTTATTTGAAGAAGTCTTCACTACATACTAAAGTGCAATGTACTTATAGATTCTGCCTTTTTACAAGCCTTTTCATATATTTCCCAATGGTATTACTTGCATGAGATATTCTCTTTTGTCCACACGAATATTCAATTGATTTTCCAAATAAATTTCAGGGATAATCATGAATTATTCATCACACAAATTTTCATGATTTTTCCATAACATCTTAGAAATCACTAGAAAATTAAGAAATAGGTCGCCTCGTGACTCAAACACCATCTGGATTGGGACAATCCACCATTTATGTTGTCGAAGCCTGATTTTTACTCACTCACAATTAATATTCATTCTATGACAAATGATGGAGTCCACTCCACATTGCACACATTATATCCCACAATTATTCATAATTTTCCTATTTTTTAATATATTTAATCCAAGCGTTTCACCCACTTTTACTTAATTCTGGGCTTTATGTGAAGGAGCCTTCTTTCAAATTAAAGTATAACTTACACATCGATTATGCCTTTCAACAAGCCTTTTTTATAAATTGTATACTTGTATTATGTCGCATATTATACTCTCCCAATATATACACAATTTATTTTGTACATAAATTTTGGGGATAATCATGATTTTCCCTCTCTCCACTTATTTCCATGATTTTTTCATAAGTTCAAAAAATTAAATAGAAAATTAAGAAATACGTTGCATTGTGCCTGTGACACACTGTGGATCAGGGAGATCCCTATCTATGTTGTTGGCACCCCATTTTTACTCACTCAAGAGAAATTCATGATTACTATTCATTCTATAACTAATGATGGTGTCCACTCCACATTCCACATACTTTATCCCACAACAATTCATAATTTTTTGTACCTTTTCACCTATATAGTCCCTTCATTTCACCCACTTTTACTTAGTTAGGGGTTTTATGTGTAGAAGTCTTGTTTTAGACTTAAGTTCAATTTACACATCAATTCTACCTTTTTGCAAGCCTTTTTATATAAATTGTCCGCTTGTATTATATCACATAATATATTCTCTTTTATCCTCACAAATATTCAATTGATTTCACATATAAAAGTGAGAGAAAATCATGAAATATCCCTCTCTCCACTTATTTCCATGATTTTCCATAACATTTCAAAAATTACTAGAAAATTGAGAAACATGTCGCATCGTGCTTGGGACACCCGGTTGATGGGGGCAATTCGTGGTCTCTGTTGTTCACACCCCATTTTTACTCACTCAACAAAAAAATATGATGAATATCCATTCTGTCTGTAATGATGGAGTCCATTTAAACACACATTCTCTCACATTTATTCATAATTTTCCATATTTTTTTGCCGATGTAATCCATTCACGTCACCCACTTTCACTCAGTTCGGGACACTATGTGAAAATGTATTCTTTTAGCAATTTTAATTTATTCAATTGATTTTGTAGATAAATTTGAGGGATACTCATGAATTATCCCTATATTCATGGATTTCTTTGATTTTTCCATAATAGTTTAAAAATCACTAGGAAGTTGAGAAATAGGTTGCAACACATCTGGGACATCCTGTAGATCGATGAAATCCACCTGCTAAGTTGTTGGCACCCCATTTTTACTCACTCAAGATAATTCATGATTAATATTCATTCTATGCCTAATTATGAAGTCTAATCCTCATTCCAAACACTTTATCCAACAGTCATTCATAATTTTTAGTATTTTTTCACGTACTTATTACATTCATTTCACCCACTTTACCTCAACTCGGGGCTTTATGTGAAGAAATTTTACATCTAACTAAAGTGCAATTTACTCATCAATTCTTGCTATCTACAAGCCTTTTTTATAAATTGTCCAGTTGTATTATCTCGCATAACATATTATCTTTTGTCCCCATGGATATTAAATTGATTTTGTAGATAAATTTGAGGGATAATAATCAATTATCCCTCTCTCCACAAATTTCCATCATTTTTCATGAAATTCTAATAAATACTAGAAAAGTGAGAAATAGGATGCATCACTCCTAGGATACTCGGTGGATGGGGCAATCCACCATCGATGTTGTTCGCACCCCATTTTTACTCTCTCAATAAAAACTCACGATTGATATTCATTCTATGTCTATGATGGAGTGCACTCCACATTTGACCTACTTTATCCCATTATTATTCATATTTTTTCATATTTTTTCCACCTATCTAATCCATTCATTTCACCCACTTTCACTCTGATTAGGGCTTAATGTGAAGAGGTTTTCTTTTAAACTAAAGTGTAATTTACTGTAAATACTACATTTTGCAAGCCTTTTTTATAAATTGTCCAATTATATTATCTCGTATAAAATATTTTGTTCTGACCCCACATATATTTAAATGATTTTAATCATCGATATTGTCGAGCATTGTGTTTTTTGGGTAGTACGAATATAAGCACACACGGTGCACATATCTATATTATTTACAAAATAATATATTTTGAGTGAATATTTTGCTTAAATGGTAATACGCAGGAAACTCAATTTTCTCATTATTCATAAGTAAATAGTTTTAGGTTGTATTTTTCCTAAACAAGTATAAGGATTTATGATGGATAAAATTTTCTTAATTCCATCAACAAATAAAAAAAATAAAATTACTATAGAATATCGTGTATATAGTTCTATACATTATAAAATAATATATGATTAACTAAATATTTACAACGATAGTAAAATTTTGGAAACATAAGATATAGTAAGGCAATAATTAGTAAACATTTCCAATTCATAATAAGAACATTGTATAGAATTTATCAAATAAATCAAGAATTTGTATCTTTCTAGTATTTGTTTATATAATATGATTGTGATGTGTTTTGTATTATTTTGAAAAAAAAAGTATGTAAAACATGATGACATAATGTAAAATAACTTCAAGTTTAAATTTTGGATGACATAGGGTATCAGATGATGACGAAGTATTGTTTTGGGTTGTTAATTTATTTTGATTTGTCTCAAGGATTTATATTTTTTCATAGAAAAAGTTGTAAATATGTATTATGGTAAAAATAGGAAATAATCCATTCATTTCACTCACATTCTCTCATTTCAGGGCTTTGTGTGCATAAGTGCAATTTACTCATCCATTCTACATGTTTACAAGCCTTAGCTTTATAGATTATCCATTATTATCTCATATAAAATATTCTCTTTTGACCTCATAGGTATTCAATTGATTTTGAAACTAAATTTGAGTGATAATCATGAATTATCCCTTTCCATGGATTTTCATTATTTTTCTATAACACTTTGGAAATTAGTAGAAAATTTAGAAATAGGCTGCATCACGCCTGGGACACACTATGGTTCAGGGCAATCTACCGGCTATGTTGTTAGTACCCCATTTTGACTAAAGCAACAAAAAATCACGATTAATATTCATTTTATGACTAATGATGGAGTCATCTCCATATTCCACACATGTTATCCCACGATAATTCGTAATTTTTCATATTTTCTCACATATTTAATCCATTCATTTCACCCACTTTCGCTCAGTTTGGTGGTTTATGTGAAGAAGTCTTCTATGGTACTAAAGTGCAATTTACTCATCGATCTGCCTTTTTACAAGACTTCTTTATATATTGACCATTTGTTTTATCTTGCATGAAATATTCACTTTATTCCACAGTGATATTAAATTGATTTTGCAAATAAATATAAGGAATAATCAGGAATTATCACTCTCTCCACAATTTTTCATGATTTTTCCATAAAATTCTAAAAATTACTTGAAAATTGAGAAATAGGTCGCATTGCTCTTGGGAAACTTGGTAGACTGAGGCAATCTGCCATTTATGTTGTTGGCACCCATTTTTACTCAGTCAATAAACACTCATGAGTAATATTCATTCTATGACAAGTGATGGAGTCCAATCCACATTCCACACATTGTATCCCACAACTATTCATAATTTACTGTACTTTTTAGCCTATTTAATCCATGAATTTCACCCACTCTTACTCAGTTTGGTGCTTTATGTGAAGGAGTCTTTGTTCAGACCAAAATGCAATTTACTTGTTGATTCTACATTTTTACAAGCCTTTTTTATAAATTGTCCAGCTGTATTACCTCTCTTTAAATAGTCTCTTTTGTCCCAACAAATATTCAATTGATTTTAATAAATTTGAGGGATAATCATGAACTATCCCTCTCTCCAAAAATTTCTATAATGTTTCCATATGATTCCATAATCTAATGGAAAATTGAGGACTAAGTCGTGTTGTGCCTGTGACACCAGGTGGATCAGGGCGATCCCCATCCATGTTGTTGGCCCCCATTTCTACTCATTTAGGAGAAATTCACGATTAATATTCATTCTATGGCGAATGATGACACGTCCATGGCAAAGATCCTTGACAATGGACATGCTAAGCTTAAAGATACTCTTCTCTTATTGCAAAGGGCTCTCTCTCTCCTTCTTCTACACTTAATGATGAATCTATGAATGAAAGAGTTTGTCTATGGGCATATTTGTTAAAGTTAAATAATGGAGATACTTCTCCAAAGAAGGTTTCCATAGAAACGAAAGTACAAACTCTGGAAAAGAAGTAGAGAAGAATGGTGAGAGGTGGAAGCTATGTCTAGAAAACTACATTAATCTCTTCAAACCTCTTCTCCCTACATTGGAAAGGTACATGTTTGAAGTATGGATTCTTAAAGGGTCAATCTACATGATGAGTCATGACCAGGGTTTATTTCTCTACAAGTTCTCAAAATAGGAAGATCTGAACAATGTTCTTAATGGAGCCATTTACTTTGTCAGAAGAAACATTTAGTTGTCATGAAATGGAAACCTGGATACATGCTAAAGAGATTCAAAATGATAAATATGAAAATGTTTGCTACAATGGTTCTTATCTCGACAATCCTCTGCTTACTGAGACTCTAACTTATGACTTTAGAAGGGTTGAGTTTGTGAGAGTGTAGGTGTTAATTCTGACATCATCAACATTCTCAAAAGAGTTGGAAGTATCTAGTGACAAATTAGATTCATAGATCATTAAATGTGAGTACAAATGGGTGCCAAAGACTTGTCTTGTATGCAAACTATATGACCGCAATGTTATAAAAGGGATGATCCAAAAAAAGTGTGGGTGGAAAAGAAAGTTGTGGATACTCTAAAGGTTCTTGCTGAGGATATTGAAGTGGCTGACATTCTAACGAACACTGCCTCTTATACTATTGTTGATAATACCAAAAGTTTAAGAACTAATGATAAAGAATCCATGTATCCAAATACTCTTTTGATGATAGCATCCTTGTGTTATCTGACTTTGTTTTGGAAGAGGATGTGTCTGCTGATAGTCAAGAAGTTGTTGTAGATTTGTTAACTCCCCCCAACTCTAATAATTTCAATGTTTATTCAGAAGTATTTGAAGTTCAAAAATATAATAAAAGGAAAAAGGAAAAAGGGATATGTAGAAAGGGTTCTAATTCAAATACTAATGCAGAGGTTGAGCAAAATGTTCAGACATTTTTGGTCAATAAGTTTGATAAATTATATAGCTAAATGAAGATGGGCAAACTTTAGACAAAGGAGTTGAATCATCTAAAACTAGAAAAGAAATGGTTAAGAAATGGATTAATGGATAATTTCTCATTTAATAGAGTGTGTTGGAACATCATGGCTCTAAATATTAAAGCTCATGCAGTCTAGGGAATAATAAGAAGTTTGTAGGACCATTTGATTTTGTTGAATGAGATAAAAGTTAAAGAAAGAAATATTAATATATTGATTACTAAGTTCTCTCATAGTTATTGATTGTTTTCTAATCATGATTCTACTACTTGGGGAGGGTTATCATCCTCAGAAAGGAGGATGATTACTTTGTTAGGAAAATCAAGGAGACGGATTAGTCAGTTCATATTGAAGTTCAAGTTGTTAATAAGTCCTTCTATATCACTATAGTTTATGGGAATAATCCAGATAATGACAGTGTCTGATTATGGAATATGATTAAACAAATTCATGCTAGTAGAGTTCACCTTGTGTCATTTTAGGTGATTTAAATGTTGACAGAAAGGAAGAATAGCTTGTAGGAAAAGACCCCCCTCTAGAAAATCAATGGAGGAATTTAGCAACAATGTCCTAGATTGTGGGCTATTGAAACTAAACCTTAACAATTCCCTTTCGTCATGAGATAATCACCAAATTGGAGAAAATTTTGTTATTTATCATATTAATAGGTTTCTCTATAATTAGATTTTATATAACATTTGCTAACTTCAATGGTATCTACCACTCTAATATAATCAATGATCACAAGATCATGACTCTTATGATAGGAGAGAGACAAAAGGTTCCTTCCCTGTTTAAATTCATCAATTCTTGGATAGAAAAAGAGGACTTTCTATTTTTATTATGGAGGGATAAAAATCAAGAGGACTTCCCCATCCAACATTGACATCTTACTAGCAACAACCCATAGGAGATAATTGGTATGTAGCATCTTTGTTGTGGTGATTTGCATGGTTGGAATGCCATTTCACTTGGAGGGTTCCATGAGAAATAACAAGAATAGAGTGCACATACTATTGAACAAATAAGAGGAATTCAGTTTGTGGGCAGATAGTAGTAGTAAAAAAGGATGAACCACTGAAGGCATCTATTGTCTGGTACAAACCAACAACAAAACAGTAGTGGGAGTGCCCAAGAGTAGGCACAAAGAGACCTATCTAAAGTGGATATAGCATTAGTAGAGAAGGGGGTGTCTGTAGCAACTATAATAGTAGTAGTAATTAAGAGTTTCAAGTTGTGGTATATGAAAGGAAGTGATTGTCTAAATGTTAGTGATACTTGCCCGAAATGATTGTAGAACTTGTAGAGACATGGATTCTTGAAACTACTTTCACAATAGTGGGAATCAAGATTTAGAGCAACAATTGTGGTAAGGAAAGAGATCATCAAAGAGAAAAGGAGTCGATGGTTGGACAACATCCAAAAAAAGGGGGCAACTCCAACGCTTGACCGCTGACCAAATCCACTATAGCAGTAGTGGAAATAAAAAATACGAGCATCAACTGGTGAACATAAAATGATTACTGACAGGGGAAGGATCAGCAGTACTGAAACTTCTGTATTAGTAGGAAATAGAAACATCATAGGATAAAAATATCACATCAAGGTCTTTGATAGCAAAAATGGAAATAGAGTCTCTAATGGTCAGATCTAAAATGAGACTTCCAATCCTAGTTTGGAAGAGGTGTATTTCAAAATTCTTCTTTGACCGATGTGTTCTACTATAGAACCTACATTCATGATGGAAGGTTGAGAATGCTTTGGAGTCTTAAGGTCTTTACAAGGTACCAGGTACAGTTTCTTCTCTACTTTGGGTAGTGCTTTAGAGGAAGAAACATGAGGTTCAATTATGGCACTATCCCTTGAGGCATATGAGGTTTTCCTCTTTGACAAAGCTATTTTCCGTTTTTTTTCCTTTAATTGAAATGATCCAGTTAAAATGTGACGTCTGTGAGATATCCATACATCATCAAACTATGTATGCACATTCTAAAAATAACAAAAAATGTACTTTTGATTTTTTTTTTCAATTTGATGTATGTAACCCATCAATTATTGTATCTAGAGGAGGCTTCAAGTACTCTGTAACCTTGACTGATAATTACTCTCTATGTACAATTTTATATCTTATGAAAAAAGATTCTCATATTCTAAAGTTAGTTGAATTTTTTTGTAATAGTGGTGTCACATGATTTGGAATCACTATAAAGAAATTTTGATCTGATAATGGTGAAGTATCTAGAAAAAGAGGTCATATCCATGTTCAATAAGAAAGGTATTATTCATCGTATATGTTGTAGCTACACACCATAGAATAATGGAGTGGAAGAGAGGAAAAATAGACATTTTTTGGAGGTTAAAAGAGCACTCTTAATTCAAATGAAAATTCCCCAAAAATTTTGGTTGATGCACTTTTGACAACTACACTAATTAATTAATAGGATGCCTAGTGGAAAATTGAAGGGGTGGATTCCATTGAAGACTTTATCTGGAAACAAAAATGTTTTTCATATAGCTTTACAAGTTTTCAATTCTACTTGCTATGTCCACAATTTGCAACTTGGAGATCACAATTTGAGCAGTGGGCTATTAGAGCCATTTTTCTTGGGTATTCAATGACAAATAAATGATACAAATGTTTATCTATGTCAAATAGAAAATATTATATTTCCTAAAATGTCACATCTGATGAGAATGTACCTTTCATTGTGGGTAATAATCCTCCACATGGGACATGTCTAGTAGAGGAACCAATATTATTTCCTAATACCACACAAGACACACCTGAAAAGACTCACAAAGGACAAAGGTTTGGACATGTGTATGAAAAAAGGACCAGAAATTTGTCATCACCGGGAATACCAATACTGATGCCAATCCTTGTCCTCCTTAACCATGTCCAAAAGTCAATATGCTTGACGACGCTGATCTGCCAACTTCTCTTAGAAAAGGGACAAGAGAATGTATAAAGCATCTTGTTCAATTTTTTTTTCATTTTTAGGGCTAAGCTCCAATTATTAATGTTTTTTGTCTTCTCTTGACATTTCCTCTATTTCCAAGACGGTTCACGAAGCCTTTATAAGGCCCCAAGTGGGATCATGCTATGAACGAAGAAATGTCATCTCTAATGAAGAATTAGACTTGGGATATTGTGGACATTCATAAAGGATCTCATCTAGTTGGATCAAAGTGGGTTTACATAATAAAGTGCAATGTTGATGGGACCATTGACAGATACAAGGCTTGGTTGGTTGTCATAGGTTTTTCTCAAAAGTATGGCATTGATTACTTTGACACTTTTTCTCCATTGGAAATGATGAACTCAGTCAGTATCATGATTGCTATTTCTATTTACTTCTCATGGAATACACATCAACTTGATGTTAAAAATAGTTTTCTTAATAGTGATCTAAATGAGCAAGTCTTCATGAAATTACCACCTAGTTATGATTGAGTAGGAGAAGGTTGTAGTTTAAAGAAAGCATTGCATGGATTAAAACAATCTATTAGGGCTTGGTTTGAGAAACTTAGAATCTTCATGAAACAGTTAGGTTTTTAACAAGGAAATGAAGACCATACATTGTTTGTTTAAAAACTCAAAAAGCACCATATGACATTGATGTATGTAGATGACATGATTATACAAGAAGTGATGATGAAAAAATACAACTCCTAATTTTACATAAAAGTCTAGGGAAAACTAAACTATTTCTTGGGCATAGAGATTGTAAAATCACCAAAAGGAGTGTATATGTAATGCCCCTCTAAGCACATATATATCAGTCGAAGCAAACCCTATGTTGTCCATAACATGTGTCACTTTTCTTGGAGGAACATCACAAAATATGATGTACATAGAAACAACATAAATAAAACATCATGCATTCATTTGAAATATAGCTTCATAAATTATTCATAAAAGGGGAAAACATAAAATATCTCATCTTGATTTCAAACCTAATACATGTAGGTTAAAAAAATCTAAAACATAAAATAAAAATTAGACTAGATAATTAATTGAGTGGTAAATGGCACCCTGCAAAGCTAAAGTCTCCTTGGTTTCAGCTATGCTGAGGAGCTTGCTTCAGTTCTCCTTTGCTCCTTGATCCAGGGACATCCCATCCCACATCCTTGCAGAAACAAAGAGATACATCTGTAAGTGACACTAAACATTTTATAAGAACTAAAAAATAAGCATATATACTTGACTTGAGAGAAACTCTTATATGCATTTTACTTAAGCATTCTTGAGTATATTAATTCTATATCATGAAGAATTGAGTAGTAAATATATGCATCTCTCTATGACGCCTACTTAAAAGCACATGATTGCTAGGAAATCTCATGATTGGCGTGAATACCCATGATTTAGCTATGAAAGCCCACAATTGGCACAAATTCCCATAACAACTCCTTGAGGTCCATGATTTGAGAAACACATAAAAAGTGGTTCAATTCCAATTATCTTTACATTAACATTACCATAAACATGAATTTAAACTTGAACTTTAATCTTTAACATGATGGAATTTCTCCCTCTTAAAACTTGAACTTTATATCCATTAATTATTGAACATTAATCATAATATCTAAATCTTAATGAGCATGATAACCATAATAAATAGGATTTAGCAATCATCAAGAAAGTTATATAACGAACATAATTAGAGCATTGAACTTAAAACTGAAAGAATAATTCAAAAATCATACATACCATACAATTCAAACAATGTACATATGTATAGTGGCATGACCCGCTTACTGGGGGCAAAGAAAATCCTAACTTAGTTTCTTAGATCTTGATTTAGTCTGAGTTGCTTTCTTAGGTTGATGATGAAATCCTAATCACATTCTTGGGTTGGTTGAACCCTAAATACCATGTTCATAACATTTAACATATCAATTTGTATTTTATTCATCGTCTTAAACCCTAAAATTAAATTCTTAGAAAACTAGGATTTATCAAAGAGAAACAGACTTTGGAACCTTAAAATTTGAGTTACTTGTTCAAAACCCTTTCCAACACAATTTTTTGTGAATTTTTTTATAAATAATTAATTTAATATGAATTTTTGAGTAACAAACAAATAGAAAAGCACAAAAAATCCACCATGGCACTATCCAAAAACCTACAACGAGGCCTAACCGACCAAAACACACAGTCTCATGGATCCTCAACTATCTTAGATCTAGTGTGCATCCTGAGTGACCACAATTTGACACAAGGCCCAAACTACCTCTAAAAGCTTGACCTAGTAAAAAAGTCAGAGAACGGGCAAAACTGGAAAGCTTCAACCATGATGGTTTCTTCTTCAATACAAGGAAACAAGAAGGAAAACAACAAGAAATCTAGAATTAATACCCAATCTAGTTCTATGTTTGTTAAGAACTAAGGTGTCAGACACCATTTTCATTACCAATCAGACCTGGCGAGCTGGATCTCATAAAAAGCAGTGGCCAGATGGAGGAGAAACGACTTCAGCCATGACCAACCTCAAGGAGGCACGTTGTTGAGCACCTCAAGGTTAGAAACACTATAAAATAAGGAATCAATGTATCCTTAATACTGTAAGGAGTGGGATCCCAGAGGGGAACCACTCTCTACTAATATTTTAAACAATAGAACTCCAGTCCAAACACACCTAAAATATATGTTGGAGTGGGTGTAAAATTTTCAAATCTTATTTATGGTATACAAAACAACCAAAGTGTAGCAGCGGAATAAAAACATTAACTATATCCAGTTTCTCATAATATTAGAAAAGAACATCTTAAACTTACATGTAAAGGTACATCATAACGATCCATGTAGAGGGAAATCTAAACCAAATCAAGATTGTCTCCAAGCTTTAACTCCTAAAGCTAGGTCCATAAATTTATGCCATGTCCTCCACATCCTTCACCTAGGATTGGAAGCATACCCACCCAAGAAGATAAAAATAGATGACATCAACAAAGGAAGTAAATTGAGCAATATATGAAACAAGGACATCGAATAAAGTGAAGCTTCCCATAGAAAGGAAAAACACCACCCAAGTGGATATCAACAGAAAATAATCACAATAAGAATGATACTTTCCATAAAACAACATAAAAAGATTATTCTAGATATACATCCACCATCATGGTGAGAAATGAAGCACAAGTAGGGCACACACCCCACAATCATCATCAATATCCCACATGCATGTGAGATAAACATAGCCCTAGAACAATATAGTAATGGTGGCCAAGTCCCATAAACCTGAAGCGTGATAGTGGCACATAACCAAACTCCCAAATATATAAAACATGGGCCAATAATCATACATCTTGCCCTGGCATGGGGAATCATACATCCACCACCCAAATGTATATAACATGGTCCAAGAATCATACATCTTGCCCTAGTTATAAAGTAACATTTCCATCCCAAAAGAGAAAGAAATTACACATATGCTCAAGCAGGAAATTACACATCTTCCATAAACAAAAACCAATGCAATTACACTATTCTAGTGCTATTGAACCAAATAGCATGTAAAATGTAGAGGCAAGTAGAAAAGTATAGTCATATTTTACAAACTAGTCACCACATAAGTGACCAACATATACATCCACCTCGCAAGTTGGCAAAGACATTACATGTCATCCTATGGAGTTCTAACATGAACAAAGAATAATATAAGTGTCCAAGAGAATATCCATGATCACAAGATCAATAACAAATAAGGTAGTTCACATGAACCATGATATCAAAAGATAAGACCAACGTGTATGGTCTATTGTCCATAGGACCAAAAGAAAGATAATTTAGGTTATTTCTCAATAAAGAAGAATAGGAGATGGAAACATACCTCTATTTTAGAGTCAAATGATCCAAATTCCAACTAGGTCCAAGCCTAGGTCACAAGAGAACCTATTAAGCACATATGTAGATTTTGAGTCAATTTCATATTCATTGTTCAAACCCTAACACCACCTTTTTATTAATGTGTGATTTAGGTTATGAAAACCATACCACTTTTTATAATATTTTATTCTGTGTTCAAAACATATTTGATTATATTTTTCTAAATTGTAAATATTTAGTTATGAATTATAAAGTTAATATCTATTTAATTAGATCCATTAAAATCACCTATTATAAAACATTATATTTAGGCAACGGAACTATCATCATTAGATAGAAAATATTCTTCTAAATCCAATGACTATTTATTTATATTTTTATGATCAGTAATTAATTTGTTATGGATTTTAAAAATATGACCAATCAGAAAATCATGATATGCCAAATAAGAAAAAAAAAAAGAATTTGTGAGAGAGTGGACCAACCCGCTAACTTGGCACAATCAGGGGTGGCCATGTCATCGGTCAGTGACTCAGTTGACTCACACCCAAATAAAAGAAATCATGACAAAATGACCAAAATGACCCTAAAGGTGAAACCAAAATAAATCAAACACGGCCAAAGAGATGGAACCCAGATGGTAAAAGTACTGATGTAAGACCGAGAGGTCTCAAGTTCGAAACCCCCTGACCACGAGATGAATGAATGTCCAATTTAAAAAAAAAATCAAACACGAGGGTGAGTCAGTAATTCATGGTCTTTTCATCGTTCTCACAGAAACTACTCGTGAACAACTACCATGGAGTCTGACACTCATGGATCAGAACTCTCAAAGAAAAGCTTCGTCGCTGTAGAAAACCACCCCAGAAAGACTCTGAGAGATCAAAACAAACGGAACGGTCTGAGACTAAAACATCACCGGGAAACCCAACCTAACCCACGTGAAGCTAGGAAATCAACCACAACCAAGGAGATTGTGTAGGCAAGAAACACGAGAGGTGGATTCAGTTCATACGAGTATAGGGAGGTGGGGAATGTTACATGTGCTCCTATTCACCCCATTGAGGTCTACAAAGCATGATTATCTTGTTATGAACGGAATATGGAGATAGGGATTCATAAACCTACTACTCCAGGACCACTGCAGAGAATTGGGGTAAATAACCTCCGAGCCCGACATAGAAAAATGGCCAGTGGGAAATAAAGAAATACAAATCGTGAAGGTTTTGGGAGGGTCTTGTAGTCTTCCACTAGTCAAGGTAGGCGAGAAGATAGGAAAGGAAAGAAGAACTGAGAAAATGGGGAGGAAACAAGGGAGTATGGGATGGCAGTTTCTGTCCGGGTCGACGAGTGACAAAACCCCAGGGTCTATATAGTTGATGGGTGTAGAAAGGAGGAAGGTGAAGGAGAAGAAATCAGAGCAAAAGGAGTAAAGGAGAGGGGAAGAGATGGGAGAAAATCAGAGGCCTGAAACTTTGATCACACGTGAGAAAGAACCGAGCGTGAGGAAGGAGAAGATGCAACCACTGTCTGATTGAAAATCGAACAACCCAGAATAATACTTCACTGGGGAACTGGGGTGACAAAAAAATAATAGGAAAGCCAGAAAATTGAATACGCATGAAAAAAATAAATGGATTTCTATTCTGATTCAAATAAAGTGTGTTCACATTATCTTTTCATTTTATCTCTCTTCCAAAAAGGGTGCAAACAAACCCCAAATTAATAGAAATTTGGCACCCAATCTATTTTGTACATAGGGAATCTGACTATAGAATTAGTTTTTCCTTTTGGGAACTTTTAATATGTTAAATAAATCAAATACTATATTCTCTTTCCTCATGCACTAATGACTTTAAGATACTTCAAATTTGATGAAACTTCACCCACAAGTCATAATTAATGTGTTGGATATATATTTATCATCAATTTTACATGTTGAAGTTGTTTGTACAATTATTTAATAATTTGAAGGTTCTACAAACTTTCTCTCTTCTCTCTCTTGATTTCACCTTTTAATCAAACATTTTCCAAGTTGGATGAAAATTACCCATAGGCTATATTTATTATGTCGATTATGAATCAAAGATTATTTTCCTCTTTTGGAGTCATTTATTATTTTATTTGATATTTTGGGGAAATTTTAGCTCTTCTCTTTCCAAAAAGAATTAAATTAATTATTATTATGTGAATAATGTGAAACTTGACTCTCAAGGCAAATGGGACGTAAGGAACATGATTTTTAACTTAGATTCTACTTTTGTGATTTATTTAAATGAGATATGCCATATGGCTCATTTAACCAAAACTATTTATCCAATTAAGTTCTTTAACTTCTTACTACCATCCAAATTAGTCATGTGTGATTACTAAGCACGAATTATCATGTATTCCATTATATACTTTAGGTGACACATTTTATATTCCATTATTGGAATAAGTCTAACGTGTGAACATTAGGTTACATTAAGATGATTTATACATGCATTAGCTCATAAGGGTCATACAGAACATCTTCTAGATTAACCCTCAACCTTGTCTGGCTAAGTCTAAGAAATCAAACTTCTAGGGTAGGATTTGAGATCTAGTATGTTACAAATACCTCAGACAAGTGTACACGAGATACGAAACCAATGAAAAGGGGGAGAGATGAAGAAATTGCATGTGTGGATGGTCAGAGGCACAACAAAGAAAAAGAGGGAAACGAGATTTTCCAAGAAAGATATGAAATTCATGACCAGGAAGGGTCTGTGATAGTTCTCTGATCAAGCTCGAGGCATCAAAGAACCTCTAGGGTACCTACGTTCTCATCATTAGTCATTAGAGGTGGATGGAATGAGGAGAAGTTCTTTGATTGGGTTATGGAGCTCACAACGGTGAAAAAGCACTAGATATATGTTTCTCTGTCATCCTCAATTTCTGGTCCCACATATATATAGATAACTGTCATTGGCGATAGGGTAACTAGATGCAGGTTGGAGTTGCAGTGGAATAGGGGTCCTCATGTTTGAGGTGATTGGGGCATGAAACCCTAGTGCATAGGGATTGGGCGGATCATGGAAATGTCAAAAGTGGAAAACCAGGCTCGATTGCTCACGAGATGCAGCAAAAAGAGAGGGAGAGATCGAGACGGAAAAAGAAGTCGCGTTCGGAAGAGTCCATTAGTATCTAGACCTAGGTGAAGACGGCGAGTCTTCACCTCTGGATGATTCTACTAGCTTAATTCAACACAGGTAGGGTTCTGTTCATGTGATATGTTATTAGAACGAGACTATAGCTTACGTTGGAGAATGAATGATATTATTGATTAAGATCCATCAATAACCATATGGAACCTCTTAAATTTTTTATTATTCAAATAAAGTCCGATGGATACCAAAATTGGACCATTCACTAAGGGTCTAGAATATTCTCATACAATTAGATTTAGGTTATGCACATGTTTTGTTCATGGTTTCCCTATATGTCATTTAACTTTGATTAAACACATCAATAGATTATATAATAGGAAAATGCATTCTTCATGGCAGCCTTTGAGTTAAATTTTTAGATAGACATTAATTGTCTCCTATAAATTCATCACATATCTTTCATTCCTTTTTGAGAAACTATCTTGGGGGAGAGAGAAAAAGAGAATATGTACTTTCCTCTTATATTAAAAGCCATAAAAAGGATAAGGAAAACTTATTGACCAAGGAATCTACTCTATATTTATATTTTCAAATCCCAAGTCTCTTCTCTTTTCCTTTTTGTTACTTCTAAATATTTTTCAAGAATAGGAGAGAGAAAAAGTGAAAAATAGAATAATTCTAGTTTTCTTTTTATTATATTAAACTCGTTATTCATAAAGAAAGCAAAGGAAGCACACTCTATTTTCTTTCTATATCAAACATCATATAAAAATTCAATATTTGAGGTAACTTACATTAAAGTCCAAGTTTTAAAATTGGTAATTGGTAATTAACAATTAAGATTCTAAACTTATTTTATTTCAAATTTGCAATGTTACGGGATATTTGTCAAAGAAAATTAATCTTGGGCATTCTTACAAAAATAAGACAATTGAGATGCAAAGCTATAGGGACTCCTATAGAGAAAAGTTACAAGTTAAGCTTGAAAGATGGGATTCTTATGGGTGATGAAGGTAAAAACATGTATCAGAGATTGGTTGTGAAACTCATATAGCTCAACTTGACCAATACCTGACATTACTTATGCTCTGAGTAGTGTGAACCTAACATTACTTATGTTGTGAATATTGTGAGAATTTATGCATGCACCTACAAACATACATCTAAACGGTTCTTATCAAATTCTAGTTTCTACAAGGAAATCTACATAAGGGAATTTTATTCACATGAAATGATGACTTAATGATTGAATGCTTCACAGATGCTGTCTGGACAAGATCCCAAGATAAAAGTAGATCAACTTCATGCAATAGTATCTTCTTAGGTTGGATTCTTATAATATGAAGTAGTAAGAAACAAAGTATGGTTGCTAGATCAAGTGTTGAAGTTGAATATAGAGCTGCTCACAGGATCACTGAAATTATTTGGGTGAAGATTCTCCTAAAAGACATGGAAGGCAACAAACATAACTTTCCATGACATTTTTTTTCAGTAGTTTCAAAACAGATTACTACAAATGCTTTGCCACAATCTAATGCACATCCCACTCTCACGCTCTCCACATGCTTTTAGGATTTGCTAGTCTGGTGTGAACAAAGACTAGCGCACACCCCATCCTAGATCAATGCTGCGTGTAAGGTCCGTTTAATCTTAACCAACAATTGCACTGCACACACATCAAACTATAAACAAAGATATAGCATACTCTATGTCTACGTGGATGAGAAAATCTGAACTCCCCCACACGCAGCAAATAAGTTCTCCTCAATTATCTTAAGAAATGATAACGCTCGACCCCTTTTATCTTTCTTTCTCTCTCCGCCTATCTCGGCCCAACTCCCCTCTTCTCTCCCGTGCCTATGTGTATCGGTCAGTCTTCTCTCCCATCTCCACATGTGTTCCCTGTCCGCCAGTTTTCTCTCCCTCTCGTCACCTTGCCTTTCTGGTCTCTGTCCACTGTTTCTCTCTCGACTCCTTGGCTCCTGCCTCATCTGTCTTCCATTACCTAGAGTCTAGGCAACTCCTTTTTCTCAAGCTTCTTGATCATTCTATCGTAAGAGGATATCGCATCTTGATCGATTAAAATGGTGTTTGGGAATACAGTATCTGTCGCACTGCTAGTTCCTCGGACGTAGACTGCTGATCAATTCGTTAATGTGTTTGACTGGCCGATTATTCCTTCTCCGATGCTGGCTGCAGTCTATCGATCGGAGTTCCAGGCGCTGGTAAATGCTCTTCTGGATATTTTTAGTTATATATTAGTGTGCCTCTTCCGTTTAAATAATAGAGTAGACCAAGACGGCTTCCCTCAGACTTTCAGTAATTTTTAGAAAATGCTATATAGTCCCGATCCCATAGACCAGAATCGAGACCTCATTTGGCTGGTAGCGCCGGACCCATCTGCTACGGTGACGTGATGACTTGCGGAGGATGTGACTAATTACTGGTTAGATGAGAGAGAGAGAAAGGATTAGAGAGAGAGTGGTTGACGATGGAGCCACTTATTGGCTGAGTGAGATAGGGAGAGAGGGAGTGGGTGTAAGAAAAGTAAAATCAAAAGAGATATATTTAGTTTGCTAATAACTTTCAAATCATTATATATATTTTTAACTAAATAAATTTAATTAGATTCCTAATGAAAAATGCATTCAAATAAGACTAATGTCAAAATATTTTTGAAAAATATAACGTGTTGTAAAGGGAGAGAGAGAAATCAAAAGAGAGATATTTATTTTGCTAATAACTTTCAAAGCCGTTATATATTTTTTAATAAAATAAATTTCATTAGATTCCTAATGAAAAATATATTCTAATAAGAGTAATGTCGACATATTTTTGAAAAATATAAGGAGAGAGAAAATTCAAGAGAGATGTATTTATTTTATTAATAACTTTCAAAACGTTATATATTTTTAACGAAATAAATTTTGTTAAATTCTTGATGAAAAATGCATCCTAATAAGACTAATGTCAACATATTTTTGAAAAATGTAACGTGTTGCAAAGAGAGAGAAATCAAAAGAGAGATATTTATTTTGTTAATAACTTTCAAACTATTATTTATTTTTTAATAAAATAAATTCCGTTAGATTCCTGATGAAAAATGCATGCTAATAAGCCTATTGTCGACATATTTTTGAAAAATATAAGGAGAGAGAAAAATTAAAAGAGATATATTTATTTTGCTAATAACTTTCAAACCGTTATATATTTTTTAACGAAATAAATTTTGTGAGATTCCTAATAAAAATGTATTCTAATAAGATAAATGTCGACATATTTTTATAAAGTGTAATGTGTTGCAAAGAGAGATATTTATTTTACTAATAACTTTTAAACTGTTATGTATTTTAAAATAAAATAAAAACCATTAGATTCTTGGTTAAAAATATACTCTAGAAAAACTAATGTAGATAAAAGAAAATGAGAAAGAAATAACAACAAAATTACTAGAGTTGATAAGAAAATTTGCTAAGGATAACACAAATATTAATAATTAAATACATCGCTTCTCTCCTATGATAACAAGTTCAACCAAAAGATAATAGTAAATTGGATTAGAGGTAATAAAAAACTAAATTAGAAATAACAATAATTGAACCAATGATAAAAACAAAATTTTAAAAAATTAATGGCACTACTTCTCTCCTATTCTCTAGACAAAATAACTAATTTAAAAAATAACACTACTTGGACAAAATAAAAATTGTATAGAGATAACAAAAAATTACTAAAGATAACAAGCAAATTTGCTAAGGATAACACCAAAGATTCTCTACAGATAACAACTAATTTTTTTAAAAAATATTACTTGGATAAATAAAATTGACTGCATATAACAAAACATTTACTAGGGATAACAAGAAAATATGATAGGGATAAAAAAAATAAATTCTATAGATAACAACTAATTTTCAAATAAAAGAATATACTGATGGGATAACAAAAAGTTTGTCTAGAGATAACAAAACATTAACCAAAGATAACAAAAATATTTACTAGGGATAACATAACATTTACTAGGGATAACAGAACATTTTACTAGGAATAAAAAGAAACATTGCTAGGATAACAAAACATTAACCAAAGATAACAAGAATTTTTTCTAGGAATAAAATAACATTTAATAGGGATAACAAAACATTTACTATGGATAACATGAAACATTACTAGGGATAACAAAACCATTCTCTATAGATAACTACAAATTAAAAAATATATATACCACATGGATAACAAAATGTTTGCCTAGCGATAACAAATCATTACTAGGGATAACAAGAAAAAAATTGCTAGAATTTTTTTTTCTTTGGACATAAAAACTATTTTTTTAAATACTTCTTAAAAAAGTATTTTATCTTTCTTAAAAAAACAAAGATTTGACCAGATATAATAAATATTTTGTATTAATTTTTAGAGTGCGTATTAAATTTTTCAAAACTACATCGAAATTTGTCTTGTTGGAAAATAAAATTATTAAGGAATCTAACGCTTTTATTTTGTCAAAAAATACATCAGATTGAAAGTTATTAACAAAATAAAAATCTTACTCTTTTTTTTTCTCTCTCCTCTGGCCACTCCTTTTTCCTCACTCCCTCCCCCCTTCAATCTTTCTCTCTCTTCCCAGACCTCCATCCACCCTCTTCCTTTTCAATGCTATTGTCCCATCACGCAGCTGTTGTACGTGGTTCCAAATTGACGTGACATCAGCTAATGGAGACAAAATAGAGTCTGAGATCAGATTCTATATTAGGTCTGCATAGCTAATCTCTAATTTTTCGATGTGGCCGCAGGAGGTAAGAAATAACTTTTCTTGTTTACAAACATGATTGGCCACATCTTTTGACGACAATGCTAATGGACAATGCTTGTGTTTTACTATTATTGTTTCAAAATATGATCCACTTGTGCGTTGTCTGCCGTCTGGTGTACATAATACTAGTGGAATTGCATCCTGCGAGGTAGGTTTTGGTTGTTTAATTTGCAAAACTTCATACTTGCTCAAGATGAAACTCTACATTGAAATAGTTTCGGTCATCTTCTTACAAAAAGTTCAGATATATGATGCGTTGTTGAACGAATGCGGTTACAAATTTTAATGAAGTGAAGGAATAAATTATTATATAAATATGAGTTGTTTTTAGACAAATATTAATTAGATATTGTAAGTTGTTAACCACCAATATGCAGTAGTAATATAATAGTAGTTCGGATTCTGAGAAAATGACGAATAAGTTTAGAAGATCAAACTCTAGAGTTTGAAGATGAAGGCATGTGAAACACTGTCTTCAAGACAGATTCTGCCGCTCCTAGCTCGAGCGTCTGCGACTGTCTATCTCTAAGATTCAGCACCCCAACTCTAGTACAAATACTCGGTGCAAGTGAGAGTGATGTGTTGAACTCGCTCCTTTAGTCCTTGGTCGCAAAGAGTAAAATGATGTCGTGAAGTAGTCGTCGACGCAAGACAACAGCAAGGAGTGGTTGTGTTCGGGAAGAACAAACTTATTGCGATGGAGCAGGAAAGGAATTGTGATGGAGCAGGAAGGTAACTGTAGTACAACAAGAAAGGAACTGGTGTACAGTAGTGAAGGAACCGGTGTACAGCTGTAAGGTAACCGCTACTTTGTACCAAAGGAAAGGAATCACAATACAACAGTAAAGTAATCGCAGTACAACTGAAAAGGAACCGTGATACAATAGTAAAGGAACCAGTGTATATCTGGTAAGGAAATGTTGTATATCTCTCTATATCTCTTTGTATCTCATTATATGTATGTATCTTGATTTGTTGTGTGTATCAAATGAGATCGGATGCTTCCTTATATGGAGTGTATCTCAGCCGCCGCAGTAACTGTCCGCACCTGTTGGTCTCTCCAACATGCGTCTTTAACATCGCTTTAATAGTCAGCTTAACAGGTAGTCAAGAGAGGTTTTATTGTTGTATCTTAAACACTGTCAACCGTACTCCAAATGACGCAACACAGAAAATAAAGCATCATTTAAGGACAAACAAAACAAAATAAAATATTTCGTAAAAATATAAATCCACACACACACACTGAACTGAACCGAGTCGAGTCGGGTCAGGCAGGGCGGGCGACCGAGCAAGCGAACGACCGAACGCGCGCGCGTGTTTGTGTGTTTTATTTTATTCTGATAAATACACAAGCCTAACCAATTAGTCTTAAATTCCCATGCCCTTGAGAGGTGCTGACCTCTTGGGGTCCACAAGCACATATAAAGAGTTGTGTGGTTTCTACTGCAGGCAATATGGGATAAAACGTTGGCAGTAAAAATTGAATTCTGGAACAGAAAATACAACATTCTCCCACATGTTATATAATTCTTTTCAAAATTCAATAAATAATAAAATTTATGACATTACTATGTTTTTCAGCATTGGTAGCTTGTGGCTTTGAACCATTGCCTAAAATGACTCACTTCAATCCAGAGAGACGTGGTGAACTACGTCTTGAACGAGACTCCCTGATTCAGACCCTAGTAAATCAAATAATCATAGTGTAGGAACTAGAACGAGTTTGTATCGGTGTTGTGCATAAACGACCTTCACATAATCTTGTTTCTTGAGCACTCTAGTGAGTATGCCCAACTCACGTAAACCCTGGCTCTTGGGTTACACTCAAATAGTAGGGATCTCCAAGGAAATCCTATCTAGTGCATACCCTGCCAATAAATGTCCTTGAACCCATTCAGAGCAAAGCTCTTCCTGTACTCAGACAGTGTCGAAGTACTAGCACCATAGGGAGGGTCATGGAGTAAAACTCCTGAGTGTGATTCCGCATAACACGATAGCTTAGTTGTCCCTTTGAACAATTCCTCATGGGATCTCCAATTTCAGAAAGGTAGGGTTACCACTGCAATGTTTATTCCATGGGAAGAAGACCCATCCCCCTTGGCAAACTGAGTACTAGCTTTCTAGCTAGACCCTTAGTAAGTGGATCAATAATGTTACTTGTAGATTTCACATACTCTACAGATATGACCCCTCGAGTGATGTGACCTCTCACATCTTCATACCTTAATCTCATAAAGCGCTTACCCAGGTTGTCTTTCGATTGCTTAGCTTTGTCTATGGCTGCTTTATTATCACATAATATGCAAATAGGAGGAAATGGTTTAGAAACAATCGACAGATCAATAAGTATATTTCTTAGCCATTCATCCTGACAAGATGCTAAATCTAAAACAATAAACTTAGCCTCCGTAGTGGATCTAGCTCTCATAGTTTGCTTGGATGATTTCCAAAAAAACTACAACTCCTCCATGGCAAAATACATACCCACTGGTAGATTTGGTTTCATATGAATTTGCAATCCAGTTAGTATCAGTATGTCCTTCTAATATAGGTGGAAAGCTAGTATAATGAAGGCTATATGTAGTTGTACCTTTAAGGTACTTAAACACTCTTACTAAAGCTTTCCAGTGGTCCTCATTAGGACAACTAGTGTAGCTACTCAACCTACTTATAGTATAAGAAATATCAGGCCTAGTGCAATTAGCAAGGTATATTAAGCTTCATATGACTTGAGCATGTCTATGTTGATCCACAGGAGTACCCTTATGTACAACAAGATGTAAACTAGCATCATCATGTGTATTAACATGAGTACAATCAAACATAACAATTCTATGCAAGATTTTATCAACATAATGAGTTTGATTAAGTACATAATCAGAATTAGATCTACTAAACTTAATACCACATATTACATCAACAAGTCCTTAATCTTTCATATCAAAATTTCTAGTAAGAAAAGATTTAGTTTCAGATATAATTTTAGAATTAGATCCAAACAACAATATATCATCTACATATAAATACATTATTATGTAGGAATCATCAACAATTTTAGAATAAATACAACGATCAGATTCATTTGTAATAAATCCGGCAGATAAAATAATTTTTATCAAACTTATCATTCCATTCTTTAGGTGCTTGTTTCAGTCCATACAAGGACTTGACAAGTCTACAAACTTTGTGTTCTTGTCCAGGTGCTACAAAACCTTTGGGCTGATCCATATAGATCTCTTCTTCAAGATCACCATTTAAGAAGGTTGTCTTGACATTCATTTGATAGATTTCAAGCTTATGGATCGCAGCTAAAGCAACTAGGAAATGAATGGATAAGATTTTAGAAACAGGTGCATATGTGTCAAAGTAATCAAATCCTTCATTTTGACTAAAGCCTTTGGCTACTAGTTTGGCCTTAAACTTATCAATGGAACCATCTGCCCTCATCTTCTTTCTAAACACCCATTTACATCCAATAGTCATGCAGCCTAGAGGGAGCTCAGTGAGAATCTAAATATGATTGCTCATAATTGATTCTATTTTATTATCAACAACTTCCTTCCAAAAGCTAGAGTCAATGGATTTCATGGCATCCACATAGGTACGTGGGTCTTCTTCTACTATGAAGGTGTAGAAGTTAGGGCCATAGTTCTTGTCAACTTTATTCCTTTTACCCCTACCTAGATCACTCAGAGGTTTATCTACTAGGAGTTCATGTTCTACTTCATAAGAAGGTGGAACTACAAGAGGTTCAACAGGAGAAGAGGAAGAAGGATCTTCACTAACTTGTCTAAGAACCTTCTCCTTAAGAGGAAAGAGGGTTTCATAATACACAACATCTACATGCCTAATCTCAAGTATAGAGTTACTCTAATGTCTGAGATTTCAGATTTTATTACTAGGAATCTATTAGCATTACTGTTTTCAACATATCCTATAAAGATAGTATCAACAGTTTTAGGTCCTAGTTTTCTCTTCTTATTCTCAGGGATCTTAACCTTGGCCAAACACCCCCACACTTTGAGGTATTTCAAGCATGGTTCCTTGTTGAGACAAAGCTCATAGGGTGTTTTGTTAAGGTGTCTAAAAGGGATGCGGTTAAGAAGGTAGTTGGTTGTATGAAGGGCTTCCCCTCACTGTCTGTGACTAAGTCCAGACTCGGCTAGCGTTGAGTTGACCATGTCAATCAATGTTCTATTCTTCCTCTCAGTAACTCCATTAGATTGAGGATTATATGGGTCAGTGGTTTCATGAATAAGGCCATGGTCCTCACAATACTTATTAAGTTCATTAGAAGTGTACTCACCACCTCTATCGGACCTCACTCTCTTAATGTTCTTCTCTAGTTATTTCTCTACTTAGGTTTTATAGATTCTGAATTTTCCTAATTGTTCATCCTTAGTTTTTAGCAAGAAAATAGAACAATATTTTGAAAAATCATCTATAAAGGTAACAAAGTATCTCATATTATCACGAGTAAGAACATGATTTAAATCACAAATATCAGTAAGAATTAACTCAAGCAAGGATGTATTACGATCTACTACTTATTTAAATGGCTTCTTAGGAAGCTTAGCTTGCACACAAACTTGGCATCTATCAGAAATATCAATATGCGTCTTAGGAATCAGATCTAAGTGAATCATGTGTTTCATCATATTTTTATTCACATGACCAAGACGTGCATGTCAAACATCACTAGTTTGAGAAACTAAAACAGTAGAAGATATTTCATTACTAGAAGAAGCATTACATGAAACAGAAGATAGTTTAGTCAAACCATTACAAGTGTATGCAAGACCAATGTAAGAACCATTTTTAGAAATCACAATTCTATTGCCTTGACACCACAAGGTATATCCAGAATGTTGTAAAATAATTATTTTAGGAACGAACTGGTCTGTCTATGCAATTGTTTATACAATCTAAAACAGGGAAGTAAACGGATAATTTTGTCTTGAAAATGTTAGATAAATATGAGTTGTTGTAAGATAGATGTTAATTAGATATTACAAGTAGTTAACCACCAATATGCAGCAGTAATATAACAGTAGTTCAGATTCGGAGAAAACGGCGAATAAGTTTAGAAGATCAAACTCCAGAGCTTGAAGATGAAGGCGTGTGAAACACTGTCTTCAAGCCACTCCTAGCACGAGCATCTCCGGCGGTCTATATCCAAGATTCAACAACCCCAACTCTGGTACAACCGCTCGGTGCAAGCGAGAGTGTTGTGTTGAACTCATTCCTTTAGCCCTTGGTCGCAAACAGTAAAATGACGTCACGAAGTAGTCGTCGGCGCAAGACAACAACAAGGAGTGGCTATGTTCGGGAAGAACAAGCTTATTGCGGTGGAGCAGGGAAGAAACTGCAGTGGAGCAGGAAGGTAACCGCAGTACAGCAAGAAAGGAACCGGTGTACAGCAGTGAAGGAACCAGTGTACAGTAGTAAAGTAACCGCTGCTTTGTACCGAAGGAAAGGAATCACAATACAGTAGTAAAGTGACCGCGGTACAGTAGGAAAGGAATTGTGATACAACAATAAAGGAACCACTGTATATCAGGAAAAGAACTGCTGTAAATCTCTCTGTATCTCTTTGTATCTCATTGTATGTTTGTATCTCGATTTGTTGTGTGTATCAAATGGGATCGAACGCCTCCTTATATGGAGTATGTCTCAGCCGCCACGGTAACTATCCGCACCTGTTGGTCTCTCCAATATGCGTCTTTAACATCGCTTTAATGGTCATCTTTAACATCACTGTCAACCGAACTCCGAACAACGCAACACCGAAAACAAAGCGTCTTTTCGGGACAAACAAAATAAAATAAAATAAAATATTTCGTAAAAAGATAAATCTACGCATAGAACCAAACCGAACCGATCTGGGCCGGGCCGGTGAATGAACGCGCACGTGTATGTGTTTTATTTTATTCCGACAAATACACAAGCCTAGCCAATTAGTCTTAAATTCTCATGCCTTTGAGAGGTCCTGACCTCTTGGGGGCCACTAACACATATAAGGAGCTGTGTGGTTTCTGCTGCAGGCAATATGAGATAAAACGTTGGCTGTAAAAACTGAATTCTGAAACAAAAAGTACAACATAAACAACCATTTAAAATGTGCCTAGTACCCATACAAGTATGCGGAGGGTGTATTGCGACGTTTGTAGTTTTGTTGAAGAGACACAAAGATGCCTTTAGGGATAAAATTGCTACGGTACTAGCTAATTAAGCAAAGATTCTTGTTCATTAGTGCGTCAATATAAAGGAGTAAACAATTCATATTGCAATCCTATACGAATATATGACGAAGATAATTTCACTTTGATTGTTATATTTTGTAAATTAGATAATGACTGTATTGTAGAATCCGCTACCATGTTGTTGAAAGATCGAATCATAAAATGCAAAATTAAGCACCATCTTTCCAAACATGTCCTAGTCCATTTTTCACAAAGCGATTGTCCATCCTAAATTACCCTTTAAGACAATCATGTTATCAAATGGAGTCTAGGAGTCTATTTAGCAAGGCCATTACTCGCATTCACACAACGGTACGGTGCGGCCAGTATTCTCAGAACTACAGATATGAGGTTATTTTACATGTAATTCTCGATTTCTAGTGATGGCTAGTAATGGAAGCGCATGAATGTGGTATGAGTTGGAGGATGGAAAGGCGTGATACCTGAACCTTTACCGAACTGCACCGAAGGTGAAATACTGAAAACAACCTTCAATCCCAGTCACAGAATAAAATAAAAGTTTCAATGTTTAAGGTATATGTTTTATGCTACTTCATAATAAGACCAGCATCTACGATAAAGAATTTTGTTTCAAGCTTTATACATGTGGATATCTATTCCATATGCAACATATCATCAAGCTTGTGATGATGCTCTTGATTTATTTTCCATACACATATCATGTTCTTTCTCTGTACTAAGGACAAAGACCAGTGGCGGATCTAGAAATTTGAGATTGGTGAGGCCATGATACAATAGGTTATTTTTTTGCCAAAAATATTGTACATATATTAAGAACAAAATACTGATGCAAAATTATTATTGTAGTATGATAAGATTTTTTGTAATGCCATTAAGAAATTAGAAAATTACATGATAAACAAAAGTATACATAATATAGACAAGAAGTCAGACGAATTCAATTTGACAATATTACTTTTAGCATAAATTTTGATAATTCTAAAATCTGATTATATTTGTCACCCAAATTGAGGTCGGATTTAGTTTCTTGTCGTGGATAATATAAGAATATCTTTTCATAATCAATAGATGAAAGTATCTTGTGTGCCAAGATTTGCTGTATTTTCTCCTTTTGGTTGACACCACTTAGTATCAGTGGTAGTACACATATCTTCAAAAATAACCCTTAAATAAACCCAAGTAACGATTACATAACAATCACTCACATTTTAAGTTTATTATACTTGGTGTGTATATTTCTTTTACTAGATGTATACATTTTTTGTGCTCTCGTATAAATATGTTTGTAAATAATGGTTTGATTCAAGACAACAACCCAATAACGACTATATAAATCTTATTGACAGTCTAATAATTTTTGTAGCATACATGTACATTATTTGTAACGGTGTGTACATTTCTTGTATTATTTTTTTATAAAAAAAGTTGTATCTATTCTACAGTCCAATATTTTTCTTATAAAAACTTTTATCTATTCTATAGAAACGGCTTAATGACGCTGAAAAGGTATAGTGGTTAAATTTTTGTTATGCGGTTGTGTACTATTTTTACACTAGTTATGTAAAATACATAACAAGTATGTAGAAAATATATACCATGCAGTTTGCATGTATTTTTTGAGTGAATGGAGAATGTGTCACATATATTTTTATTTTTAAAAAATGAGATGTATCATTCAATATCAAAATGTATATTCCTATCAAACAATAAATTTCCATAAACTTAATAGACTAGTCTTGTTCCGTTCACTTAACACAAATTAATTTTATTCAAAAAAGAGACTAATTATTTTCTCTCGCATGAATAAATGACCCACCTCTTAGATTGATGGCCCTCTCTCTCAATTAATTAAAATTATCTAATTCCTTTGCCCCCTCATCTTCTTGTTCCTTCGCTCCACGTCAATTGATTGTTTCAATGACAGGTTACGTCATTTAGATCTCCTCTCATGGATTCCCAAGCTTTCCTAGACTGTAACACATTCCTCAAACAACAATAAATATTTTGTAGAGTAATTAAGAATCAATTGAGTGTGTGGTGTAGGCAAATCTGAGTGAGGCCAATAGTTATTCAATAATGTAATTAATGGGTACACAGCCGGGCGGGGTGAGGACATGGCCTCAGGTGGCCTGGCTGTGCATCCGCCACTGACAAAGACCATGATATTGAAATGATTGTTTCAATTTTCTTTTGAAAGCACACGTAGGTGGTTGCCAAAAAATAAGTACACCCCATGCAATATTATAATCTTTTTATTTTATATATTATTCTTTGTATTTAATGAGAACAATGTCATCCTTTAAAATAATTGCTTAGTTTTTCTTCTGAATCTACAGATATGCAGTACCCAACAATATGTATGCCCCTTCAATACCTTTGCCCTTTTCTCTAATAATCCGTACGTGTTTTGATTTTAAACTTGAGTCAATCAGTTTGTTCTCCTACATAAAAATATATAATATATGAAATTCAATATTCAAGCGTGGTGGCTTTAGTAATACAACATGTTCCATACTATCATTTTGTTTGTTAGTTTGACAAATAGCATTGTAATTATTTTTTTGTATAGGAGAAAATTTTCAGTATATTGCTTCACCTGTCACTCTTTTTATTATTGTCAATCTAAAACTCTTTTTTTGCTAATAGTTGTAAAGTTTATAAAGTATAGTCACTAATTCTTCCAACATCACTCCCATTCTCAATTTGGGAATTTAATCTTTCAACAAGACATACTTAAATTATTGGTATGTGTTCCTCTTCCTCCCATCCTATGGATTTTTTCTTCTTCTTTTATTTTTAAGTTACAATAAATCCTACTTTGAATGAGGAGAGAACTCATGAATCTTGATTTTCTTATAGCAAAATGTTTTCTAAATGTTTTAAAACAATTCAGCCTAAATATTTGTTTTTGCTTTATATTGGTTTTATTTTACTTGATAGGATGCATATTCACTTAAGATTGTGATCTTTCTACTCTCTCATATTTAATTATATATTATTATAGATTCTAATTTCAAATAATCACACAGAGTTGATGTCTAGATAAAAAAATCACTACCATAAATGCCCAATGCTTTTTGTTGAAGCCCCAAGAGGGTAACTATTATTCATCATGCCCTTATGGTAAAGGTCTGATACAAGAATTACTACAAACTACTATATTGTCTAGCCAGCCTTAATTACTCCCTCAAGATATCAGTGAGGAATAAGGGACACTAGATACACCTACCCCATGGTTCCTCCTACCTAATTGTCCATTTTGCAATGAAGATGGCTGCTTTATATTCTACTAGTACTACTAAAACTATGCTCTACTTTTTCTATGTATTCTTGTAATTTCTAGATCATCTGATAATGAGCCTTGTATTTTTTGAGAATAATGCTTTTTTTTAAAACAATCGCATATGTGAATTGCTATTAGTTTCTACCATGATCATTTTATAAAATTGAACACATCATTTTTCCATTGTGAGTTCTATCTCCAATATATAGATTTGGTGTTTTTCTAAAAACCTCAAGAGATCCAATCATCTTGATGATTCATGAGAACACAACTTGTGGCACCCATGTTTTATATTCATACCATCAAAACATCCAAATTTAGAAAGGTCAATGAGTTCTTGTTATAAATGTTGTTAGTAATAACTCATTATGATACATGCTGCCTTGTTTCAGCGTCGTGTGATTTTCATTGCAGGTGTTGTTGTCTTATCTTCATTTGTTGGAACTGACCTCTCGAGGATGAAGTGTATACCTCCATACTCACATCATGGAAGTATTCATCTACTTTGGTATTCCGCCACATATCTACTTGGAAAAATTGAGATAGGTCTACGTACACACTACCCCAATACATTTGATTTCCTATGTATGCATGGTGTCATAAATGGATAGTTAAAGTTCGATTTTATTTAATATATTTTATGTAACTTCTTCAATTTTTCAATGATTTGGAAATAAACCTTACAACTATAATAATATATATCAACATTACCCATGTTTTCAATATTGGGGGATACATGCACCGACCAGGAGAAAGATGATAGAAGTAAAAGTCATATCATATCATATTGTATATGAGCCAAAGTTTGTAGCCCCATATATAGTCTAGTCAGGTCTAAAGTATCTAGAGTCTTTTCCACCTTCTCCTATATAATGGAGATGGGTTCTCATGTATTCATAAGATTGTCAACATACTATCAATACATCATTCTCCTTTTACATGGTATCTGAGCCTCGATCCTAGCCCTAGAGAGATAGAAACAAGTCACTACCCACAGGTGACCATCATTTCCATGTCTAGCTATCCACATGGCCTTCTTCACCACCCTCTCTAGAGGTATATCTCCATCACCCTCTCTTTAGAAAGGGTCATCATCATATCCATCGTTGACTCAAGATCTATAAGGAAAAACTATCTCAGAAGTTGGTTACACTACATCTATGTCAGTTACACTGTGTAAATGTCCATTCCTAGTGGAATTCTTTGTCAACCTGGTATCTGAGTCAGTTACATGGCATGTCAATAGATATTTACTACAGTTAACACGCTGTGTCATTGGCCAACATGGCATGTCTCCAACAATATGTTCATTATCTTTGACAATCAACACATCATGTTGTTGTCCAACACGACATGTCACCTTTAGGGTTTTCAATTCAGTCAGGGGCAACATAGGTAGTGACATGATGTGTCATCTAGTCAATATAGTGGGTCACTGCTAGGGAGTTAACTCTTCCAGTAGTGGTAGCATGACATATCATGTGTTTGACATGATTTGTCACAGATCAATTCTCCAGTCATCTTCTAGCATGCCATGCCTATCAGTCCATATGTCGTGTCATAGGTTCAAAGCACCCAAGCAAGTAATAATAAGGTGCGACATCCTTGAACAGTTATGTCTGATCTAGAAAATATCCATCTTTATCATATTTTTAGTCGAATTTATTGTTTGACCTAGTCCATATGTGAAGGCTCCACAGTGTGTCGTCCAGTTTTCTTCATCCAATTCAAGGCCATTTTTCTTCCTCACCATTCATATTCTGAGTTGCCAAGAATTGATCCATCAAATAAAGATCATCTCTCTACAACATTGTCAGCAAAAGTAGATGATTCCATAGATCAATTGTATGTCATCGTGGTTTACATCAAGAGAATATGATTGTTTACCAGACATATCTTAGTCATTCTATTTTGGAAACACTTCAAGTCTTCTATATAAGTAGTATGTTAATTTGGACATTTGATTGTGTGTCTGCCTGACACACCTGTCTTTTATAGAAGATCATTCAGTCAACATGTCATCAATGTTTCTTCTTTATTCATCCATTCCCTATCAAGCACGTTGGTCATCATAAGTGTCCAATCAAGCATGTTGATCTTCTTTCTTTCCTATCAAGCACCTTGGACATCCTCTACATCCTAGTCTTTTTATGAAACATATAATGTCAACTCTAATTTTGGAAATTACTTCTACAAATTTAGCAATTGAGTTGGTCTCTCATGTGATCTTTGCATGTTCGTTAAACATACTCTAATATACAACTACAATGTAGTCAAAAATCCATGTCTCAGACATTAGTTTTCATAAATATCTCTCAAATCTAGGGTTTATAAATGAAGCTTCAAAGTCAAAAGGCCAAAGTTCATGTCATGATATGTCAATGGTATATCATGTTTTAGTCATAACTATTATTCTAAGTCTTGTCTCTATCAGTAATCCTAGTTGGCATGTGACTCTCCCCTATTCCAACATGAGAGGGAGTGTTAGTAGTAAAAGCCATATCATATCATATATGGCTGGAGTTTGTAGGCTCATATATCATCAAGTCAGGTCTGGAGGTCTCTAGAGTCATGTCCACCTTATCCTATATGAAGGAGAGGGGTTCTCATGTATCCATAATAGTTTCAACACACTACAAATACATCATTCCCCTTCAACAAAAGATATATAAAGTAATTTCCTGATGTATTTTACATATTTGGAATATAAGACATATTTATATCATTATAATTCATGCAGAACATTTTTAACAATTATCCCCATCTTGTCACTACTACAAAAATGGCTTATAACGTCACATTTACTGGCGTCGGTTGTATATAAGAAATCGACGCATAAACCCTACAATGTCGGTTGATTACACAAATCGACATCTATCAATGAATAGCAGCCAAACATGGGTATCACTTTTTATTTAACGTCGGTTCCTCAATAAGCAACCGACGCCTAAGATCGTTCGCCAAATCTAAATTTTCCAATGGAAAAAAATTACCTCTAAAATTTAACATACGGTGTCGGTTGTTAACAAAACTACCGACAACTAAAGGTTTTTTGCGAGACAGAAATTGGGCCCATTTTTATCGTCGATTTTCTTGCAATAACTGACGCCGATGTATTTTCGCGCGCTATCCCGGTGAAAATTTTCACCCCCCTTTGGCGTCGGTTTTCTACGGCAACCAACGACTATGGTCAGAATTCAAGAATTTTTTGTTTTTGTCGGCATATATAGATAGATGTCGATTTTTCTAGTAGAAACCGATGACTATAATTAAGCATAGGTGTCAGTTTTTTGTGGTTACCGACGCCTATTGTTATAAGCATCGGTTGGTTTTAATAATCGATGTCGATTGTTAACTTAATAGCACCCGCATGAAGAAGACTCTTCCCCTTTCTTTGTTTCATTTTCCAATTGAAGGTCTGGCGATTCCACTCCCTCCTCCTTACGTGTCACTGCTTGTCACTCCCTGCTGCTCCCTACTTACAGTCACCACACCGCTCATTCTCCCTACTCACCGCCACTGCCACTCCTTCCCCCTTCTCGCCATCGTCGTCGCTATTCCCTTCTAGCTGGCTCCCTGCTCGCTGTCGCCACTCCTCCCAACTATGACCTACTTGCCTACTCGCCGCCATCGCGTCGCTCATCTTCTTGATCATATGGTATCTACAATCATCAATTGGGCTGCCGACCTGCTCGACCTTGCCCAGGCGGCGCCTAGGCGCACCTAGCGGCCCAGGCGTTCACCTAGGGTCCCAAACCAAGGTGCCCACCCTAGTTATGCCTCTAGGCGGCCTGGACAGACTGGGCAAACGTTTGGGCGGTACCAAGGCACACCTAGGATGTTTCTGGGTATTTTTTTATTTTTAATTAAGTTATTTTCTAATTATATACTTATTTAACTTTATTTATCAACTGATTTAACTTTATTTATCAATTGATCTGTATTTATTCATCTATTGTTTGTATTTATTTATGTACTGATTCAAGAATTAATTGATCATCTAATGATTTATATTAGTTTATGAAAACAATTTTTTTATTCATCTACTTATTTAGGAATTAATGATGAAACTTTTCCCTAGATTGCCAATCATGCTTCTAAAGACATCAATAATCACCCTAACTTGAAGCACTAGGATATGGATGATGAAACTAGGATTGTAGGTATAAGAATGACAACACATGTATTTGTTGGCCTAGAAACCCGTCCAAGATTTACTCATTAGCAGTAAATCTTGGATAGTTCCCGGTTTGGGACTGTTTTTGAATACCTAATCTCACATAGGATGTAAGTGTATAATGCGTATTGGGTTTTTCAAGAAACTTTCAGTAGCATTTCCCCGTTTGTTCTCTAAGTACATGTATAGTTGGAGAACAGTGGGGAAATGCTGCCGAAATTTTCTGGAAAACCCAATACACATAATACACTTACTAGTGAGATTAGGTGTTCAAGAATGGGATAGGTGGTACAGATTTATTATATATAAGAATGATAACACATGTACTTGTTGGCCTAGAAAACCGTCCAAGATTTACTTATTAGGAGTAAATCTTGGATAGTCCCCAGTTTGGGACTGTTCTTGAACACCTAGTCTCACTTAGGATGTAAGTGTATAATGTGTATTGGGTTTCCAAGAAAATTTTGGTAGCATTTTCCCATTTGTTCTCTAAGTACATATGTACTTGGAGAACTGTGGGGAAATTCTACCGAAATTTTCTTGAAAACCCAATACACATGATACACTTACTAGTGAGATTAGGTGTTCAAGAATGGGATTGGTGGTACACATTATATTATATATAAGAATGACAACACATGTATTTGTTGGCCTAGAAACTCGTCTAAGATTTACTCATTAGGAGTAAATCTTGGATAGTCCCCGGTTTGGGACTATTCTTGAACACTTAATCACACATAGGATGTTTTAACTATTTATTATATATAAGACCTTCAACCTTAAAGTTTTAACCACAAACGCTAATCTTTTAACCCTAGACCCTAATCTTATTCTAATATATACTTATTTTCTCTTTGATCATAGAATGGATAGATCATGGATGTCCATTCCAAATTGTTGTATCCCAGAGTTTATTTTTGGTCTTGATCAGTTTATTAGATTTGTCGAGGAACATAAGAAACAACCTGGAGATAGGTTCAACTTTTTGTGTAGGCATTGTGGTTTGTCTTATGAAGGGTTTGACATAAATGGATTCTCATATTACACAAAGCATCAAGATGATAAGAGTGTCTTCCAAAATAGTGGGGTCACCCTTCAATCATCTTCATTGTTTTTTGTAAGTGCAAAGGATAAGAGTCCACATGAAGCTAAAATGTCATGTTACGGTGTCATTAAAGACAAATGGGAGTTTGACTACGTAGATTTCAGAATTCCTCTCTTTAAATGTAATTGGGTTGATAACACCAAAGGAGTTATAGAGGATGAATTGGGTTTCACATTAGTGAACTTTGAAAAAATTGGTAAGAAGGGTGAACCATTCATATTGGCATCACAGGCAAAACAAGTATTTTATATCGATGATCCTGCAAATGATAAATGGTCGGTTGTTCTTCATGGTAAAAGACAGATCATTGAAGATCCTATAGATGAAGAACAGTACTATGATAAGTATGATGACTCCAGTCCATTCTAAATTGGGTTGTTAACAACACCAAATATTGAAGATAATGATGACTTACATGTGTGCGGAGATCAAAATGAAGGATTGTTAATTGATAAAAGATCGTAATATTAGAGGCATGCATGTTTATATTTTTTATATGTTTTATTTTTTTGAATGTGAACTTTACAATGTGAATGTGAACTTTATAATGTGAATTATTTTACATGTGAATGTGAACTTTACAATGTGAACTTTACAATCTGAATGTGAACTTTCGGATGGCTGAGCATTCATATGATGACCGTGCTGATGATTACCGTGAGGGTGAGGATGTCAATCCACCGCCTCACAATGTAAGTTTTGAAATATATATCCCACCTCACATTTATAGTTATATCCTGTAAGTGTATTTTTTTGTCAAATTTTAGGTTGGTGATGTATCCCTGAAGAAATTGGGGAACTTGATGAGCAGTAAAAAAAATGAGAAAGTGAGGGGCATCACAATGATGAGAAAGTTACAACAACAAAGGGGGAATGGACCCAAACTGGCTGTGGATTTTGATCATGCAGGAAATCCAGTTGGAGTGAACCGCAACTCATTTATTTCATATCTTGGGGTTCTTACTCATAGCCATTGTAGTCCTAACCTAGAATCATGGAATAAAGTTCCTAAGGGGAAGAAAGACTTAGTCTGGGAGGAACTATGTGTGAGTTATTATTATTTTCAATTCTATTTTTGTAGATTACTAATTTTTAGGATACTAGATAATAGCAATACTATTTTGTAGAGTATATTTGATCTGGATGAAAAGCTGCATCGTAAATGCGTGATACAACATTGTGGAAGGGTCCTAAGGAACTATGGGACAAATCTCACCTGAGATTACATAGGCGATGCTGAGAAGAGGTTCTTGATTGATTTCTAATTCTAGACATTAATCACTTTTTGACTAACTCTACACTAATAATTTTTTTTCGTATTCTCTTTAAAAAATAAATTTAGAAAGAAGGCAGCCCCTGATTAATGGAACTACCTGGACCCCAAAGACTGGGAGGAGTTTGTTACCCAAAGAAAAATGGATGAATTCAAGGTATTAAGCGCCACTCCCAATTTAATTAATATACGTTCTTATGTATTCACCTATTCAAGATTAACCTTTACTGTTACTAACCAAATCAATGTACTTACTAACAAGGCTATCAATGATGCTCAAAGAGAAAGGCGTGCACTGAATGTACATGACCACACAATGGGTCCAAGAGGCTATGTAGGCATTCACCAAAGACTATAGGCTGAGTCTACTGCTCAGTCTGCTTAAACTCAGGAGACTGCAAAGTCCTCTACTATTGGTCCCGTACCTCTACCTCGCCATGTTATCTGGATAGCGGGGAGGCAAAACAAGAAGGGATATATAACAAAGCCCGCAACTACTGAGGTGGCTACAAAAATGGTAAAATTCAACTCTTAGAGCAATCGATCGATATTGATTATTGTTATGTTTACTTACTAATTTCTATTGATGGCGATTAACGGGAGCTGCACGAGCAGAGGAAGGAAGGCAAGTTCATCCTTGAGGGCACAAGGGCTGAATTGACAGTTGCTCTGGGTAACCCAGAGCATCCTGCACGTGTTAGGGGTGCAGGCACTGTTGTGGGTATCAAAGCGTACTTTGGCCATCCCAGCACAAACCTATCCCAAAAGTGGGACTTTCACAAGATGAGGTATGTTATTGCTAAAGGGAATTCAATAATCAGAAGCTAGCATTTCTTTTATCCATGTATAGTTAGATTTGTTAATTGATAAGAAAATCCAAGAAGCAACAGTGAAGTGGTAGGCATCTTAGACTGCCACTCAGACAGTACTGTGGCTGGCCACTCTTCTCCTACTTCAGAGGTTGGGAGTAATCATATAGACCCACCACCTAGCACATCCGTTGTAAGTATTTTTATGACATAGAAGCGTGTCTTTTCAAGATGATATATTTATGTATATATGCATATAACATTCTTTACATAAATTTGTAGGGATTGAAGCCATGCTATCTAAAAAGTCAAGAATTTGTCATTATAGAGGCATCGGCTTACCCACCCTTTCTAGGAGAAATGTTTCATGGGACTTCAGTACCATATGGTGTGGTTTGTGTGAGCCCGATAAGTGTAGTCCCCAAATGGAGGGATCTTACATTGCCATATGCCCACCTAGATTCTGAAACGCTTGGTGAGGCCGAAGGTGGAGTGATATTGTGGCCCAAAGTGGATGTCGGTTATACAAATATTGTATGGTAAATTTACATTATGTTAATTTGTTAGTGTGTACGTATATATGAGTCAATTGATTTGAAATTATATATACATGTCAAAAGGAAGACACCCGCTACATCTCGGCCTCCACCTCCACCTCCTAAAGTATCAAGTTAGATTCCAAGGGACTTACACGCCTCGTTAGGTCCTAATTGTAGGGATATGATAGATTGGATAGGCAAACATGATCCAAATTGCCCTGTAAATGTTACTATTCTAGAGGAGGCTGCAGCTCAATCCTACGATAGAAAAAATCTATTTATATAAGATATTTTGAAGATGTTTTGTTATGTGTGGCTGAATACATCTATGATAGAGCTATGGATATGGTGAGATCTTGTTTATACATTCATAGACCTTATTTTATATACGGTGATCTGGTTTCTTATATATTAATGCATACGTAATACATGTTTTGCAGCCACTTATACATGATATGTACAGATTTTTCATTTCTCCATGTGGGATTTTTCGTTCCATATTTGATTAGTCTTGTAGGTAAAAACCCTAGGTCAGTTACTTCATACTATTGTGATGTTTGTAAATATTTTGGTAAAAACAAGAAGACGGTGATAATAGCTCCATTCAATGTCGGGTAAGTTTACTTTGCTTATAATTTGGACTTAAGAAAATTAAATTTTTATTGTGACTTTTGAGTTATTAATTTTTAAATTTTGTACCTCTAGTGGTAAGCATTGGGAGTTACTAGTTATTGTCCCCGAGATGTTCACTGTCTATTATCTAGATCCCACGGGGAAGGAATTGAATATATATGGACACACAATGAAAAGGCCGTTATTCCTGTGAGAAATATTTCATATTTTTATATCCATTAATATCTGTTATTACATTACTATTTAATTATACAATTTAATATGTTACATTAACATGTAGGGCTTCACAAGAGTACAAAAAAGCTGGAGGAAAGGTCCCCAAGAAAAAGAACCAGCCACTAACTTGGGAGAGTGTGAAAGTAATTTTATGACTCCAATGTATATATTATTTATGTGAACTGTGCTTATTTGTATTTTTGAATATTTTGTATGTTTCAATTTATAGTGTGCTATACAAGACAACGGCTGGGCATGTGGATACTATGTGATGCTAGCATAATTATCGAACATGCCGCAATGGAGATCGATACCAGACATCATGTATTATATGTAGTCTCATTAGAAAATATGAAATATATCAATCTTATTATATATTATTAATTATATATATATATACATCACTCTCTTTGTAGGTGTTTAAAACTGACTTTACTACAGATGAAAAGTTATTAGATGTACATACTCGCTATATGATGGATAAGTTAAATGATGTAAGAAAATAATGGGTAGAAGCCCTACAAGTAGTGGGAATTTTTAAATATAATTGGGATACTCTTGGAGATAATGACGATGATAAATAAAGAATGATATTTCTAAACTTTGTTCTCATAATTATTTTTGTGTGGATGTGAATGACTTTTTATGAATTTTCATATGTGTGAATGTGAATGGGAATGTGAATGACTTTTTCTAATCAATACATGAATGTTTCTATATGCGTCTGAATGTGAAAAGAGATGAAATAAATGGAACTCAATGTGTATGTAAATGACTTTATAGGTTTTTACATGTATCTGATCAATACATGTGTCTGAATGTGAATGACTTTATAGGTTTGTGGCCTGTTGTATGGCTGATATCAATGGATGTTGTAAACCTGCAATTTAGAACTCAACTATAGTTTTTGCATCCTGCTGACCAACCATACAGAAGGCCTGCAAACTGATAAGAAAAAAAAGAAGAAAATAGGCACCAATTGTTTGTAAAAAATTGATACCAAAGACATACGGCGTCAGTTATTATAAAAACCATTACCGATACTTCCCTTCATGGCATCGATTGTCGAAACCACTGACGCCTATTGTGGCCCAGAACAGCCGTGTTGGCAGGGATATGGCGTCAGTTTATTACAAATAACCGACGTCTTTATCTCTCAATGCTAATAACCGACGTCTTTAACCATGATATAGCATCAGTTTTCCTAGATAACCTACGCCTATAGTCCCCTTGTTGTGCGTTTTCGGTGGCGGGAAGTATTTTGGCGTCGGTTATTGAACCGACGCCAAAGGGGTCGACCTTTAGCGGTGCCCACATGGGTGTCGCTTGAAAACCAACGTTAAAGGCACTAAATAACCGACGCTAAAGGTATGTTCTATAGTAGTGTGTCTTCATTCTAGGACCTCCAATTGTTCTTTCTTATACTATCAATTGTATAGTATGTTTCATTGTTTGTGAAACAAAAAGTAAACTTGGCGACAACCTAACATAAAATGTTGGTGTCTGTAACATCCCAGGATTTGAGGCCTCGGATAACATGATCTTAAAAGGAATAATTGGACTACCCATATCACCAAGGTGCACCTCCTTTTCAGGGAGCCCATCTCTAAAGAACTCCATAGTTAAGCGTGCTCAGCTTGGAGTAGTACTAGGATGGGTGACCAGTCAGGAAGTTGATCTTGGCTTGCGCGTCAGTGTGGACAAAGTGCGCAGTTAAGGCTAGTGGTGGTCTTTGGGGCCAGTCGTTATTCCTGAAACTCTACTAGAGCCTTGGGCAGTGGGCCCGGTCATCACAAATGGTATCAGAGCCATAACCCCTCCAGTAGGTGGGGCCCACATGGACATGTGACATGCCGGTCTTGAGCCGTGCGGTCCAGGCAAGTTGGAAAGGGCTATCCGTTGAGACGAGATGGAGCCACCCTTGCGCTGGTAGCCATGATCGGGAGCTGGGTGTACATGGGTCATTCTGGGTCTTCACTGAAATGGGGTCAGATTATGAGGCCATATAATTGAGCCTTGACGAGAACGTCAAGAGTCTAAGTGGGGGAGATTGTAACATCCCAGGATTTGAGGCCTCAGATAATATGATCTTAAAAGGAATAATTGGACTACCCATATCACCAAGGTGCACCTCCTTTTCAGGGAGCCCATCTCTAAATAACTCTATAGTTAAGCGTGCTCAGCTTGGAGTAGTACTAGGATGGGTGACCAGTCGGGAAGTTGATCCTGGCTTGCGCGTCAGTGTGGACAAAGTACTTAGTTAAGGCTGGTGGTGGTCTGTGGGGCCAGTCGTTATTCCTGAAACTCTACTAGAGCCTTGGGTAGTGGGCCCAGTCGTTACAGTGTCATTTTATTTTTAGCATCCAACCTCCACTATAGGTTCTTGTTGGGGGTAGATAAATATTTATATAGTTGAGAATTATCATAATAAATCAATAAGTTAGGTCTCAAAGTGTCATCAGCTCATTGTTGGCTACCAACATGGGAAAAAATTGAGACCTTAAATCTTGATTAATCATCCTTCCAAGTGTCACCGCCATCAATTCAACAATTTGTGGAACCATAAAGGGAGAATGAGTGGATTTGAATTGGACTGTGGGGTTGAGGGATAGGAAGTGAGAACATGTTTCCCCATAGTCATACAACCATCATGGCTCTCCACCATCATCTACCTACTGATGCTACTTAACATTTAAAGCTCTCTCTTAGTTATAAGAGGTTGACATCACCGCATCCTCGCTCTCGGTCACCTTCATCGTCACTCATGATATCCACTTTCCACCATTTAAATTCCACCAATGTGAATCATATGTTGAGTTCCATGCATCAATGTCACCTATTTCTTCTCATGTTTAATTTATATAAACGTATACACACATATATCACAATAATCATGTTTTTTGAAAACAAAAAATTTGAAACATTCCATTAGGAAAATAAAATCACTTTATATTGTAGTGGTATGCTATCACTTCTAACATTGATTGGCATAGAAATTACTTATTTAAGTAATAGACAAGATATATTTATAAACAAAGCTAACTATATAATAAAGGGGAGTTGTGGACTCCAATTTACCAAATAGTTTGCATAGCCATTTAACATGGCGTTTCTATGAATAAAATGATTGTGCCAGATGGGTACACACATGGTGTGTCTGATGACATCAACAACATGCCACCTAAAACAAATCCTACCTTGATAGTGGTAGAAATCCCTTATCACATCCTTGATATGTCTTTTATTCTTTTAGGATAGGTATTTCTATATCCCATGATGGTGGAAGACACAATATACTATTCAAATGATATGACGTGTTGACAGATTTAGGGTTTTCACTATAACTATGATTGAGCTTCGTATTGGAAGTCTACATGATGTGCCATCACCAACAACATGTCGTGTCCTTCAGCCAAGATGATGTGCAATGTAGATATCTAATTTTATCTTCTATAAGGAATGACATGCTATGTCTATCCTTTAAGACATGATTTTGTATGTTGTTAGTTGTCAATTTCATATGAGAAAAAATGAATAACCACCAACTCTCTCCTCTTCTAGTGTAGAACTTCTCATCACCTACACATAACAAAATGGGAAAAACTAAAGTCCAGGGAGTCCTAGAACAACCATCTGGTTCAAGGATCAAGGTAAGAGAAAGCACCTCAGTGAGGAACCTCTGATTGAGACTCTCTTTCCAAATGTGAGCATCACAATGCCAATCTACTCATTGCTTTGTGGAACTCTATGGAATCCTAGATAGAAGATATAATCAATATGAAAACTTATAAGGATGTCTATGATCATATCTAGTTATGTACTCTAACAACTTCTCAAGGATGTATCACATGAACTTGGATATATGCAATCTTCACTAAGAGGGAAGTAAGTGCAACAATCTTTTGGGGAGTTCACTTAGCCTTCTCCTTATCTCCACTGATTGTATTCACACTTCACCAATAGTGATATTAGATGGAAGTCATCAAGTTTCTTGACAACCTTTTTAGGGAGTAAAAAGGAGTTAGTAGTTAAAAGTTAGAAGTCAATTACTCTCAATAACAAAGCTTCCCACTATGGTTGAGTCATATCATTGTATCACACACACCTTGCTTAAGTAATATTATCCAACAAATGTGGCAATAGATTGGGCAGATCTTGTTTCCTAGACCACCACAAAATTTTCCTCTATACACGGATGTGGTCGTGGTGGTAGGGGAGGCAGATGTTGATCTGTATGAAGGGGGACTGAGTGTTCCCAATGTGTTAAGAAGGGATACTACAAAGAGACATGTTGAGTTCCATGTCTTTCCTCCTAAGTCCCCCACTACAAGCCACATCTCTATTAAATGATGTTTTAACCAAGACACTCATCATGAATGAAATGAGGAGTACAATATTCTTCTTCAATTTTGGCCATCCCAACAAGCATCTTCCTCTATCACCTCTTATGCTCAAATGTTAGGAGAATTAAGTTCTTCTATAGCATGCATTTATTAATTAATCCATACATGTTTGTCTTCTTGGGTTCTTGACTCAAGTGCAACAAATCATGTCATGTATATCACCTCATTTAGATGATAGTCCCATTGCTTTATATAAGGGAAATTAATCATGTACATTACATATTATATATAGCTTTATTTCTTATGACTTCTTATGACGTGGTTGATAATGATATGTTAGGTACAAAATGTACTCTTATTAGTTACATCCTATCTCTAACATTCGTAAATTTTGAATTTACACTCTTTAGGACATGTTTGTTAATTTCATAGGATACCCCAATGAATAAGATAAGACAATATGCAATTTATGAATGCTTTAAGATGTGCACCACTAGTTTGAATAATAGCCACACGTCTACCATCTTCAATTACTAAACGACAATGGTGTGTTTGTGTTTCCATGGAAATGACAAAGCTTTCAAGAATCAATATAGTGAATGATGTTTATATATTTCTAAGTTTAAATTTTTTGGTTATTACTAACAAAACCTTTTCTATTTTCCATCTTCTTGATGGATGTGCTTAAATATGTGAACTATGCATCAACACATGTTTAACTATTTATAACTTTTTGTAGGATGAAAAAGATAATGTGTGGATGGGAATACATGGCACAACAATTGGTGTAAAAGCTTTGCATGGTTAGAGTAATGGATTGTTTATTTGTAGAAGTAACACTTGATACACCTTTGTGTACTTTGGATCATCTCTAGACATAGATTCCACCATTTTATGTCCAACACTGTCATTTTCACTATGGTTTGTTCTACTTTTATTCGGGTATTAGTGCACTACCATTTACAGGTAAGCTTGTAGAGATCTTCTTACTTCAATTTTTCAACAAACTACAACAAACATTGGATTCAACGACATACAAAAAGGCCAAAGTTGAATCCATACTATTCCAATTTTTTTCTCTGTTGGTGTATATTAAAAAGTTGTAAATATATTGTCGAAGGTGTTCCACATAAAGGTTTTTCCGGCATTTTTTAAGATGTCTGGTCCAACTTTATATAATCGGCGGGTAGGAGTAAAAGTATGATAGGTCACTACTAAACCCATCATGTCATAAATGTTGAAATGGATCTGAGGTGTGGAAGTTCATACCAAGACCTACAAATATGCATAAATGATTACAATAGACATCATTTGAATTCCAAATTATTATATATATATATATATATATTTAATATCATATAACCTAAACTACCAAACAATTTTTTTATTACTTTCTAAATATTTTTGACACAATTGTCACATTACAAAAGTACATACTTTTTCCCAATAAATATTGTGACACTCAAGTTAAAATATACATATATTTCAACGTACATCGTTGTAATATGATATACATTGTACTACAATTTTAAAAAAGTTGTAGTATTTTGTCGAAAGACATGCCACATAAAGGTTCTTATAGGCATTTTGTAAGATTAATGGTTGTCATTGAAACTGACATTATATAATCATTGGGAAGGTGTAAAAGTACAACAGATCATTACCAAACCCAACATGTCATAAATTCTGAAATGGCTCTGAGGTGTGAAAGTTGATACCAAGACCTCCAAATATGCATAAACCATCAAAATAGACATCACTTTAATTCCAAATTTATATATATATATATATATATATATATATACATATATATACATATATATACATATATTAATACAGATTTATACATATATATACATACATATATAGGGTCTATTTTTAATGCTCGCGCGGGTATCTTAGTTATCTTACCCATGCTTTGAAAACATGGTGGCACAATGTAAATAACCAATAGTCCTACTCTGTCTGTCTTTCCTTTGCGGTCTGACATTGCTCGTTCGATATCGGCTATTCCACTCAATTGGGAGGCCCAACCTCCGTCGTAGTGTCATTTTTTGTTGAGAAGAGCCAGCAGCAAGTCTGGGAGCAGACCGGAGAGGGCGTTGGAGCGGAGCAAGAGGTATCATTGGGAGGATAGGTTGGCGAGTGGAATTGATGATGGTATTGGGCCAGAGAGGCTCGTTCCCGTTAGGCTGATTGTGAGTACGGCGGTTTGGGCTGGGTTGAAGGTGATGATCCACCAAAGATAGTCAGTGATTGAGGCATTGGTTGTGGAGTCCCAAGTGATGCGGCAGTGGCTGGGTGGAGTCGAGATGAGGAAGGAGAGGAGGGAAGCCTTGTCCATTGTGGACTCGACAAAGGAAAGGAGTGGTAGGAGAGAGAGGTCGATTGAGAGGAGGAGGAGAAGGGGTAGCGAGGTAGTGGGATGCCACCAGGGATCCGCTGATGGAGACATGAAACCCGTGCCTGCTGCTATAGTCTTTCACTTGAGAATAGTACAAGTCACAAGCTTAACGTTGATGGGAAAGCTTGTCTAGCGGATGGGTACTTGGGTTGTAGAGACATGGAAAGGGCATCGCCCATCTGGAGATGTAGCTGGAGCTATCGACGGAAGCATGAAAAGTGAGACGAGGTTAGAGATGGGGTAGGATACAAGGAAAGGTGGTGTTTGCCTTTTGGGCTCCGTAGTAGGTCCCAACTTGTGACGATGACGATGGCCCTCCAGTTCTTCTAGTAGTGCTTGACGATGAGTGAGCAGTGGTTGTTGGTGCACTGTCGAGGGTGAGCGCCTCCCTCTCTCTCTCTTCTGGTCGATGACGATGACACCGGATTCACGCCTCAGTGCATGGCCAACAGACACCTGGACGAGCATCCGCCAACTTTTTTCCCCTTCCCTTTTGCTGCACAAGGCAAGAGTGACTGCTATCATTCCTACTGTACTAGTTTTTTCAGTGAATATGGAAAAGTCATTTGATTTTTATAGTGTGTCTCGTACATATGCACATTAAGAGTTGGATAAAATGAAAAATACATGGGAAGTAACAACTGAATTTATTCACATTATGAACCGGTAGAAGTATTAAAATCCATGATGAATTAGATTGCTAAAAAGACTTGTATATGCATCATGTCGTATTTTTGGGACTTTATAAAGGTGTTTTAGTCTGAAGTAGTTGAATTATAAGGTGGTGAAAATTTACACAAGAATTGCAAACAGGACATATAAAGTAACAATATGGTACGAAAAGTAATAGTAGAATACAAAAAGTAACTAATTACCTGACATTGTAAGTAGTACCTGGACACAAAAAATACCTATCTGACACTAAAAGTAGCACCATAACACAAAAGTAATTGTTTGGTTTAAAAGTACTTATCCAACATCGAAAGTAAAACAAGGACACAAAAGTAACTATATCCTATAAAAAGTAACATAATACATTATATGTCAAATAGTTATTTTTCCCATCACATAGTTACCTTTTGTGTCAAATAATTACTTTTTATATCACATAGTTACCTTTTGTATCAAATAGTTACTTTTCCTACCATGAAAATCATATTTTTATATCTATCATGAAAGCCATATTTTACACACTGCTAATAAAAAAATTAGTTTGAGCTTCAACTCTGTGCTCATTGCTGAGGTCATTCATGTCTCGCTGTGTTATTAATTTCTCATGTCGTAAAATTTTGTGTAAACATATCTAATTACATTATTTGTTCAAACAAAACTTGAAGAAAAAAGACTTGCTAATACAAATCGGTAAGCTAGTTTATGAGTATTCATGTTATGCTCTACTGTAAAACAATAGTTATACACCTCTACGTTATTTAAATTTACACAAGATTCCTCAAGTGATCGGGAGCCTTATCCTGGAGTAATGAGAACAAAGACTCAAAAAATGACTCCGGAACCTATGTATCCAGAATGTTTCCAATACAGGGTAAATAAGAACTTTGCAGGAGGAACGACTTGTTGTGCAAGTGAAAATGTCCACCTTGGTGAGCTCGAAAATGTGTTCCCCGTCACACATACTCAAATATCATCAACTCACCACTCCATTAACTAACCATCCAGGAGGAAAGTAAGAGCTTGAATGAGTGAAACAAAAGATACAAAAAAAATCTTGTTACGAAGAGGAAGATAAATTAAAACACCTCGACAGAATCAAGTAAGAAGTTGTCATCATCATCCAGCCACATAAACATAGAGCTACACAGAGTAGGAACTACTAATCCAAGTTAAGAAATGCCTAGGAGACGGTGGTGTTTCATTCATCCTCCATGGCTCACTGTTCCCTTCCTCTGACCCCTGGTTCCTCCCCCTATCCCAATCCCTCCACACCTCTCCATTATAATTTATAAAGTACCCCTACGATCCATGTCCTTTCAATTCACATCCACCATCGACATCTGAGTGTTGCAGGTAAGTTTTTTAGCACTTCATGTCATCATCGGTGTTGATATCCCTCATTATACGTTAACAACATGTTTTGTTGATGCTTTGAGGCATGAAAGTACTCATACATAAAGGTTCTTGCTATATGGCAGTTTTATGAAAAAAAAATTAATTCTTAGCATTTTTTTTGTTTTGTGTTATCTTGTTTCGCTATGGCGTGGGGCGTTACACAATGGCGTGACATGTTTCTACCATGGTGATTCTATAAAATTGAACACATCACTTTTTTGTTGTAATTTCTATCTCCAATATATCATGTTGGTGTTTTTCTTAAAACATCAAGAGATCAAATCACCATGATGATTCATGAGAATACAACTAGTGGCAGCTATGTTGTATATTCTTACAATCAAAACAAAATTTAGAAAGGTTAATGAGTTGTTGTTATAGACGTTGTTAGTAATAACTCTTTATGATACATGCTACCTTGTGTCAATGTCATGTGATGGTCATGTTTCAGTTGCAGGTGTTGTTGTCTTACCTTCACTTGTTGAAACTAACTCCCCCTTGAGGATGAAGTGTATACCTCCATACCCGCATCTTGGAAGTTTCCATCTACTTTGGTATTCCACCACATCTCTACTTAGAAAGATCAGGTTGATCCTACATCTTTGAGTAGGTCTACATACACACTACCCCAATACATTTGATTTCCTATGCATGCATGGTGTCATAAATGGATAACTAAAGTCTCATTTTATTTAACATATTTTTATGTAACTCTTCCATTTTCCAATGAATTGGAAATACACCTTACAACTATAATAATATATATCAACATTACATAGGTTTAAATATAAGGGAATACGAGAATTCTCCAGGTGAAAGATGATAGAATTAAAAGTCAAATCATATCCTATCATATATGGGCCAAAGCTCATAGCCCCATATATAGTCTAATTAGGTCTAGAAGTATCTATTGTCTTTTCCACCATATCCTATATAATAGAGAGGGGTTCTCATTTATCCATGAGATTGTTAACACGCTATCAATACATCATTCTCCTTTTATGTGGTATCTAAGCCTCGATCCTAGCCCTAGAGAGATAGAAACAAGTCTCACAGGTGACCATTATTGCCGTGGCTAGTTATCCACATGGCCATCTTCACCACCCTCTCTACATGGCCATCTCCATCACCCTCTCTTTCAAAAGGTTCATCATCATATCCATTGTTGACTCAAGATCTATAAGACAAAATTGTCTTGGAAGGAGATTACACAACATCTATGTCAGTTACACGGTGTGTATCTCCGTTCATACTGGATTTCTTTGTCAACCTAGCATGTGAGTTAGTTACACAACATGTCAACAAATATTTACTATAATCAAAAGACCATGTCATTGGCCAACATGGCATGTCTCTAGCAGTCTGTTCATTATCTTTAACAATCAACACGTCTTGTTGTTGTCCAACATGACATGTCACCATTAGGGTTTTCAATGCAGTTCGGGGTAGAGGAGGTAGTGACATGATGTGTCATCTAGTCAACACAATGGGTTTTTGCTAGGGTTTTAAGTTTTCCAGTAATGGAAAAATGATATATCATATGTTCGACATGATTTGTCACATATAATTTCTATTGGTAATCTTCGAACATGACATGTCTATCAGTCCATACGTTTTGTCAATGGTCTGAAGCACCCAAGAAATTAAAAATAAGGTGTGACATCCATTGAACATGTTATGACTGATCTAGAAAAGATCCATCTTGATCTAATTTTCAGTCAAATTTATTGTTTGACCTAGTCCATATGTGAAGGCTCCATAGTGCGTTGTCCAGATATCTTCATCCAATACAAGGCCATTTTTCATCCTCACCATTCATATTATGAGTTGCCAAGTGTTAATCCATCATTCAATGTTCATCTTCCAACATCATTGTCAGTAATAGTAGATGATTCCATAGATCAATTGTATGTCACTGGCGTTCTACATAAAGAGAATATGATTGTTCATCGGACATTCCTTAGTCATTATATTTGAGAAACACTTCAAGTCTTCTAGCAATGTAGCGTGTTCATTTGAACATCTGATTGTGTGTCAACCTGACACACCTATCTTTTATAGAAGATCATTTTGTAACTATGTCATAAATGCTTCCTCTTATTCATCCATTCCTTATCAAGCATGTTGATAATCATCAGTTCCCAATAAAAAATGAGGTTCTTCTTTCTTTCCTATCATGCACCTTGAACATCCTCTACATCTCAGTCTTTTTGTGGCACATATCATGTCAAGTCTTATTTTGGAAATTACTTCAAAAAGTTTAGCAACTGAGTTGGTGTCTCATGTGATTTTTGCATCTCATTAAACATACTCTAAGATACAAACTCCAATGTATCCAAATCTTCATATGTCTCAAACATTTAGATTTTATATATATCTCTCAAAATCTAGTGTTTATCAATCTCAAGCGAAGCTTAAAAGTCAAAATGGCCGAAGTCTAGGTCATGCTATGTCAAGGGGATATCATGCTTTAGTCATAAATATTTTTTGAAGTCTTGTTTCTATCAAAAATCCTAGTTGTCATGTGACTCTCACATGTTCCATCTTCCAGTGGAGTGTTAGTAGTGAAAGTCATGTCATATCATATCATATCATATCATAAATGGCCAGAGTTTGTAGGACCATACATCATCAAGTCAGGTTTGGAGGTCTCTAGAGTAATGTCCACCTTATCCTATATGAAGAAGAGTGGTTATCATGTATCCATAATAGTTTCAGCACCCTATAAGTATATCATTCCCCTTCTACAAAGGATATAACAAGTAATTTCCTTATGCATTTCACATATTTGCAATATAAGAATCACATTTAAATCATTATAATTTATATAGAAGATTTTAAACAATGATGCCCATCTTGTCTTCATACTAGGACCTCCAATTGTTCTTTCTTATACTATCAATTATGCAGTATGTTCCATTGTTTGTGAAACAAAAAGTAAACTTGCTGAGAACCTAACATACAATGTTGGTGTCATTTCTTTTCTACATCCAAACTCCTGTATAGGTTATGGCTGGGGGCAGAGAAATCTTTATATAGTTGAGAGTTATCCTAATAAATCAATACGTTAGGTCTCAAACTGTCATTATCTCATTTTTGGCTACAAACATGGGAAAAAAATCAAAACCTTTAATCTTGAATAATCATCCTTCCAAGTGTCACCACCATCAAATCAATAGTTTGTGGAACCGTAAAGGGAGTGTGGGTGGATTTGGATTGGACTATGGGGTTGACTGCTAGGTAGTGATGACATGTTTCACCACTATCACGCAACCATTGAGGCTCTCCATCATCATGGCCCTATCAATGACACTTAACATGCAAAGCTTTCACTTAGTTACAAGAGTTCAACATTGCCCCATCGTCACTCCCATTCACCTTCATAGTTACTCACGGTAGCAACTTTCCATCATTTCAAATGCACCAATGTGAATCATCCCTTGATTTCCATGCATTAATGTCACCTATTGCTTCTCATCTTTAGTGTATATAAACATATACATACATAGATCATAATAATCAAGTTTTTTGAAGTTAAAAAATTAGAAATATTCCAATAGGAAATTATTATAGTGGTATGCTTGCACTTCTAACACTGATTGGCATATAAATTACTTATTTAAGTAAGAGACAAAATATATCTATAAACAAAGATATCTATATAATAAAGGGGAGTTGTGAACTCCAATTTACCAAATTGTTTGCATAGTCATTCAACATGGAATGTCTATAAATAAAGTGATTGAGCCAGATGGGTACATACACGGTGTGTCTATCGACATAAATGACATGCCAACCTAAATCAAATGCTATAGTGGTAGTGGTAGACATCTCGTGTCACATCCTAGACATGTCTTTTATTCTTTTAGGTTAGGTTTTTCTATTTCCCATGATAGTGGAAGACAAAACTTATCATTCAATTGATATGATGTGTTGATAGATTTAGGGTTTTCTCTACAACTATGACTATTCTTTGTATTGTAATTCTACACGATGTGCCATCAACAAAAACATATCATGTCTCGAATTTGTATGTTGTTAGTTGTCAATTTCATAATAGAAGAAGCACCAAATCTCTCCTCTTCTAGTCTCGAATTTGTCATCACCGACACTAAGCAAAATGGATGCAATTAAATTCCATGGAGTCCTAGAACAACCATCTGATTCAAGGATCAAGGCAAGAGAAAGCACCTCAATGAGGAACCTCTAATTGAGATTCTCTTTTTAAATATGAGCATCATAATACCAGTCTACTCATTGCTTTATGGAACTCTATGGAATCCCAGGCAGAATATATCATCAATCATCTAAATTTTTTTAAGGATTTCTATGATCATATCCACTTATCTATTCTAACAACTTCTCAAGGATGTATCACATGAACTTGGGAATGTGCAATCTTCACCAAGAGGGGAAGAACATGAACCAATGTTTTGGGGAGTTTACTTAGCCTTCTCTTGATCTTCATTGATCGTATTCATGCTTCATAAACAATAAGATTAGATGGAAGTCATCAAGTTCCTTGACGATCTTTGTTGGAGTTCCAATAAGAAACACCTCTTCCCTAGGCACATCACGAACAAGTTCTTCTGGAATTGGCGTATCTAGGACTATAGAGCTATGCTCATCATTGAGAACCCTTCTCAAAGTCCAAAATTAGACATGAAAATTTTTGCCATTAAGTTTGTCCTTCTTAAGGATTGATCACAACAATGATTTGTTTCCCATTTGTTTCTACAAGAAAATTTTGCAATTTGTCACGACATTTTAGATTTGATTTTATGATTTTTTTTTATAATGTTTAGTTAGTCCTTTCATTAAATATTGATCCCACTATTTTGTTCAAATTTGTAGCCCTCACATATCAATTCAAAACATTACATCGTATAACCTTCTAGTGACCCAAGACTCAAAATAATTGAGTTTTTACCTATTCAACGCCAGCATTCATAATCAATCATTAAGGTAGGCATCTTTTACCAATCACATCTTATGCAATCTTGGATTGATGGTATGTGCAACTCTTTGCCATAGTCATATGTATTCTTCTAGGTAGTTGATCTCATTAAGATCACCTAGTTAAGCCTAACCCAAAAGCCAACATTATATTAATGCACCCTACTTTGTAGGCTCACCTGACTACCATCACACTTCCATGAGATAGGCAACACACCACTCTTGGTGTGCCCAAGTATAGTCGATAAAAAATTTCATGTGTGTTTCGAATGTAAATCATCTAAAATTTAATATTTTATTTAGGGATTATATATATATATATATATATATATATATATATATATATATATATATATATACACACACACACAAGTATATGTTGCACTGTTCATTTGCCATTTTCACAGGCCGTTTTGTAAGCTTTTTGTGCAGTTTTTGGTCAAAACTCTTATTAATTGTTAATGATTTACTTTTATTATCATGTGATACTCAATTTAATCAATTAAGCATGATTGTAATGTTTCTGAATGATTTAATATATATACAAAGCTTATGTTTGGATTTTATGCATTTCAGGTGAATGTAGAAGAATCTACACACGGTACTAATGACTTTGGAGTCGGTGGTACCGAAAAATTATCAGGTTGCAACAGAAAGAAATCGAGAAGAGTTGGTGGTACCGACATTCAAGTCTATACTACTAATAATGTTACAATATTTTTGTGTAAGAATTTCGAAGCAACTCGGTACTATCGACAACCAGGTCAGTAGTATCAATAACTTGATAGGTGTCTGCACTATTAAAGGAGTCAGTAGTATCGACATGGCACGATAATGAAGATATGAAGGCTTTGTATAATCCAACAGTGGAGGTTCTAACTTGCCCTAAGTCATGCCTATGACTGAGGGGAAGTGTGGCCAGACCTAAAATATCGCCTTTTTCCATTGTACGACAATCGGGACCAAGGGGAGGAGATAGCAAAGAAGAAGGACATGTTTTGAACAATCTGGTCACTTCTAGTGGACGGAAATACAATCAAGAGGTAGCAAATCGGCACATGCGCAAGATAGGATTGTTTGAACCGTTTACTTCAGGGATTCTTCATGTTCTATATATTTTTTTATTTCTCCTTTGATGTCTTCAACTATGGAAACCATGAGGGGCTAATCGCCACATTCTTTAGGACCCAAGAGTATCCTAGTTACGCATTGTATTTGACTCTTATGCATTAATTCATCAATTTCTCTTAATTTCTAGATTTATTTCTATGTGAATGAATGAACTATCCATGCTTGATCATCATAGGTCGTACTTGGATTATTAATTGCTTTGTAAAAGAAAAACTAAATGGTCGGAACTTCATCGAAATACACTCCCTATAAAACCCTTTTAGAAAGGTTGTTTAAAAACATGAGGAGATTACCCAGAGCATTCTATAAATCATCTATCTAATAACACAATCGATATGAGAGTGGGGTTGATATTAGGTTAGGTAGTGAATTACACCGTGAGAGCGGGTAATTCTCACTACATGCTCTTCATCTAGGGTTAGGAGAGATTTTAATTAATATATTGAGGTTAAAGTGCAATGTTAACCGTGGTGAAACCAATAACCTAAGGAATTTACTAAAACTGAGAACAACAACCAATAATTTAGTTTTTTTTTGTTTAAGATAATTAACCCAATCATTCAAGTTTCTTCCGCCTAAGCTGATCGCAATGCAATTATTAATAGTTTCTAAAGTCATGTTTCCTTGTTCGACATCTGGGCCTCACTAGCCTATATTACTATGATAGTTTATACTTGTGTTTTAAGCGCGTAGAAATTACCTATCAAGTTTTTGGCGTCGTTGCTGGAAAATGGTAACTTCAACACTATGAGTGTTGTAACCGGTCATTCTAAGCCAACTCTTTAATTTAATTTTATTCATTCAAAGTTGAATTTTAAATATTGTTATTAGTTCTACCATTAGTATTGTGTTCTCATAACCATTTTTACTATTTTTAGGTACTAGTGCATGCACTACATCAAAAACATTCATTAGTGATATTTAATACAGCGGCATTTGCTATAAATGTCTTTATACACTCTTATTTACTGGCTTTTATTATTTAAATGCATGTACATAATTCGATCTAAGTATGATATCTTGAACATTGTAATTCTAGCATATATTGAATTCAGTAGCGGAAGATTGCATATGCCATTTTCCTTTTTGAATATTTATTAGTAACCTAATAAGTAAATTACAACAGGTCAAAAGAAACCCTCGACCTGACTATAGCCGCTTGCATCTTCCCTTTCTGCATCGTGCTTCATCTATCCCCTCCGCAGCCGTGCGCTGTATACTTCTTAAGAGAAAAAACCAATTTAACACATTTTTATGAAAATATTTACCAACATAGCACACTTTGCCAAATATTTCTCAAGGTATCACAGTTTGGTCTGAAAACGTCACTTTGTGTGGAGCTTTTTGTAACCAAAACGGAAAAGCGCCACAATAATTGGTGTGTCCACTTTTAAATAAAAAATTTAAAAAAAATTAAAGAAATTAAAAAAGTCACATGAAGTAGTTCTTTCCATTTGCACTCAATATTGAGTGTAAATGGAAAGCGCCACTTCATGTGGCGTTTTTCAATTTCTTTTATTTTTTTTTCAATTTTTTTATTTAAAAGTGAGCACGCTAATTATTATGGCACTTTTCAATCTCGCATATAAAAACGTCACTAAAAGTGGCGCGTTCTACACAAAATGTGCTATTTTTGGAAATATTTTACAAAGTGTGTTATGTTGGTAAATATTTTTATAAAAGTGTGCTGAATTGATTTTTTTCCTACTTCTGTCTGGCCACAATGCATACTCCGTGTAAATGATCGGTAATTCAAGGATTGGGCTAGAGTCCTTGGAAGTATCTGGACAATATTTTCAATCAGCACTATTTTTTTATTAGATCCAATAATCATCTCCTATGAATATTGAACTGAAGACTACATGATGAAGGAACCGGAACAAGGTACCGCTTTCCTTTAAGAAGGATCAATGCACATGTATAATAGTTTTTTGTTCTCTTCCTATGCCTCGTATACTAGGTGTTCAACGCCGTCAATTGGTCAAAGTTCATATTTTACATCTTTTATTGTTATACCTATACATGAAATGCAATTCCGTGACAAAGATCTTTGGTTCCGTGGAGTTGAGTAATAGAAATATGATTTATGTGATGTTTTAAAGTGTGATTTGTATCATCTAATGCGGACTATACAACTGAATGGCACTCCAATACTACCAAAAAATATGGATCAATGATCTATCCCGGGAAGACGATTAGGACTGTCTGACATAAAAATCAAATCACAGCACCCAATTACCCCAATATATAATCACGACAAGTTTGGTTTATAGTATATAGATGGTATAGGACTCGAATTCCATTAGTAATCCCAATTCTATGCTTGTTTGTGTAAAAAGTATACAAGGATATTAATCCCTATGGAAAGGTAGTCTCACCTAAATAGAACTTTTCTGTTCTACACCCCCATAGGTATTAGGAAATGTAACTATTCGCAGACTCCCTGACTGACCCGACTTTTGAACATTCTTCTACAACAATTCATCTGCCCATTCCCTCTCTATGCACAACACCGTGCGGAAAAAGTTTCTCACCAGACTGCTTGACTTGAATCAGGTACGCATATGAACAACCACTGATTCTACTTTTGTGTCTAATGAAAAATTATTCATGCTGCTAGACAGAACCCTTCTCGAAAGGGTACTCCATTGGCGGTAAAACCAATTTTTGTTAATCAGCTGTGTTGGGCGCTGCTACGCATACAGTTTAGAAGATCACTGTTTGGAAGATCACAATCTAACTCTATTGTCAACTTTTTATTAAAAAGTGCATCTTTATTCCCCTTGATGATATTTGGAATATGGTATTTCTGGGAAAAAGATTGTGTATACTTGTGTTTTGTATTGTTGATTTGTGATCGTCAACTTCAAGAAGAACCCAACAGGTATCTCTTCTTCTTCTTCTTGTCAGTTACTATATGACCACATGATTCCACATTGAATTAGTAGCAGATGTCAAATGTTTAACGTACTTCCCAATGACAAATACTATCATTTAGGTTGTGTTTTCATTTCGTGAACTTTTAATTTTATAAAGATGAAGACTAGAAAGTTGTATTCAACTTCATCAAAAGTCATTGAATACAATTTTTATTATTTGATCATATAATTGTATATCTTACAAAAACTTCGAGACTAAATGTTATTAGAACTGCAATATGATTCTTTTTGTACAAGTTGATTGTGAAACTAAATAGCAATTTGTTATGATATATACCATTCTATCCTAGGCTGCATCCAAACATAGAATGGAATCACCGAACCTCCCATCCTCCACCTATACTTGTCAATGCCATCCTCTTGTGTATCCCATTATAACCTTTTTATGTGAACCAAACATGCCATCATTGCCTGAATACTCCTACCCCTACTTGCATTTCAATTCTACTCCATCTCTAAGCTTGTCTCTCGTGCAATTAATGGAGCTTGTCCTTTATGCCAATTTTTTCATATTTGCAACTCATACTCAGATTTAAGCTTATTGGCTCGTAAACATGATTTTGGTTTGCTTACTTTGTTTCACGGGTAGCATACTTGTGTAGAATCCGTTTCCAAATGTGACCTTAAAACATTATGGAAAATCTATCAGAATTTTATGTGACGTAATCCAAACACAACCTTGGAGTTGGAATTGTGGTTGGTCGTGATCTAGTTTAAATTGATGTGAAGATGTATACATAGTGTTTTTCATTTGGTACAATGACCTTAATGTGATGGTCTTCCAATCAACAAGTATTCAAAAATTACATTATTTATGCCCACATCTTCAAATCTGGCTTATGTGTCTCATATTTTCATTTGTCGGTGCCAAATGCAGTTTGGAAGTAGTATTAACGTCATGGATAGAATTTTTATGTGCTAAATTCTTTACATTGGTAATGGATAAAATTTATATGTTATAGTTTTAATCACTCGGTCTGCTAATATATGTTGACAATGTGGTTCTACAACTCTGTTGTACTTATTCATGTGGAGTAGAAGGGGATTATCTTCTGCTTACATCATGGCCAGAGGTGCATGTCAGAGGATTCATTTCACACTCTTGCTATCCCAGGAAAGTCATTTTCTGTATCCATGATTCCTACAAATGATTCTATATTTATAATAATGTTCTAATACAAACATAATTTATTATGCCCCATGCCCCATTGATAATATTTTTCAAACATGTCATTTGTCAAACATTGGTTATATTCTTATATTAAATATAGCGATATAGAGGAAAATATGTATAAGACATATAAATTTGGGTGATGATCTTATTCAAGTTTTTCTTGTTGGATTTTGTTAGAAATATCATCCACTTACAAAAAGGCTTCCCTAGTCCCCCTCCAAACTCATCCATTATAGAATGAAATTGGTCATGCAAAACTATGTTGGAAAAATAAAAAAAAATTCACAAACATTACATACTATATTACATGTTGGCATAAAATACATAGATTGATGGTGTCTTGTCATGAAGATGTTCTACCGTCAGGAACAAAGATCTCAACGCCATATGCTCTATATGTTTCTCATCTTCTCAACATCCTTATTTGATCACCAAGCCTCCCCTGAAGTACACCATGCTTCTACTACTCTGAATATTTGCCTTGGAAACTCATGACTGTTAGAAAAATTGGGAGCTCATAATAAAGGTGGAAGAACATTGTCATTCAAGGTGTAGTTTTCTTTATCTACTTTTGATATTTTCTATCAACAATTTGTTTTTTTATATTTTCCTACTTGTAAATAAAGTCCATTGGTTGATAAATGATATTAGTGTATATTTTTTTTTCTACTTTATTTTCGTAGAAGCCTGATGTATGACCTTATTTTTTACATCATACATAATTTACTATTTGTTATCATCGATTTCCAAAACTTTCATATTCTTCTCTTTCCAATACACTTGCAACTTAGTGATGTTTTTCTTTTTCTAATGCAAAATACCACTAAAATGGCTAGATATTACTGTGAGTAGTATATTTTGGTAAGTCACATAGACACTAATAACCAAAATTCCATAAGATTTAATAACTTCTTTTTCCACCCAAGAAGCAACTAAAAGAATGTCCTTGCCATTAATTACCATTCCTAGTTCAATTATATATTCATAAAGGGATATAATAGATAAGGTTGGTAATATCATATATTCTTAGTTCTATCAGACCTAGAAATTACTTCATTTTTGGCTCAAGTACCTCCCATTCTCCTATTGTTTTCTAACATTCATATTTACACTATGGATCATCATACATGAATTGACTACAAAGCTCCAAATAACAGCTGCATGGGTAGAGCCAACAACTGTTGGTTATCCCCTATTAAGTTTAATGAAACTAAGTTTTGATGAGGAGCTTAATGGAGAGTCAATTGCATTAGCTTTTGTCCTTCAATTCTTCAAAGTAAAATCATTGTTCATTGTTTTTGAATCATGAATACAATGCATGTGTAGACATCCAACTTGTTCAACTTCTGCAACCTTCAGTTAGCAATCTCCTACTTTGAATAGTTGTGTCATGCAGATTAGGAGGCCTTGACATCCAAAATGAACTTCTCCCAATCCTCTACCCCAATCTGGACTGGAGGAACCATCTGAGTTTATTTTGATGATGTCCGGTTCAGGAGTGTGCCAAGTTATTATCTCTATTCCATTAGTTGTTCCCATTGAAAGTCTGCTCCTCTTGTTGCGTAAAATATGTTCCTAACTGATCTTGGTATATATTGCTTCCATGGCTATATTACTAGGTTAGTTTTTGTTGAATTTATGTTTTCCCATGTAGGTACAAATTTCAATGGCAAGACAATGGTGGCATCATGAAGTTTGTAATTGAAAAGGTCATCCATATTGCATTATTTTACATCTTTATATGTAAGACAAGGGGATGGAATGCTTACTTGTCTGGTTACTCAAAGTTTAGTTTAGTTTTTCTTGTACCCCTGTTACCGTTGGCAAGGGGAGTCTTCAATTTTCTCTTTGAACTCTTGGTACCAGCATGAAGGTATCAACTGGCTTTCTTTCAGGAGGAGATTCAAGCTTTATGGAATATTAAGTAACAGACTATATTTTCTTTTCTCTTGGCAAAATATGGTATGCTTCAACCACATGGCATATGACATTGTACGCCTCTGTGGTTTTTTCTAGGTTATTCACCATATGTCTCCTAACAAGATTCTTGCTCTATGCAGTAGAATTATCAAATCTTTTATCCAGCCTCGTGGTGCCACTTTGTAGTGGCCAGTAAAATAGCACAATAAAAGGGTATTCTTCTGATCTTTAGTTGGTAGTGTGTAGACATGGAAACATCCATGAAGTAGATATATGAACTTGTGTTGATTTGTTTTCACGTATCTTGACCATTAGCTAATCATATGTCCTAGTTAAATATAGGTGACAGTGTTACTTGATAATACTTAAGAAAGCATCCTAATAGCCATCTTGCCTCCAATTGATGCTCAAGACATATCTCCACACGAGCAATACCATATTGTATTTATAGTCTTGCTAATATTATACTTCCTACTTTGAAGGTGTTTGATCATTGCCGATAAGGTTGTTTTTCATCATTTAAAGGTGCTCTATAGTCAACATTTATAAAAGTAGATAATCATATCAGTGAAGAGATAGATCCAATGATGTAAAAGTTATTGTATTGAACAAAAAAACATTGTATGAAAGAATATAATTGGTGTAGTATTCAGTATAAGGGGAAAGGTAAAATGTCCTCCCCATGTAATTTTCATTTGATTATAAATAAAAAATATTCATACTTTTTAAAAAGTGAGTTCGACTACAATTGACATTCATTTAGAAATCATGATAATGAACTCAAAGTTTAATGACTAAAAGACATGGAAAAGTCATCATACACAACTAGCATGTCATTTGTGGCACTTTTTATATGCCATTATATTCGATAAGAACATTTACATGAAACATCCTAATACACAATAGTGGTCTTTATATAAAATCCAATTGATGTAATACTTGCATTTTTATAAAAGGCGCATGATGTTTTAGTGGCATTTACTTGGCATTTTTTGAAAGCCATTAAAGGAAAATGTTTACTGGCATTTACAATTTATGCCACTATATCTCTAGTGGTATTGGTTCTAGAGGCATTTTTGTAAGTGTCAAAAAATGCCACCAAACACTTTTAGTGGCATTTAATTTTTTATAGTGACATTTTTTAAATGCCATTAATGAGTATGTTTGTTGTAGTGATGGTGCATACCTGAGCCCACGACTATGTAGAGTCATCCCCATTGGGCTAGGTCAAGCAGAGCTCCTACAAAGAGGATGGGAGTACGGAGGATCAGTGGATATACTTAATTGAACTCCACGACCTATATCTCCACTAGAAGATCTTGAGCCATCGGGGGAACTTGACCCAGCATAAATGGGTGACCAAGTAGAGTAATAGATGATTTGGGAAAGGATCAAGGCATCCTCTTCAACTTTCCAAAAAGGGCCAATCTAGAGACAAGCCATCAAGTCAGAAAGTACAAGATCGATCCATGGTTGGTGTCATTAGTCAAATCAAAAGCCTTTCATGGACACAACTCTGAAGATCCAATGACTAATATCAGCAATTTCATCAAAATTTGTGATATGATCAAGATAGATAGGGTGTCGGCAACTATCATAAACTTGAAGCTATTCCCATCATCATTGGCGGACAGTGCTAAGTCTTGGATTCATAACCTTGACAATGAGTGCATTGAAACTTGGGAACTAATGATTGATGCTTTCTTCGAGCAGTACTTCCCACCCTAGAAGACAAATGACCTGGTCAAGAAATAAATAACTTCAAACAACAAGCTGATGAGTCATATTTTGAGCCTATGAGGAAAACAACAAGCTGATGAGTCATTTTCTGAGCCTATGAGGCATGGGAGAGATTCCAGAACATGTTGCAGAAGGTCCCTCACCATGGCATCGATTTGTTAGGACAAACAAAGATTTTTTACTATGGTCTGCATAAGGGAGAAAGGACTACACTTGATATCACAGAAGTGGGCTTCTTCCTCAACAACAAGCCATCCCGCTATCATGAAATCTTAAATAAAATGTCTAAGAATCAGACATGGGGAGATGAGGGAGAGAGCCCTAAAACCCTTAAAAGTGACAAGGATTCCAAGGTTATTTTAGCACTAGATGAAAATTTAGACTTGATTGCTAAAAAATTGCATACTAAAGATGGAAATTCTTCAGAAGGGGAAGATGAGGAGTGCAAGTTTACACAACAGCAACAATAGTACAAGAATAACAACTACTCTTAGAGGAAGGATCCTAAGTTCTCCTAAATGGATCCCAATAATTTTTAGCAAGACCCGTCTTAGGCACAACAGAATAAGCCACAATAGGTTGGTGGTCAACAACAGGACAAGGGTCCCAGTAAAATTGACCACATTGAAGAGATGCTTGGGAAGTTATTAAGCCAAAATGTAGTGCTTATCGACCAGAATCAAAGAGAACTATAGAACCAAGGAGTATAGATCCACATTATAGAAATAGAGATTTCTCAAATTGCATCAGAAGTGGCTTCCTTAAAGAAGCCATGACAGTAAGGGTATCTAGCAAACACTAATGTACCTTCTGGAAATCAACATGTTAAGGCAATTTTACTTCAGAGTGGTAGAAAATTGCTGAATGATACACCATCTTGTTTAGATGCAAGAGAGGCGACAGGTGATAAGGACAAAGCAGTGACTATAGACTTGGTAGAACCAAACACTATAGAAAAGGAAATAACAGTCAGAGAAGAGGTAGATGAGATAGAAGAAATGAGAAAAAAGACATATATCCTACCTCATCAAAGGAAAGTGGTGAAGTCGGTGCAACTTTCAAAATAGTCTGAAAGCAACTAAGGCAGACCAACAATTTTAGAAATTTCTTGACAACTTCAGAAAATTACATGTCAATATCCCTTTGATTGATGCGATCAAAAAGATTTGTTCATATGGAAAAATTTTAAAGGTTCTGATCAACAAGCAAAGGAGTATAGATGATTCTGAAGTGGTGGTTCTAAAAGAGCAAATCCGTGCTTTTATTCTTGGTACATTGCCACCAAAAAGACCAGATCTGGGCTATTTTAATATACTATTTTATTGTGAAAATGAGATTTGGAGAGGCCTTATGTGACTCAGGGGGTAGAATAAACCTTGTGCCCTTGACCACTTTCAAGAAGTTAGGTATAAAGTAGTCCAGAAAGAGAAATATGACTATTTAGGTGGTGGACAATTATGTGGTGAGGCCTTCTGGTATTTGGAGGATGTTCTTGTCAAGGTGGACAAGTTTGTACTTCTAGTAGACTATGTTGTCATGGAGATGCAAGATGGGCAAGGAAACAAGCCAATACTGGGAAGGCCATTCCATGCCACAGCTAATATGATTCTAGAAATGGGTAGAGGAAGACTGACATTGGGCAACAGAGAGGAGCGTTTCAAAATCTTGATGCCCAAGCCTACACAGACTGCCAAGGCTAAAGCCTAGTGTCATATGTTGTAGTAGGTCCAAGAAAATGTTTCATTATTTCGGGGAAAGCCATTTCTTGAGATGGATCATGTGATAATTTAAGTCCACAAAGGCACACTGTTGGTGGACATCTTGGACAACACAAAGGAGATATCTTTAATAAAGGAAGTACAACATCCATATGTTAAAGAAGAGGACTTTTTACCCATAGAAAGTGAGGAGGTGGCCTCTACTGCTCTTGAACAAGAATATGTGCAACTACCTTTAGAGGTATGTCACATGAATCTTGTAGATGATTATACGATACATTGTTCTTTGGAGGAGTGTGTCTTGCTTCTCATGACCTTTCCATGCTATTATACCAGACATTTTGAGGATCTAGGACCACCCCCACCTCCATTGGTCCCTTCTATGTTGAGTCCCCCATCGTTGGTCTGAAGCAATTACCACCTCATTTGAATTAGATTTTATTGATGGTATAGTATAAACTTCAACTCATAATCTCAGCTTCACTAAGTTTTCAAGAAGAGGAGAAATTGCTTGGGGTTCTAAAGAACCATCATGTTGCATTTGGCTGGTCTATGGTAGTCTGGCAGATATAAAGGGGATCTCCCCTAGTTTTTGTCAACATAAGATCAGACTCGAGGAAGGAGCCAAGCCATAGTAAAAACTCAATGTTGACTCAACCCCATCATGACTGAGGTAGTGAAAAAAGAGGCAGTGAAAATTTTATCTGTAGGTATTATATATGTTATCTCTTATTTGAATTGGTTTAGTCCAACCCAGGTGGTTCTTAAAAAGGGGGGTATTACAGTCGCTACTAACTCTAATGATGAGCTTATTTCTACTAGACTAGTAATGGGGTGGCGTGTTTGCATAGACTATAGACGGTTGAAAATTGTCACCTTAAAAGGTCATTTTCTAGTCTTGTTTATCGACCATATTTTAGAACAACTTGTCGATCATTGTCATTTTTGTTTCCTTGATGGTTATCGAGGATACAATCAAATTTCCATCGAGTCATAGGATCAAGAGAAGTCAACCTTAACTTGTCCTTATGACACATTTGCGTATCGCCATATGTCGTTCGGTCCTTGCAATGCACCGACCACTTTCCAACAATGCATGCTTACCATTTTTATGATATGGTGGAGTGATGTCTGTTAGAATTTATGGATGATTTTTTAGTGTACGGGGAGTCCTTTGATGATTGACTTGACAATCCACATAAACTTTTGCAAATATACAAGGACACTCACCTGGTTTTGAATTGGGAAAAGTGTCACATGATGGTGATTGAAGAAATTGTCCTGGGGTACAAGGTGTCCAATAGAGGAATGGAGGTAGACCTAGTCAAAATAGAGGTGATCTCCAAACTACCTCCATTGTCATCGATGAAGATAGTAAAGGAGCTTTTTAGGACATGCCAAATTTCACCGCTTCTTGATCAAAGGTTTAAGATTTCTAAACCACTCTTAGAGTTGTTGGAAAAGGTTGTTGACTTTAAATCTGGTGAGAAATTGAAAATTTTTGAGGTGTTGAAGGAGAAGTTGGTCTCTGCACTTGTTGTTTAGGATCCAATTTGGAGTCAACCTTTTGAGCTGATGTGTGACACATCATATTATGTAGTAGGGGTTGTTTTAGGCCAATGCTGAGTTAAAGTCCCCGCTGTTATCTATTATGCATCTAAAACTTTAAATGATGCCCAACTAAACTATACAACAACTGAAAAAGAATTGTTGGCCGTTGTTTTTGCTTTTGAGAAGTTTTGCCAATATTTGATTGGGGCCAAGGTTGTGGTATGGACAAATCATGCAGCCATCAAATACTTGTTGCAGAAAAAAGATGCCAATACTAGGTTGATTAGGTAGATCTTATACTTGCAGGAATTTGATGTAGAAATTAAGGATAAAGCCTACACTGAGAATATGGTGGTAGATCATCTTTCTTGGCTTGAATTGGTGGATGAAAAGGATATTGGTATACATGTTGAGGAAGAGTTCCCTAATGAGCAGCTCTTTTCTATGATAAGCACAAACCCATGGTTCACAAACATTGTGAACTACTTGGCATGTGGAGAGCTGCCATGAGATTGGGGATACCAGGAGAAGAAAAGAATGTTCCATTCCCTAAGTTATAATATATGGGATGACCCCATCTTGATTAGATAGTGTAGGGATAGCATTATGAGGAAGTGTGTGTCAGATTGTGAATTCCAAAGTATTTTGGCACACTATCATTCTTTACCTACATGAGGTCATCATGTGAGTTCTAGGACTACTGCCAAAGTTTTAGAATGTGGCTTTTATTGGCCGATAATTTTTAAAGATGCATACAATTATGTTTATTAGTGTGATGCATGCCAGCGTATAGGTAATATCTCAAAAGACACGAAATGCCTCTTAATGTTTTTTTAGGAAATAGAGGTGCTTCACTTATGGGGCATATACTTCATGGTCTCTTTTGTGTCTTCAAATTCTAATTTGTATATATTACTTGTTGTGGACTATGTATTTATATGGGTGGAAGCAAATCGAACTGGCACCAATGACACCTAGGTGGAATATAGATTTGTGAAGGAACACATCTTTTGCAGGTTTGGGGTGCCCAATTTGATGATAGTGACAGTGGTTCTCACTTCACCAATTGAAAATTTGGAGTGCTGCTGAGAAAATATGGGGTGAAACATAGGGTAGGTACCCCATATCACCCTCAAACTCAAGGACAAGTTGAAGTGTCTAATAGGGAGATCAAGAAGATTTTGGAAAGGACAGTTCAACCAAAAGGACTAATTGGAGCATGTTGCTCAATGATGCCCTTTGAGTGTATAGGACCACCTATAAAACATTGATAACTACTACTCCTTTTAGGTTGGTTTATGGAAAGGCTTGTAATCTACCTATAGAGCTAGAGCATAAGGCCAAGTGGGTTCTGAGGAAATTAAACTACAATTTGGACAATGCATGCAAAAAGACATTGTTAGAGTTGAATGATTTGGATGATCTTAGGATTGATGCTTATGAAGGCTCAAGAATTTATAAGGAGATGACTAAGCAAATTCATGATTGCCATATTTTTCATAGGGTGTTCCCAGACAGAAGGTCCTTCTATTCACTTCTAGTTTGCAATTACATCCTGGTAAGTTGAGGTCTAGATGGAGTGGACCCTTTGAGGTGATTAGAGCATTCCCCCATGGAGTTGTGGAAATTAGCAATTGGGGCTGAGCCATTTCTTGTCAATGGCCACTATCTTAAGCATTACTTTGGGGATGATTTGATTAGAAAGGAAGATAATATGAAGCTTATGGAGCATCACTAATCTCATGGGAGTAGGATCGTCGAGCCTATGACGTAAAACAAGGGCACTTATTGGGAGGCTAACAACCATTTTTTATGTTCTTTACATTCTAATTTTTAGTTTCTTAGGCTGTAATTTTTGTTTTTACTTAGTTTGATATAAAAAAGTTACCTCTTTTCATTTTGTGTGGTGTGTAGGTTTAATATCAATCGGTACTAACGACACTATGTCAGTACTACCGACAAGGTTATTGGGAAAAAGATGGAGTCGACTGCAAAAGTTGGTAGTACTGACAGCCATCTCAGTTGTACTGATGACATCAAACAGAATTTGTGAAAATTGAGGAGATCAACTCGTACCACCAACCCCTAAGTCGATAGCACTAACTTTCTATAGAGAAAAGGGCTGAGTAACTGATAAATACTCGGTACTATCGACAATTTGAGACATTGAGCTCATGCTCAGAACCACTGATAGAATTTGAATGAGTCGTTACTACCGACATCTGACATCAATAATATGTGGGGAGAGCCAACAAGAAATCGAGATCATCTGCATCTGATGCTCGATAATACTAATATGTGGGTATGTCGATACTACTGACAATGGGTTGGTACTACTGATGACTGACAATCTATATCATCAAATTCAGCCAATCAAGACCGTCGGTACCACTGATAATGCGTATTCAGGATCAAAACTCACTACAACCAACACATTGTCAGTAGTTTATATGTGACTGTAGAGAGGCAGGTGCAGATATCAAAGGACGGGTTGTGAATTATTTCTCTTCACACCTTCTCTACTCCTCTTCCAAGAAAGTCTGAGCAAGAATCTCTAGGCGTTCAAACTCTACACCGATCTCTTACGTTCTTAACCTCTTTCTCTGGAGATGACACCATGGCACTAGGCTTTCTCGTCGGTGGGGATTTTGAACTTGGTTCCCAAACTAAGATGAATATCCCGTCCCAAAGTCGACATAAAGAAGATCTATGAGGAGTTGCAGAAGAAGGAGATATGTGCAACACAGTACAATGACTGTGAGTTCATTGCCTCCATTGGCTTCACTGAAATCATGTGTATGATCTATGAGCATCAAGGGCTGGTAGGAAACTGTCCCTTCTTCAGTGACTGACTGACAAACCCAAATATCTTTTGTGAGTTCCTGGCGTCATTAGAGGTCTGTATCATCCCCGAGCATCGAGATGGATGGAGGGGTGGCATCATCGACTTCCATCTCTACAACACTGACTACACCCTCACGCTACAACAATTCAACGCCATATAAGGATGGCCATCCAAAGAAGACTGCTACTACCATGACAATGTCAACTTCTTGGAGGTATGGGAGTTACTTTCTGAGCTACCAGAGGGCCAACACATCAATTGGCATACCAAACTCTGTCAATGACACTAAGCATTCATTTTCTCACATTATTTATCGCCTCATCACCAAAAGACTTTTCTCGAAATCACGTCAAGGGAAGTAGAAAACCCAACGAGTTGACCTCTACTTTCTCTACAAGATGTTGGAAATAAGGAGCAGATGTTTGGACTTTGGCACCTTCTTTCTTCAGCACATGATGGGAGTCAGGTGCCAAGTGGGGAGGAAACCTCCAATTCATATTGGAGCATTGATCACTCCAATTGATCTCCATCTCAACCTTGACCTCTCCACCGCCAAACCCCTAAAGGCCACCTAAAAACTTGATATCAAGCATTTCAAGAAATCTAGCCTCGTCAATACACACGTTACTACTGTATATGCATGTTGTATGGTGGGCACACAGTATAAGGAGATGGCACTGCTAGATGCCATTTTTGACCTATAGGGAATCCACCTCATGTGATGGTGTGTGGTTAGTTCATCATACGAGGAGGAAGAAAAGATAGTTGAAGTAGAAGACCAGTAGTTGGAGCATGATGAAAAAGAAGAAGAGGAGGAGGTAGAGCCAACCATTCCAGTCACAAGGAGACTAGTTCCACACAAGCATCCATGGCATTAGGAAACCTCCACTTCTTCTGCTCCCCCTCCATCACAAGAATATGACCCACACTCCATGAAGGGAATGTATGGCATGTTGTAGGAGATCCAACAGGGACAATAGTAATAGTCAGCTATGTTGGTCGGTGTCCACGACGTGCATGGATGATTGAACCAGAAATTGTAGGCAATACTTGAGAATGAGAAACTTCTCTTGGCCAACCATGAGAACATGCACATGCGTCTACAGCTGATGGAGAGATACCAACAACCATTCTTTAATCATTACTGGAACAGGGGTACTTCAGTGGATATCCACGACCCCCACCACCACCACAACAGCTACCAAGTTTTCAAGGAATGTTCTACCCCTTTGATTCCACCATGCCACAATCTCCACCACCACCCATGTGATCCAGTACCACTGTTCCACCATGTAAGAAGAATTTTGACTATATGGACAAAGTCAAGTTCAAGCTTAGGGGGGTAGTTGGAACTGTCTCTATCCTTAGTTTTATTCTCTTTAGTTTTTAGTCTTTATTTAATTTTTAGATTCTCTTTTTCAAGTTGTAGGATCCACATCTATTCTAGTGTAGAAGTGGAGTTTAATTTCGTGGTTCATGCCTATATCAATTGATTTTGTTGTGTGAAATGAAATGAAAAGAAATTTTAAAAAAATTAAAGAGGTGTTAGCTTAGTTGTAAAGTTCTTGAGTTGTACGACTTAGAGGAATTGTATGGGAAAGTCAGATTAAGGAAACTTAATATGAATGAACATCTTAATTGTCCATTAAATGTGGATGAAGATGGGGTTTGAGCTTGAATTGATCTAACAATTAATAAGACCCTAAATTAAAATTTAAGAAAGAAATCATAAGGTTACCCTAGTCACAACGTCATTAGAGAGGGACATATCATATTTTCATGAAAGGCTTTGTCTCTTAATTATGTGATTCCACCCATCTTCCACTCATTATTGAATCGCTACCTTAATATGAACAAGTACTCCAAATAATTTTCTCTTGTTGCATTGTATGGTATAATAGGTGAAATGATAGTTGGTTTGCTTTTATTGCATTTTGAGAAAAACCAATTTGTGTGCATATTATTTGAATTTCATAAGTAATTGCAAGTAGATTACATGCATTCCATATCATTCATTTTTTTATCATGTGGATATTAGTCTCTATAGAAATATGAATGCAGGGATATACACATATACCCACATAAAAAAACAAAAAGGAAAGAAAAAATGAATGGTGTTAGTGAAGCCCACGTATAATTCTCTAGCATGCAAGAATCATGGGATAATAAATGAATTTTTTTTGTATATTTTCCAAAGTTAGGAGGGAGAAATGATGCCCTTAACTCTTCTTAAAGAGATGGAGACATTCAAATGATTCATTCTTTTGCTTTCTTATTTCATTCTCATTTAGTTGATGGGGTTGTTTGAATCATGCATCATTTTATTCAGAAAAACTAGGGATTAGGATTCATGCATTTTCTCACCTTCACTCATATATGTTCATCATCTTTTATTTTGAATAAATATTTGGATGTACTTGTGATTCTTCAATAGCCACCCATTTCATGCCATCCATGTCTCTTATTGGTAGGCCACCGATATCATTTTTTTCTCCTCATTCCTTTTTACAAGGAGAACTGCTTTCAAGTAGATTGGTAGTTAAGAAAAAGCAATGTAGAATAGGTAAACACATAATGCACCAAGCAAACACCTAAATGAGTATGATGTTAATTTCTCTCTTGATATGTTCATTGATATACGGGTGGATGTACTTTATGAATTTTTTGGTCGCTATAGAGAAGTTAATTGTTCAATGATTAATGAAGGCTAGTTTGGGACTATGAAGTGGTGATAGTTGAGAAATTATATTCATATTAGTCTATCCTTTTACTGACTTGTCTCAAACAGATCTGAGAGTGTGTTGCTCGAGGACAAGAAGCATTTAAGGTTAGGGAAGTTTGATTCACCGTATATTTGCCTTTTTCAGATGCTATTTTGTATTGATATTTGTGCACTTTATTGTCAAATGTCATATTAATTGTGCATGATTTACTTTTATTAGCCTGTAATAATCATTTGCATCAAATAAGCATAATTTTAATGTTTTCAAATGATTTATATTATTTCTAGATCTTATGTTCAGATTTTATGCATTTTAGGTGAATGTACAAGAATCTACCCAACTCGGTACTACTGACTTTGGAATCAGTGGTACTGATAGATGCTCAGGTTAGAACATAAAGAAATCGAGAAGACTCAATAGTACCAACATCCAAGTGGATACTACAGATGATGTTAAAGTGTTTTTGTCATATTTTTTTGAAGCACATTGGTACTATTGACATCCAGGTTGGTAGTACCAACAACTTGATAGGTGGCAACCCAATTCAAGTAGATGGTAGTACCGACACCCTATCGGTAGTATCGACTTGTTGAGATCAGGAAGATTTGAAGGTTTTATTTAATCTATTGGATGAGGCTCTAACTCTCCCTAAGTCATGCCTATGATGGAGGGGAAGTGTGACCAGACCTTGGATCTTGTCATTTTCCATTGTATGACAACCAAGACCAAGAGGAGGAAATAGCAAAGAAGAAGGACACATTTTGGATGATCTAGGCACTTCTAGCGGACAAAATTGCAACCGAAAGGTAGCAAATCGACATGTGCACGAGAAAGAATTGCTTGAACTGTCTACTTTAGTGGTTCTTCATGTTCTCTGTGTTTTTTCTTTCTCCTTTGAAGTCTTTGATGATGGAAACCATGAGGAGCTATCCCCATGCACCTTAGGACCCAGAAGTAGCCCAGTTATGCATTGTATTTGACACTTATGCAGTAATTCATCAATTTCTCTTAGTTTTTGGATTTATTTCTATTTGAATGAATGAACTATCCATGCTTGATCACTATAGGTAGTACTAAGACGGTTAATTTCTTTGAAAAAGAAAAATTAATAGTTGAAACTTCACAGAAATGCACGTTTTGTAAAACCCTTTGAGAAAGGTGGTTTAAAAACTTGAGGATATTACTCAGAGTATTCGATAAAGCACTTGTCTAATAACACAATTGATACGAGAGTGGGGTTCTTATTAGGTTAGGTAGTAAATTACACCAGGAGAGCAGATAATTCTTGCTACAGGCTCTTAATCCAGGGTTAGTGTTGACCTAGGTGTCGCATATTGCCCATATTTTGATAATGACTTAACCATTCCACTCATATGTATCTAACATTTCTAATTGAGATCATTGCAGACATTAGATACAAGAAAAGAATCAAAATTCACTCAAAGCTACTCTCCCGGCACATGCAAAACATGTGACTTTCACCCGCTTTGTAATATAGCCCTTAGAGGCTTAGAGCAATTTTTGTAATCACTTAAATTCATGTTTTGCATTGTATCTAAGATGGATAAAATGATTGGAACTCAAAAATCCATCATTTATACAGTTTTTGGAAATTCCAAAATACCCCTTAACAGGGATTTTGTCGGCCGAATTACAAACTCGGCCGATCCATGTATTGAGGAATTTTCTGGGCTGTCGGCCGAGTTTCAATGCCAGGAAACTCGGCCGATCCACTGGTCAGTCAAAACCAAAGGATGACTGATCGGTCGAGTTTCCCCCTGGAAACTCGGCCGACAGATTCCCTGTTGGTTTTGTCACCTAGTGTGTCGGCCGAGTTGCCTTTATTGAAACTCGGCCGATCGAACTGTACTGGAATGCAGAAAAAGCAATTCCAACCGTTGGAGAAGTTGGTGGGACTCAAAATAGATCCGTTGCAAGTTGTAAAACGGCTAGTTTGTGCCACTTAACTCACCCAACCTCAAAGGGACACCCTCAACTATAAATAGGACCTCTTGGACTTCATTCCAAGGTTGCTCATTCACATATGCTTGGTCCTAGCCTTAGTTGAGTGGTTTCTAATCCTTTGAGCCCCTTTCTCTCTCTACCTTCAAAGCAAATTCGTGAGTATGAGTGAGTTAGGATCCCATGTATGAGAGCTATCATTTGTAATCTTGTAAAGCTCTCCTTTCCACTTCTCCCATCTCCATTCTCTATGAAGATTGATTGAAGTTTCTTCTCCGAGTGAAAGAGAAGAAGGTTGCTGTTCTTCCCCAAGTGAAGGAGAAGAAGGCTAGCTGCTCCAGGCCTCCGAGTGAAGGAGGAAGGTGCTAAAGCTCTCCAAGTGAAGGAGAGGTGCAAGGCAAAGCTCAAGCAAGATGGGTAATTCCTGCAAGGCCGAAGACTAGAGCAAGAGTAGGTAAGTCCTTTGAAGAAGGCTGAAGACTACTTGCTTGGTGGGTAAGTCCTTGGTGAGGTTGAAGATCTTGGCTTGATATATAAGTCCTTGGATGGTTGGTAGTTGTAGCTTGTAATCTTATTGTGTGATATATATAAGAGAACCAAGTTACAAATCCTAGAGCCTAACCAACTCTAGGTAGTGGACTGACATTGCTCCTAAGTTTAGGACATGGAACCACTCTAAACCACCTGTCCAAGTGCATGCTTTCCTTGTCTCTTATCCTTGCTTTGTATGCTAGTTTAGGACATCAAATTGCTGTTTTGAATTAAGTTCTGCACTTAATATAATTTGGTGGTCTAATCACTTTTGTGAAGTTTGTGAAGCTCTATTCAACCCCCCCTTCTAGAGCCCATTGATCCAACAGTTAGGAGAGATTTTTATTAATGTATTGAGATTAAAGTGCAATATTAACAGTAGTGAAACCAATATCATAAGGAATTTGCTAAGACTGAGAAAACAAACAATAATTTAGATTTATTTTCTATTTTAGATAATTAACCCAATTCATTCAAGTTTCTTCTACCTAAGTTGATCACATTAGAATTAGTAATATTTTCTAATGTCACGTTTCCCAGAGTTTGACGTATGGGCCTCACTCTCCTATATTACTACAATAGCGTATACTTACATTTTGAGCATATAGAAAATACCTATCAGTATACAATCACCACATACTTATATATATCATATACATACTATATCCCAAATGAAACATGCAACTATAAAACACAAGTGATGGTTATTGCCATACAACTGTAATTCCTTAGATCCACTAAGAGTTATTACCACCTAAGGTATACATCATATGTTGCAACCTAATGTTGATGAAGATTTGTGCTAGGACCAATCTGATTCAATCGGTTCAACTCTTGAATGATCGGTTCACCTCCTGGTTGGTCGGTTTGTCTCTCAGATTGGTTGTCTGATTTATTAGTCCAAACAATGTCTAGACACCTCCACTTGATCGATTAGGTCATCAATCCATCAGTTCGGCTCCTTCTATCTTTAGGCCTCCTTAGTCCTCCAACTGGTCGGTTGGTCTTCTGAGATAGGTAGTTCTTCTTGTGCATAAAGTCTTCTTTGCCATTATAAGAAAAAAACTATCATAATCCTATTTATATATTACATGGTAATTAGAAACTCTTGAGTTACATTCGAGGGGAGCATAAGAACAGACAAATTAATACTTTTATATATGGAAGAGAAGATAGATGCTTGATATACAAACTGAGATATAAATAGGAACAAGAATCATCCAACCAAGCAAAATGATCTAGGGTTATTGGCCATAACCATGCTAATATCCACCAAAAAAATCAATTTTAGGGTGTACATAAAAATTGCATATATATATATAGGGATTTTATGTGGTCTTTAATCGAATATGCAAATTAATCATTTAAACATTCACATCACATGTAATAATTAAATATTGAAAACCAAAATCTGATCATATCGATTAAATCTCAAAACATAATAAATTGACGTGGCTCTGTTACCACTATAGAAAAATATGGCATCGGATACGACAAAACTAATACAAATTTTAGTGTCATATTCACCTTAGAAAATGGATCACGTCAGTAACTATGTAATAGAAAGGAGGGTTGAAAGGTTTATACCTGGTCCTGGAAGAAGTATCACAAAATCGTTTATTACCCAAATCCTAACTCGAAATGACTACAAAGTTAATTGAAATGGGACATAGGAATCCATACCTAGCATGATATTTCAAAGTTCTAATGCGAACCGTGAAAGCTTAGCATACATGATCAGATAACAAGATAAAAGCACCAACATAATCTCAACATTCAACAAGATATATTAAGCAAAATCATTTTCTAACAATATTTCAACTACATACTGAGAGTACAATTTATACAAGTCTGCTCATGTATCCTAGATAGGATCTTACAACAAGTACACCTGAACATCTTCTCACAAGCCATCAACACCCAAGCTAGCTTTGAACCTAAAACATGTGTGAAACAAGCAAATCAACACACAAGGTGTTAAATGAAGGGCATAAAGATACATATACATAAGATTTTCATAATTCGAAATGATTTGTTGAAGTAAGTGATTGAGAAATAATGAGTTAATAACTTAGCAAAGCGAGAACCCATGTTTTAGTCAATTTACTCCAACTATACCAACAATATGATATATCATAAGATTGTTGACCAACTTCTCAAAAGAAGGGGTCCGTGAGGTTGCGCAAGATTAGCTACCCTATTTGAACATGAGGGACTACATGACTAAACTTCAAGAGTTTACCATATTCATAAGGAACCTCAAGGCCATTTCCAAGAGCTAACCCATGTGTCAACATGGTCCACCCTATCTTGACAATTCAAGTAAGATGCCCAACATTGTGTCCTTACCCAAAAACTATAGGCATGTGCACATGGTTTGTATAATGGAGATCTCTATTATGTGTTCAAGTTATAAAACAAATGGGATAAATCATATTGAGTAGAATAATACAATACTACATGAAAATATTTGAGCAAGTAAACAAGTATACATACATATCGAGGTTCAAGCAATAAATCCATAGTCATATAATTATTTAAAGCCTACACTTGAGTTCATAGATTTAGAACCTATTACTAACCATCTAAATCACAAGCCAAACCTGATTAATAATAAAATTACATACATATATTAGTTCTCATCTTGAACCCTAATCAGCTCCATTTTGAAGGTTTTGGCCAAGTTAGGATTGAAGTTGGTCATTAGTGCATGTTATGATCTTTTACTGACTTAGGGTGCATTAAGAAGGTGTTATCCAAGTCTCAAGTCATTCCTAGGTTCCATTCATATAATGTGATGATTAGGAGGTTCATCATTTATATTGCATTTTAAGGCCAAAAGACTCACCATAGAGAAAAAGGGACCAAGATTCATCAAGTCATGACATCCAAACATGGATGATGGTATACATCTAAAAGGTGAGGGCACATGAAGCACATCTCTTAGATATGTTGATGTCCCCAAGATCAAGACATCGAAACAATCCTTGGATCTAGCATTTCCACATACCTACATTATTCAACATAGTTTCCATATGTCATTGGCGAACAACATAGGTATTAGGTGAAAAACCACATCAAAGGGGAGTCACAAGGACCATAGTGAAGTCTATTTTGAATTGGTAAAGAAAAATATTTTAGTCATTGTGGTGATTTGAGAATAAAATGTCATACCAAGCAACATTATATCACATTAGGTCATATGGGGTAGATTCTCTATCCAACACATACTATCATAGCTCAAGAGGATTTAAATTAGGGATTTATGACACATGGCATTACAAGTTCATTGATTTTAAGGATATTACAGGGCTTGATGTATGTTTAGATCAAAGTCAACTTTTGATTTAAATATGATCATGTATGGTCATGGTTGAGCCACATTATGTACAAACAGTAATCATGTGCATACAAGGGTGATATAGGTAATCACTTTACTCAAAAGGTACACAAAAGCACATGATCCATGGATTTGGGATGGATTGAACATTATTGATCCATGTTTAGTATGTCAATGTGATCAAATTAATTATAATAAAATCATAGTTGACTTATTAGGGACATTGGTCGGATTACATTTGGATTTAGGGGCTGCAACCATTTTCATGTTGTAGGTGCTTTTTTCTGATTGAAATGATGCATAACTTTGTATGATTTGGCCAGACGTAGCATTATTTATGGCTTTTACAAAGATTACCTTGATGTGGTTGATTCTCTGTCGCTAGATCTCTGATCTACGGTCAGGGACGCACTGGACGCAAACCAGGATGGGTGCCCAATCACTAGGTCCCATGTGTTGGGTCAAGGTCTGCCCCCAAAGGGGTGGCCACAAGCACCTGCTCCAACTCTCTCTCGGGCCCAGGCTCGATTGGACCCTGTCACGTTCTCACCCATCACGATTCTCATATTTGCATCGCTGGAAGTGAGGAGGAATAGGGGATCTTATGCCTAGCTTCCCTATCCATGTTTCCTCATCTCTTATAGAAGATCTGACGAAGTAGTGTCACAGTGGTTGGGGACCTAGGGACCCTAACGCTTGCCTCCAAGGTGGCTATGATGAGAGCCAGCCAGAGGCTATGCCACAATTTAGGGCAGAAGCCAGAAGGTGGGGGTACTCTCAGCTGCTCTCTCGTACGGGAAGAGAAGATAATATGGAGGAGGAAGAAAAGAAAGTAAAAGGAAGAAGAAAGCTAAAATGGGGTGAAGAAGGGTGGGAGGGTCATTTCAACTTGTGGATGATGGTTATATCTGGAGGCACGATACATTATAGCCCCATAGTTGTAAGTTTCTGATAGGTGCTCCATTGGACATGGCTTGAACTTCACATAGACAACAACTCCATCGTAGAAAAAGGGGGACGGTGAGGACATCAAAGTCGTGACGTTAGTCCAAAGGTTTAAGGCATCATGCACAACAAAGTCAAAAATAACAACCGAGTGAGCTAGATAGGTGACATTCTATCAAATTGAATTTTTGCCTGGATCATTTTAAACCTTCATCATTACATAAAAGTGCAAAACATTATACGGTTCTACTTATGTATCTCAATAACCAGTGACTATCCATAACTGATTCATGACATCGCAAGCAATGAGTGGTATCTAACAAGACATCATTTCTACTCAAGTAATCAAAAAGTGGGAGAACACCTTTAACCTACAATCTGTGATTGGTGTTATAGTGATCATATAGTTCCTTTGTCACTGATATCCAGATTAAACTCAAGGTATGGAATTGTCATCCTCTTCAACTTTCAATCTATATTCTTAAACTAAAATAGACTGTCTGAGATATATGTAAGCTTAATATCACATATTGACTCACATGAGTATGATCGTGTATTTCTCAATCTCATTTATCAACTGGACAAGATATCATACTCCTATAGGAGGGACAAATATCATCTACATCACTCACAATCATCCCCATATTTCAGAATGTACTCGAGCACCACTTGGCAACCCTTATTTAAGATCACATTATATGATGTCTATGACAAAGTGAGTTTTTATAATATTTTTTCTCTCTCTTAAAAGTTTTCTTATCAAATTGTTGACCAAAATACCCACATATACTTCCCTCACTCAATTGAACAAAGTTGTGTCACAAATTGCAAAAATATGCAAACCCTAGTATGCTATGATGATAAAATACATGTGTTAATGTATTTAGCAAATGAACATATCAAATAGTCAAATTTGGATCTCAAATTTATACCATAGTAGCATAGTGACCTTATGAAGCTACATCTAAAATTTATTAGAATTGGGTTTACCAATCTAGAGTTTTGGCCAATTTAATTTTGAGTAAATAAATCACCTTTTTATGACCTAGGACCTAAGTTTTTGCTTTATATGATCCTTGATGTGTCATGCGGCCCATTTAAGGCTGGGCGCGGATCACTTGGTGGAGGGCCAATCCTCAGTCATTTGATCTGAGGCCCTCAGCTTCCTACCTTGATCCAATGGATGGGAACCCATATTCAACCTCTCGTAAAAAGCGGGGGAAGACAGGGTTCTGAGCCTCATTCCTAGGCACCACATCCACCCCTCTCACAAAATAACCTCCGAATGGATATCTCCATCTCACCAAAATGAAGTCATCTAACCTTATCTTGACCCCCATAGCCCTCAGAGCAGGGAGAATGACCTCCCCCAATTTTGCTGCTCTCAATCCGACGGCGGCCAAAGAACCCCCCAACCTCTCTAAAACCTAAGACCTACCCCGAGGGTCTATAAAAGACCCTCTTGATGTTGTTGCCACCCTCCTTTACATTAACTTTCTACTCCCAGACCCTCATCGATACCTGAGATTCCCCTTTCAATTCTCGAATCTCGACGGCGCCGCCGCAAAACCTCCCTTTGGGTTTCACACTCCCGCACCTCCACCTTCTGAACCAACTGCTCCCCTCAACTCGCCAACACCAAACAAAGTCGGGCTGCTAGTTCAAACTAAGGACTAGGGCCTACTGCCCCTTTTCACTCATCGCATTGGCGACCCTCCGTCACGAGCTGAAGCATGTGCGCGTAAGGGAAGCTAACCAGGCTGGGACACAGGGTGCCTTGGTGGACCAACCCTCGATTCCCAAGTCGGCCACTGATCCTCTCCCATTGCAAGTCTTGGGATCAATAGGAGTCGTCGATCCAGTCAGGATCTGGCCGTTGATCAAGGTAAAACCCTACCTTTTTATTTTCTTTTATCTAAAAAATGGATCATCTTAGGAAAATCATAGTAAATGCTAGGATTATCGAAAAATATCGAACCTATATACCATTTTTATCAGAAAAATATCCTCTATAGAAATAAAATGATATCAGGACCTAGATCCATTTCCTATTTCAAAATAGTTTCCTAAAGCCTTAATGACCTCCTTAATTATACTTAATTATTGATAATAGTTTTCCTTGATGATATCTGACCTTCAAAAATGTTTTTAACCTTAGATGTAATTCTACTTCCAATATAACTCGAAACACTAATCTAAGTAGATAAATGATAAAATGATTAGGAGAAACCCTAGATCTAGTTTTCTCTTTCTACATGGAATTAGAGTTACATCTTTATAACGAGATCTAATATCACTAGATGATGATTAGTGATCATGATTGGTCCTGAACACTTGATCGAACCCTGATGTTATTAATGATTAATATGTTTAGGGTTGTTTTCCCCTTATATTCCAACCATCTTAGAAACCATAGTTTACGAAAATCTTCTAATTTATTAGTTAAATACTATCTTTTAAGCAAACAAATTAATGATGGATTAGACCTGATAATATCTCTAAACTCAATTAAAATATGGGAAATCCCTAATCTGAATTAGATAACATAAAAAGGAATATTAGCTAAGAACATATCTTAGCCTTGGTCACATGGACCAGTAGTAATGTTGTACCCTTGCTTTCTTTGCAGGGTGACTTATTTTCCTGTTGATCACATATTCTTGGACATATGATCTAAATAAGCAAGTACATGGTCTTATAAGTATAATACTAGATTTTTGGTTGCCTATGATATGTAATACCTTGAATGCTCGTATTTGGATATGATTCCTTAGTTGAACTAGTATGAGTTATACTTCTCCAAACATAATAGAACATAAATGATTATGATGGGTTGTAGCTACCAGAGCACATATCCTGGTGTGGATGTACGTTGCCTAACATGGATGTATGATTTCTTGGCCCATGTTAGATGTATGATGACATTATATTGCCCACACTAGTTGTAAGTCAAGTGCAATATGGGTAGTACAACTTCATCAAAATGATTGTAATAAAAATGATGTTTACCTGATTTTCATCTTAAGAAATGGTTTCATATCTCTTTTCTTCTTGTTCAAATATTTTCCTTTATGCAACCTTATTAGTGTAACTTTTACCAAGTACCAGCTTTGCGGATGTTTTGTTTCTCATATTTTCTAGGTACAAGGAACAATTGACAACCAAAATGAAATACATGCTCAAAGTACCTAAAGGCATAAATAATAAGCATGGAGGATATATTAGATAGAACTATTCCTCTTATCTCATTCCTTCTAGATGCTAGTTTATCTTTTTTTCTAGTTGATGATGAGGATGACTGAGATCCTTTGTAATAATGTTATCTTTTCCTAGAACAATATTTTCTCTCCTTATGTAATGACTTTATTTTATTTATATGAATGAATGTTCGTGTGGCATTTTATGATGATGTGGACTTGATCTTGGCTCAATATCTGATTTTAGTTGACTACCTTAATCTCTTATATTTTCCCTTTTAACATCTATAGATATGAGTGCACGCATATCTGTGAATGTCATTATGGAAAGTATATAGAAATTGGGGTCGTCACAGTTGGTATCTGAGCCAGGATCACACATCAAGTCACATGAACTTCATTAACCCTATTTGAGTTTAGGGTAGTCCTTGAGTTAGGGATATGAAGGGTGGAGGTGTCTAGGATAGCATCTACCATGGGTCTAACTAAAGTCTCCGAGCCACTTAGCTTGGCAATCACGAGGATACCTTTACAGAAGTATAAGTCTACCTGGCCGATACCCTAAATGTCTCCTATTCTTGGGTGTACCTTAATTTAGGAACCTTGTCATCTATAGATTTTCCCCTCTCACCTCTTCTATAGGAAAAATTTCTCCCTCTCATCTATGTTTTAAAATAAATCTTCCCTCTTACCTCTGTTATAAGGTTAGGAAGGAGTGAGTCTCTCTATTTTGAAAGTCCTAAGGATTGACTGATAAGGATTTAGGGTATCCTCCACTAATCATGACATTAAAGTCATTAATAATTAATAAAAGAGAATATGATGTATTATGTGATAAAATAATGATAATGATGAGAATAACTGTTGAAGTAATAAATCTAATACGTATAAATTAATTTCAGGACTAAAACTCACAACTCAAAGGCCTCAGAGGAATTGTCCTCTAAGAAGAGAAAAGAACCTGAATCCTTCGAAGTACCCGATCCCAAAACTTTGGCCAAAGAAAGGTGGGAGGAACAAATGAAAATCCTACTAGATTTCATGGAGACCCTTGCCACAAAAGGAACCCCTGAACCTAGCTCCTCTAGGAAAAAGGAGGTGATGGTGATAGACTTCATTAAGCTCAACCCTGACTCCTTTTGGGGGGAAGATCATCCTGAGGTCATGGACAAGGCTGAGGCCTGGATCCTTTCCATATAGAATGCCTTTCGTACCCTAGAAGTACCCGAGGAAAAGAAGGTCAAATTCGCCACCCATTTGCTTAAGGGAGGGGCCAAGATCTGGTGGGAGAACTATGGTGGGAACTGGGGAGAGGAAGTAGACAACTTGGGGTGGGAAGCCTTCAAGACCCTCTTCACTGACCGTTTCATGCCCATAACTGAGAGGGAGAGGAAAGAGAAGATGTACATGGAGCTTAGGTAGGGTGGTCTCTCAGTGGTTGATAATACCCGAAAGTTTAGGCTTCTGGAACGCTATGCCCCTATCCGAACTTAGGACCACCTCATTGAGCATTATGTAGACTGTCTCTCCGCATACCTGATAACCCTAGTTATAGCCTCCCGTCCCCGAAGCATTGATGAATCCCTAGACATGGCCCTTAAGTAGGAAAGGGAGCAGGGATTGTAGAAGCCATCTAGCATGGGATATTTAGGGTTTACCACCACTGAGGAAGAGAAGTTCAAGAAGTTCCACCCTAGCCATAATAAAGGATCAGGTAAAGGAGGAGGTTCAAGGAATAAAGGATAGAAGAACACCAAGTTGATGGATTACAGTAACAAATGCAAGACTTATGTATGAGGACATGATGGACCTTGTCGTTATACCAAGTTGGTCTGCTACAACTACAAGAAGGAGGGACATTTCCTTGCCAAGTGTCCCAATGCGTCTATCCTTGTCAAACCTCCAGCGGGTGCCCCACCCCCTCAGGGACACTGCAATGCTAGAGTATTCGCAGTGACAGCAGAAGAGGCTAGGGAAAATCCGAACCAGCTTGTCGAAGGTAACCTTAAATATTTTTTTCATATATCTAATATCTCGTTCAAATACTTTCAAATACTTAAAATATAATTATACTGTGTAGGCATTGTTTTCTTGAATGGACATCATGTTAAAGCATTATTTGACTCTGGATCCACAAATACTTTTATCTCTCAAAATCTGGCCTCAATGTTGCACTTACGTATAAGGGAATTGGGATATATTCTGGATGTGTCAACTCCTAGTGGAAAAATATTCACTACATTACAGAAAACCAATGTCCTCCCTCTAAAATTTGAAAATCATGACATGCCCTTTGAATTCATTCTCTTAACCATGGAAAACTTTGATGTTATTCTTGTCATGGATTGTCTATACACATATCATGCTCACATTGACCGTAGAAACAAGATGGTAGTTCTCTCTCAACCTCATTCCTATCCTATGGTGATCCCTCAGGGAAGCAGATTCTGTAATAATATAATAATTTCCTCTCTTAAAGCTAAAAAGCTCATATCTAAAGGATGTAAAGTCCTCCTTGCATTTGTCTCAGAAACCAGTCCTAACAACGGGCCTGTAGAAAGACTGGAGGTGGTACGTGATTTCCTTGAAGTATTTTCGGAGGAGCTTCCTGGGCTACCTCCAAACAAAGGTATTGAGTTCTCCATAAATCTTCTTACTGGAACCACTCCGATTTCTAGGGCACCGTATAGGATGGCACCTGCTAAGCTTATGGAGCTGAAGAAACAATTACAAGAACTTCTTGATAAGGTTTTATTTGCCCTAGTGTTTCGCTCTGGGGTGCACCTATCGTTTTTGTTAAAAAGAAAGATGGTTCAATGCAGATGTGTATTGACTATCACATGTTGAACCAAGCTACCATTAAAAATAAGTATCTTCTCCCTTGTATTGATGACCTCTTTGATCAACTTCGTACTGCTAAAGTCTTCTCCAAAATTGATCTTCGTTCTGGCTACCATCAACTTAAGGTCAAGGATTCAGATATATATAAGACTACTTTTTGAACTCGTTACGGGCACCACAAATTTCTGGTGATGTCGTTCGGGTTGACCAACGCACCTGGCGTATTCATGAACTTGATGAACAAAGTCTTCCAACCATATCTTTATGAGTTTGTGGTCGTCTTCATCGATGATATTATGATCTATTCCGATTCTATGGAGAAACATCGAGAGCATTTGAAGTCTGTCCTTGAGATTCTTCGAGCCCATAAATTCTATAGCAAGCTTTCTAAATGTGAATTCTAGATTGACAAAGTTATGTTTCTTGGTCATGTCATCTCTGGGGGCAATATATATGTCGATCCCGCCAAAGTTTTTGCTGTACTTGATTGGCAACCTCCCAGGAATCCTTCTGAAATCCTGAGTTTCTTAGGTTTGGCTGGATTTTATCATCGTTTTATTCCGAATTTCTCCAAAGTGGTACTTCCTCTCACTAAGCTTACTCGGAAGGACGAGCATTTCATCTGGTCAGCTGCTTGTGAGTCTAGCTTCCAAGAGCTCAAGTAGAAGTTGACGTCAGCAACTGTCCTTGTTCTACCCTCTGGAAATGAAGGATTTTTTATTTTCACCGATGCTTCCCGACACGGTCTATGGTGTGTCCTACAGTAGAACAGGAAAGTAGTGGCCTTCGCTTCTAGACAGCGAAAACCCAATGAGTTGAATTATCCTATGCATGATTTGGAGCTAGCTTCTATCATCCATGCTCTTAAAATCTGGAGGCACTACTTGTACGGGGCAACGTTTGATATATTCACTGACCACAAAAGCCTCTAGAACATTCTGATGCAAAAGGATCTGAATCTACAACAATGGCGGTGGATCGAGTACCTAAAGAATTATGACTTCACCATTGGCTACCATCCAGGCAAGGCCAATGTCGTTGCAGATGCTCTTAGTAGGAAAAGAGCCATTTGTGCATCCCTGTCTGTACCCGAATGGAGGAACATGGAGGACCTAGCAAGATGGAGACCACGATTCCTAGCTGATCGTATGCATGTCAATAACATCTCTATCACTTCCAACCTACATTCTAAACTTCTAGAGGCACAAAAAGCTAGTCTCGAGATTATAGAGCTCTCATCTCTCCTGTCAAAGCCTCAAACACATCTGTATGTGGGTCTTGATGGTGGTCTTCGATATAAGAACTGTATGTGGGTTCTAGAGTAGTCAGCTAAAAAGACAAAGATTCTCAGTGAGGCACATGGGTCAAAGTACACAGTCCATCCTGGCACAATGAAGATGTACAAAGACCTGCAACGCCAGTTTTGGTGGAGAGGTATGAAGCGTGACATTGCCGAATTTGTGTCCATATGCCTGACATGTCAGATGATCAAGGTTGAGCACCAGAGACCAGGAGGTCTACTACAACCCCTTGAAATTTCGGAATGGAAATGGGGGCACATCACCATGGATTTCTTGGTAGGGCTACCCAGAACCAGGAAGGGATACGATGTTGCATGGGTCGTCGTGGATCGTCTCACCAAGTCAGCTCATTTCCTCCCTATGCAGACCACTACAAAATTTTCTGAGTTGGCTAACCTTTATATACGGGAGATTGTACGTCTGCATGGAGTTTCGGCATCCATTGTCTCGGATTGGGACCCAAAGTTCACTTCAAAGCTATGGAAATAGGTTCAAGAAGAATTAGGCACCAAGTTGAATTTTAGTACAGCTTATCATCTGCAGACAGATGGACAATCAGAATGAACAGTACAGATTCTGGTGGATCTTCTACGAGCTTGTGTGCTTGATTGGGAAGGCTCGTGGGACCATTACCTATGTTTACCTAAATTCTCCTATAATAATAGCTTTCAAGCGAGTATTGGGATGCCACCATATGAAGCCCTCTATGGCCAACCATGCAGATCTCCATTACATTGGGACGATGTCGGAGAACACACCTTGATGAAATATGAGGAGATGCAGTTGTATGCAGATAAAGTTGCACTGATCAGGAAGAGAATGAAGCGAACATAGGATAGGAAGAAATCATATGCAGATGCTCACCGACAGGAATGTTAGTTCAAGGAAGGTGATCATATCTTTCTGAAGATCTGACCTATTTGAGCTTTGGCCAATAACAAAGGAAAGCTCAGTCCTCGTTATGTTGGACCCTTTGAGATTCTAGAAAGGGTTGGTGAATGTGCCTATCGTCTTGCTTTGCCACCCCAATATAGTGCCATGCATAATGTCTTTCATGTATCTAATCTGAAGCCTTATGTCAAAGACCCCTGTCACATTCTGAATCATGAGCCTCTTGAGCTGAAAGATGACATGTCGTATGCTGAGTCACTAGTCAAAATTTTTAATTTCAAGACAAAGGATCTTCTCAGTAATCGACATATAGATATGGTGAAAGTTCTCTGGAGCCACCATGATCAAACTGATGCCACATGGGAGCTCAAGTCAGAAGTCAAGCAGAAATATCCACACCTCTTTCAGCCTGCTTCAATTTTGAGGGAAAAATTCCTAAAAAGGAGGGGAGAATGTGACAAAGTGAGTTTTTATAATATTTTTTATCTCTCTTAAAAGTTTCTTATCAAATTTGTTGACCAAAATACCCTCATATACTTCCCTCGCTCAATTGAACAAAGTTGTGTCACAAATTACAAAAATATGCAAACTCTCATATGCTATGATGATAAAATACATGTGTTAATGTATTTAGCAAATGAACATATCAAATAGTTGAATTTGGATCTCAAATTTATACCATAGTAGCATAGTGACCTTATGAAGCGACATCTATAATTTTATTAGAACTGGGTTTACCAATCTAGAGTTTTGGCCAATTTAATTATGAGTGAATAAATCACCTTTTAATGACCTATGACCTAAGTTTTTGCATTTATATGATCCTTGATGTGTCACGCGGCCCATTTAAGGTTGGGCACGGATCACTTGGTGGAGGGTCAATCCTCAATCATTTGATCTGAGGCCCTCCACTTCCTACCTTGATCCAACGGAAGGGAACCCATCTTCAACCCCCAGCAAAGAGCAGGGGAAGACAGGGAACCAAGCCTCATTCCTAGGTGCCACATCCACCCCTCCCACAAAATTTCCTCCAAATGAATATCTCCATATCACCAAAATGAAGTCATCTAGCCTTATGTTGACCCCCATATCCCTCAGAGCAGGGAGAACAACCTCCCCCAATTTTGCTGCTCTCACTCCGACGATGGCCAAAGAACCCCCCAACCTCTCTTAACCCTAAGACTTACCTCGAATGTCTATAAAAGACCATCTTGACTTTGCCGCCACCCTCCTTTACCTTAACTTTCTACTCCCTGACCCTCATCAACACATGAGATTCCCCTTTCAATTCTCAGATCTCGGCGGCACCGTCGCACTACCTCCCTTTGGGTTTCACAGTCCCGCACCTCCACCTTCTGAACCAACTGCTCCCCTCAACTCACCAACACCAGACGAAGCCAAGCTGCTAGTTCAAACTGAGGACGAAGGCCTACTGCCCCTTTTCACTCATCGCACCGGCAACCCTCCATCGCAAGCTGAAGCCTGTGCGTGTAAGGGAAGCGGACCAGGCTGGGACCCAGGGTTCCTTGGTGGACCAACCCTCGATCGCCAAGTCAGCCAATGATCCTCTCCCATTACAAGTCCTAGGATCAATGGGAGCCTTCGATCCAGTCAGGATCTGGCCTTTGATCAAGGTAAAACCCTACCTTTTTATTTTCTTTTATCTAAAAAAATGGATCATCTTAGGAAAATCATAGTAAATGCTAGGATTATTGAAAAATATCGAACCTATATACCATTTTGATAAAAAAATCCTCTATCCAAATAAAATGATATCAGGACCTAGATCTGTCCCATATTTAAAACTAGTTTACTAAAGCCTTAATGACCTCCTTAATTATAATTAATTATTGATAATAGTTTTCCTTGATGATATCTGACCTTCCAAAATGTTTTTAACCTTAGATGCAACCCTACTTCTAATATAACTCGAAACACTAATCTAATTAGATAAATGATGAAATGATTAGGATAAACCCTAGATCTAGTTTTCTCTTTCTACATGGAATTAGAGTTATATCTTTATAACGAGATCTAATATCACTAGATGATGATTAGTGATCATGATTGGTCCTGAACCCTTGAACGAACCCTGATGTTATGAATGATTAGTATGTTTAGGGTTGCTTTCCCCTTTTATTCCAACCATCTTAGAAACCCTAGTTTACGAAAATCTTCTATTTGATTAATTAAATACTATCTTTTAAGCAAACAAATTAATGATGGATCAGACCTGATAATATCTCTAAACTCAATTAAAATATGGGAAATACCTAATCTGAATTACATAACATAAAAAGGAATATTAGCTAAGAACATATCTTAGCCTTGGTCACATGGACCAATAGTAATGTTGTACCCTTGCTTTCTTTGCAGGGTGACTTATTATCCTGTTGATTACATATTCTTAGACATCTGATCTAAATAAGTAGGTACGTTGTCTTATAAGTATAAGACTAGATTTTTGGTTGCCTATGATATGTAATACCTTGAATGCTCGTATTTGGATATGATTGCTTGGTTGAACTAGTATGAGTTATACGTCACCAAACATAATAGAACATAAATGATTATGATGGGTTGTAGCTACCAGAGCACATAGCCTGGTGTGGATGTATGTTGCCTAACATGGATGTATGATTTCTTGGTCCATGTTAGATGTATGATGACATTATGTTGCCCACACTAGATGTAAGTCAAGTGCAATATGGGTAGTACAACTGCATCAAAATGATTGTAATAAAAAGGATGTTTACCTGATTTTCATCTTAAGAAATAGTTTCATCTCTCTTTTCTTCTTGTTCAAATATTTTCCTTTATGCAACCTTATTAGTGTAACTTTTACCACGTACCAGCTTTGTTGATGTTTTGTTTCTTGTATTTTCTAGGTACAAGGAACAATTGACAACCAAAATGAAATACATGCTCAAAGTACCTGAAGGCACAAATAATAAGCATGGAGGATATATTAGATAGAACTATTCCTCTTATCTCATTCCTTCTAGATGCTAGTTTATCTTTTTTTCTAGTTGATGATGAGGATGACTGAGATCCTATGTAATAATGTTATCTTTTCCTAGAACAATATTTTCTCTCCTTATGTAATGACTTTATTTTATTTATATGAATGAATGTTCATGTGCCATTTTATGATGATGTGGACTTGATCTTGGCTCAATCTCTGATTTTAGTTGGCTACCTTAATCTCTTATATTTTCCCTTTTGACATCTATAGATATGAGTGCACGCATATCTATGAATGTCACTATGGAAAGTATAAAAAATTGGGGTCGTCACAATGTCAAAGTACATCGAATGACATATGATGAGTGTAGTGATTTTCAGTTTAAGAACCGCAATCACCACCATCATTATGAGAGATAATTCTAAATACCAATCATAGTTTCCATACATCACTCTCATGGTGAGTATGTCTGATATACTTTTCTCTAAAAATTTGTATGATCTAATTGTTTAGGTCATCAACATGATGACATTCGTCATTGAGTAATATCATTCTTTAGATATTAATTATTTTACATCATTATCTCATATTTGAATAAAATAGAATAAATTAGAAGATTGCCTTAATTATTAAACAAATCATTTACAAGACATGGCATTACAACAATCATATGATTTACTCTCTGGGCATACATGCCAACAAAGATTTTGACTCGAATAAAAAAGTTCTCATTTGAAGCCATCGGATGTATCGTTCTGATTACATCAATTCCCCATGTAGAAAAGGGCAACTGTTGGCCACATTATAAAGCTATTCATTGGTGCATGTAGTAGTTGTTGGTAAGGTATGCCCAGTGAGCCAATTTTATGATGATAGAAATGGAATAAACCATAAAGGATTTGATCAACACTTATAAAAGAGATCTTCCAATCCATTCTGTTTCGTTCAGTTATGAGATAATGAGGAAACACTATGAATGAATAAAGCATGATAATAATCAATGACATATGTCTTCAAGTACCTGACTTGGAGAACAAGGACATACAAATCTTAAGAGTGTGTACATTCTTATTATGTCCCTAGTCAGTTGTTATTGTGGAAGATAGATTGACACCCATAACACATAAGACTAGAATGTGGGTTGGTTGGTGACAGAATATCATTAGTCATGATATTACAATATCAAACCAAGCACACAGATATATGTTATAGAATAATGTATGAGACAGATCCAACATGAAAAGTGATACATAGAAACCATCTTTGGTGATCATAGTCATCTCTCATAGTGAAGGTGGTGATTGTGATTCTTAGACATGAAATCGTTACACTTGTCACATGTCATAATGTACGCTTTGACATCATCAAACACGGTCTTGAAACATGGGTTGTTATAAAGGTGATGATTGGGTGACTTTGACACATGGGCATAGACTGTGAGTGATAGATATGGGATTTGTTCCTCCTACTAGAGATTGATATCATGGCCACTTGATAAGCAAGATTGAGAAACACATGCGCATGCACATGTGAATCAATATATGATATTGAGGTCACATTATCTTAGATAGTCTTTTCTTGGTTCAAGGAGCATGTATTGAATGTTGAGAGAAAGACAATTCCATGCCTCAAGTTCATCCTGGATATCAGAGACAAAGGGATTATACAATCATTGCTACACCTTACACAAATTTTAGGTTGAAGTTGGTCTCTAACTTTCCATTCACTTGGGTAGCACTGATGTGTGACTAGGCACCACTCCTTGCTTGTGATGTTATAAGCTAGTTATGGAAATTCACTACCAATGTGATATGAGGCCTATAGAGTCAACCAAAAAGGAAATCCTCTAGAAGAGGAGTTAATCTTGAATGATGATTGGATTGATTACTAAAGTGTTTAGGTATTCAATTCACATAACATATTGGCTGACGAAACAACCAAATGACCATCTCAAGTGTTGAGACGGTCATTTGGTTATGCCTGACGGGCGTCTCAAGTGTTGAGATGGTCGTTTGGGCTATAAGGCTAATCAAAGTTTAAATTATCTAAGTTCTACCCAAATTGACGAGTGAACCGACCTATTTAATATGTTGAACTGATTGTCTCAACTCAGGTTCACCAAACGACCGTCTGGGAATGAGACGAGTTGTACGACCCGTAAACTTTCTTAATGAGTTAAATAAGCTTAATTATCATAATTGAATGCTTAGAACCCTAATCTAACATTTTTATATTCTTTTAAATCATAAGACAAGCTTAAGTTTCAAATTTGGTCCAATTTGGACACTGTTTGAGCAAGTTATGTAATTTTATGCACATTTTGGACTTTTCTACAATTTACCCAATTGAGAGGTTTTTTTGCAATTTATCACTTGATTTATGTTCCTTGGATATTATATAATCATTTTTGAGCTTTTGAGCCATGGGGGACCTATTTATACATTGGTTTGAAAGTGTTTGCTCCAAGGGTATTTTAGGGTTTTCCCCTTCATGGATGAGCTACCTTTAGTAGCTATCAGCTAAGGAATTATGTGATTGGCTTAGAATTTCGACAAAGGAAAGCTAAGAAGATCTAGATGGATGATGGGAGAGTTGCTTTTGTGTGTGATTATATATTCTTAATAATTTAAAGCCATGGACACTTGGATATATACTAGAATTTCAACCTTTTCTTTTTCTTTATATTAAAGTGTCATATACTTATCCACAAGCACCAAAACGAGCCATTTCCTATTCACCACCTCTCTCCTTCTCCCAACCTCTTTCTCCCTCAGTTAAGATGTGATTTTTTCTTCCCAAGTAAGAAGAAAGGGGGGATCTTCTTGGAGAAAGGCTCTAAGGTTGAAATTGACTTTATTTTAGGGTTGAAAAAGCTTCCTTCTAGTGATCTTGACCTAAAAGTGTAAGAATTTCCCTCTTTCCTCCATCTATTTCTTTTTTTATCCTTCCTCCTTGCTTTATCCAGGTTATAACCTTGGTTTTCCATGGTAGAAATTTCTCTAAAGCCCTAAAACCCTACCTTTCTTGCTCCTTATGCGTAGGGTTTGCTCATTTGATGAAGAGTGGTGCTAAATGGATGAATTCATAGCTTATTCATGGATTTTCTACCCTACCTGCTCGAGATTTCTTCTATTTGTGGTTCCATCTTCGCTTTAGTGGCAAGTTTTATAACTTGCTCCACGTTTATTGCTTACCATAAGCATTCTAGATCATGTTCTTGCTTGAAAATGATGATCCATTCACTAAAAAGCTATGCTTGACTTGGATTTCGATTTTTATAATGTTCCCTATTCTGATTTCAGTTATATATGAACCTGTGATCATGTATATGTTATTCCTAAGGTATTACATGATTTGGATCAGGTTGTTTTGATAACCTATGGTGCTAAGAACCTATCAAACTATGGTCAATTTTAGGGTTTAAAGTTGATTTCTTCTATAAATCATGACCCGATTATGGTACCGTTGCAACAACCCTATGGTGTTGTCTTCACAACAAATGATGTTCATGATCAAGGGTTTCAAATGATGGTGAAAACCTATGGTCACCCCCTTGGTCAGGTTTGGGATAAATTAGAAGTTTAATGATCAACAATTAAGTACCCTACTGATGTTATCAATCAATGTTGACATTAGCTTAATATTTGATGTTGATTAATGAATATAGTGTTGATCTAGAAACCTATGGTGACTTAATGGTCACTAATTATGGTGTATCAGGTCTCTAAAACCTATGGTTAGTTAATCATTGTATTTGTAGGATCAATTAATCCTTAGACCAATGGTTTCTTGGGTCACTTGATGCAATGGATAGACCTATACTGTAATTGATGGTTTTAATATACGAACTTTACCCAATGGTCGAGATCTACTATTTACTCATCTATTAAAGTGGGAATGATGTCTAATGTAATATGTTAGTACTACTAATGTTATTTATATAGTTTCATTTATAGGATCAACTTATGGGCTTACTTGTCGACAATGGATGGGTTGTTTTAAATGAACAGTCGATTGTGGGTTTTACCCTTCTCTCAATGGAACTTTTTGTGTTGTTAATCAAGGGATGTCTAGGGTTATATGGTGACTATTTCTAGAGTACGAATCAAGGACTTCATAGGTTATTTATCCAAGGTGTTTACTTGTGAAAACAACCAATAGTCTTACCTTTTATACATCTAATGGTATTGGGTGACATTGTGGTATGGCGATATGGGTTGAAGGATGATGGAAGAAATGGAGGGTTACCCTTAATAAGTTATTCTTACCTATTCACTTATATGAATAGAAGGGATGATAACCATATTGTGTTGACATGTAACCCTAATGGGGTATAGCTTGTTATACCTATCTTTAATATAACTAAATGATGGTAATTGGGTATGAATAGTCCTTGAATGACTAATACAATCATGGAGACTTTGTTATTGCTGTTGAAACCCTAGTATGCTATAACGTGATAGTTACACCTCGATTTATGTGTGGTTTCATACTTGATAATAGTATGGAATGTGATGGTGATGCTCCACCTTATGCATCTATTATCCCATGGGGATGCCATGAGTTAGGGTTTGGGTATAAGTGTTGATTAGTAACATTGGTATAATTTATCATGTTTAACCTAACTCTAATGCAATTAGATAAAGATGAGTATTCATGTTTAACATTCTTATATGATGGAATTATGGTGGAATAACCTCCTTAACAGTATCATATCCTTAATTTGTTTATTGGTGGTTATCATAGCCACATGGTTGATACTTTCTTATGCTGAACATGTGCATTATGAATATGATGAGTGTTAATCATATCTAGATTTCTTTCATGTTGATGTAATAAAGGAATTTTTCTTAATGTTAATATAACCCTACAATTATTGTTAATGAATATCTCCTAGCTCACTAATGCAAGATTGTGCTGTTTTGGTGTATTATATGTAAGTAATGTTGTCAAGCCTTATTGTAAGGCATGGAAAGATAATGATGATCTTACACGGTATAGTATGATGGTCTTAATGAACTTTGGGTGTGGTTGAGCCTTGAATGAGGTGTAATCCTCTTATGTTGATAAGCGTTGATACCCTATGATATTGTGAAAAGGATTTATATCTTGTGATAATATGATGACTAGTATAGTCTCATGAATAACAAGGGAATAGTACCATGTGATGATGAGATGAGAAATTTTGTTTCATACATTTCATATCTTTTCAAGTTTTGATATTTATATGCTTGCTAGAAGTGAATTAGGGTTTGTATGTCCACTTGTTTGATGCATCCTTAATTCATCCAATTCACATAAATAATCATGTGCAACTCTAATCATGTAAAGCCCTATACCGTAGAACCATCTTCAGTGTCAGAACTTGTTGGATGGTGAAACGAGTATTCCTAAGGGAAACTCAGAGCACATACTGTTGAGTATGTGGGGGTGGTAGGTTGAGGATATATCCTTGTCATCCACAATGTAGATTGTGGAGGTTGGCTATGGTCATGCCTCATACATCTGATGTGATTGAGAACGACAGTGGTCATGTCTCGGTGATTATTACATGCTGTGATTAGAGGACAACTGTGGTTGTACCTTAGTGATTGGGTTTGAATACTCTGGTTTCTAGTGTTGTGACCTGTACCAAGGTTGGACTAGTGGTTTTCAACTTGACTATATGTCGATGTGGTGGCATATTTGACAGACATGTCACTACCTTTTTACTCATACTGACTGAGGGGAAGAGATCTTAGGATACCGACACTTCTAGATCTTGTATGGAACCAAATAGCCCTTCGCAGGGGTCGGCTGGACTTTGAATGGTATGATTCAAATTCCCCAGGGCATAATAAAATATGTAATATAGCCGTGTAGGATATTTGTTTAGGGTTATACACGACGCTTCACATTGGATAATAACCCTTGTTTGTTCTCTTTACATAAAGATGATGCTTAGTGCAATTAAGAGATAATAATTATTCTTATGTTGTGGATCATAAGATTGTAAATATGTACATACAGTAGTCATGCTTATGTTGTATCTATAATGCTACTGCTGATTATAATCATGATGCTAGATATCTCATCTTGTTAGTTATGTTTAGCATCCTAGTCATGCCTTTGTAACTAGAGATGCATATACTATTAGTTATGCAAATACTCATGCTTATGTTGATAGCTCTTCTTATGATATTGATAATTTCAAACTATTAGACATGCAAATGTTGTTAGATATGCTTATGTTGCTGACTTATTCATGTTAATAGAGATAATATGCTACTAGACTTGCTTATGCTAGTTCTGCATATGCTATTGAATCTCTTATACGGTTAATAAGGAAAATGATGATAGTCGACTTGATGATGATAATTGTTATCAGCTCCTTTATGTATTTTGTTAATTATCAGTGATGCTGAGCTTATTTGTGATATCAGAGTAATTTGCTTAGCTGTTTAATTACTTAAAAATGTTGTAATCAATAAGCGTTGTTGGAGGTTATATCTCTTGCTGGGACATGGGTCTCACCCTTGTGGTTTGCCACATTTTTTTAGGTAATCAGAAGTGACAAAAACAAACATGTGGCAGCAAAGAGGAGCTATAGTAATGAATCTTTGATAAAGTTGACTAGATGTCTAGTGTGTCCTAGAGTCGTCCATGTACTCTCAGGTCCGGGCAGGAAAAGCTTGTATATGGTGTTTGAAATGAATCAAACTCTTGTTGGCTTATTAATTCTTATTTGTGTGGCATATACAAATACTATTCTCACGTGTATATATGTTGTGAATAAGGCAATAGAAAAATTTGTATCTCTCATGCAAATGTTTTTGAGCGGGTATTGATGTTGAAATCGGTTTTAATTTATCCATATTTTTGGGTATGTGATTAATTAATGATCAATTATATTTTATGTTTTGATTAATCTTGTTTAGTGTAACGGGTCCCGACAGGTTGGTATCAGAGCTTTAGGTTCACTGAGTCTACAGGGATACTAGGACTTAAGACTAGGATGATGTCTAAGTTAGGAACATGATACTAAAACATGGTGCCACTGCCTAATCTCAATACTTGGATGCCCTGGCCAAGTATGCAATTATTGAAGAAAGGTAAGTATGGAACTCTTAGATTGTTATCTTTTTTATTACTCTGATCAAGTAGTCATTTTGATATAATCTAAAGAACATAATGATTAAGCAATCATGGTGTGGATGTCTCAATCCTACCTTAAAGAATATGAGAATTGCAGCATTATCTATCAAAACTTGAATGTTTGGTAAATATAAGAAAAAGATACAACACCATGAAATCTAAATCTGAATACAATAAGGAAAAAGGAGTTCTTGAAGATGTGATTCAAAAATATAATAAAATAAAAGATAGATAAGTCTATGCTTATAAAGTGAATCAAGGTATGAAATCCACATAAGATGGAGAGAACACCAATGATAAGTAAAATGAGAAGATAAATGAGAACAATGACAAAGGAATAAGGTGGAACCTGAGTAAATCTCAGACCAACGTATGTGTGTAAGAAAGTGTTAATGTAAAATCAGCATAGCATGTGAAAGAAATTAAGGGGTATGATCCCTTTTTAATGAAGAAAATGTGGAATATGAGTATTTACCTATTGATAAGTGGTTGAAAAATATAATAAAATAAGAGAACATACCCAAGTGTGATAAATAGTTATCAAGGAAGGAGTAATGAGATATGTTAATCATGATGATTCCTATGCTAATGGAAAGGAACCAAAAATGATAAAGGTGAAATGATACATAACACTACAAAAAAAGTATGATTTAGTTATTCTAAAGATGTATATCATATTTGTAGTGAAAATTTACTTTTTTCTTACAAATTTTTAATATGTAAATAAAAAAATGTACCTGATTCTAATAGATACAAATGGACTACAATTCCCAATCCAATACATAGTAATCATCCTCCCCCGTCTCTTCCCTCTCAAATAACTAGCAGCTCTAAAAATTCAACTTTTCCTCGCCAAACTCTCTCTTTTCCCCTATTAGCGCCTACTACTTCCTCTCTTCCAAAATCACACACGGTGGAGGAACTACCCATCCTCCCCCAATCATGTGTGGTATCTTATCCCTGGTCAGCCACAACATCGAGTACTCCGTCTACTCTACACCCATCTCCTCTTCCTCATTAGCCCCCTTCCGCATTCACATTCTTTCCCACTGACCCTCGTATTCCCCCCTCACAAGTCATAACCCCGGAATGTGATGATACTCTAAGCTTCTTCTTACCCACACTTCATTTCCTCCCCTCTGCTAACGATTGACCTCGTAGATCGCCCTGGAGGAGGTTCTGAAGGACAAAGCACTGTGAGGAAATAGAAAAGAGGATAGGCGAGGAGCAATGTTGGAATCTTGAAGCACATCCACTGAAGCACACAGTTAGGATTCACTAATTTTCACATCTTCTTCTTCACTCGCAATGATCCTAGTTCATACCCCTATTTTACGTATATCATTTTTACCTAATTGATACCTATATTGAACATTTTCAATATCGTAAATTGAAGCATATTTGTCGACTGAAGTACCATTAGGCCCAGTTGTTTAAACCTTGAATCTGATTTTGTTTGTGAGATATTTTAGAAACACCCAAGATTGCATTGATCTAGTTTGTTATGTTTGGTGTCTTAGACAACTCTCTTGTAAAGTGGCTTAGCTAAGAAAGTGTCCATCTATTGTGTTTTACATCCAAAAATCAATTGCAAAGTACTATAGAAGCCTATATTTTTTTATAGCAAGTCATGATTTTGGTGTTAGAATAGTGGATTCCATACAAAGTAACTACTTCATAATTAGGTATATGTATAACATTGTCTTTCATTCTCATAGTATATTCTCTTCATTTCTTTCTATGGGGTTCATAGAGTATTGCTCTACAATAAAATAATCATGGTCTCCTAGGTCCTTCCACTATTGGATTTCAGTTCAGGTTGAAACTCTTATAGACTTATTGTCAATGTTGTATATTGGAATTTCAAAAGGCTAATTTCAGTCTGACGGGACAGCATGTTGTGCTCTCTTAACAGTAAGCATTTTTCTAGGAGGAACAACCTGCTTTATATGGCTGTTGTAATGTTGATATGTACCTTATATATTCTTTTTTTTTGGTCGGTAAAAAACCTGTTGCTATAAATGGGTCCAAAACTTTGGGTACAAGAAAATGCGCCCCTTACAACCAAGATGAAAATCCAGAGAGGCTAAAGTCCAAAACAAATGGACCACAATAAGAAAAAGAAGAGCATACATGAAAACTAGGCTATCCTATACTAGCCAACCAAGTAACTGCAACACTGCTCACATGAAACCAAAGAGCCAACTAACAATAAAACCACCTTCAAATTGTGACCTCTAGCCTCATGAAATAGGCATAGGCTAGTAGACCAGCTAGAACCATCAAACCTGAGCAATCATCCAGCTCAACCTAATCAAACCAGAGGCTTCTAAGCTGCAAACTCCTATTTAAAGATCTTCAATGAAAATGATAACTGACCCATAACCAAGGACATGAGAACCTGCCTGTCCTCCATATGCATTTATAACCAACACCTGAAAGAATGGATTCTGGACAAGCTTCATCTCCAAGTTCATAGACCAGATCGAAGACACCTTTAGAACATTTGAGCAAGCATTTGCCTCTTGAAGAAGCAAACAAAGACCAGGTATAGAGAGATAGAGGATAAGATCTAACCAGCCTTCTACCTTCCAGACTTCTTCTTCCTATTAGACCAAGATTGGTCGTAGTCCATGTACTTGGGGTCCCATTGGTCTGACTCAAAAGTTAGAATCATTAGAACCCTCCTCTTCAAAAAGGTTTTCCTTCCTGACCTATTGTTGAGCTGAGAACTCACAACTGCTCTAGATTTTGTTTGGCATCCAAGATTCGAAAGTTGAAGCTTCCTTACCGCTTCTGGCTATCTCCAGCTCCCAACCTAAATCCAAACCACTCAGATTACAAACATGAGAACTACCAACCATGTCGGGCTCTGCCATTTGGACCTTAGTAGCAGGGGGTTGGGAGAAGGAGGTCTGTCAAGCACTGTCAATAATAGTGTCCTTGACCTATTGAGAGATGAACTCCAATAGGTTATTATCCAGCTCCAGTTGGTTAGTACAAACACTACTGTCAGGAACCACCTCGATGACCACCTTATCAGGTTTAATTGGCCCCTTAGCATTTTGTCGAGTAGTTGGCTTGCCTAACCTGACCTAGATATCCTTCTCCGATGGGGGCTTCCTCAGTTTCAGGGGACATGACATCCCTCTGTGCCAAAATCTCTTACAGTTGGGGCAGACAACCGTCCGTGCTATCAGCTCCACCTTCAAGGTTTTTGGGGAAGAATCCACCTCCACCATTACCGTTCTGGGGAGCTTAGCTTCACTACAGACCTCAATGGAGACCAAAGCATCACCAAGAAATCCAGATGCAATCGACTGATCGTCGAAATCCACTAGAACGCCAATGGTACTTGCAACACAAGTAATGTGTTGCTTGGTCCATGGCAATCCAGGATTTTCAATTTTAACCCAGATTGGGGCACACGAGAAAGAAAGAGGTTGGAGAGGTGACCCTGGCTTCCAAGAGTGAACCACCAACAGGGATCCATCCATGAACCAAGGGGCTTCATCAAGCACCCTCTCCTTCTCGCTTTCAGTCGACATCTTCACAATGAAACCTTCACGTTCTTCAGAGAAGATTTCAACTGGGCCACTAGGGAGCCATAACCTTTGAATCCAGCTACTAAGTTGGCCGCTGAATGGCAACCTGCCCACAAATCAAACTGAGAGTACTCCTCTCAAGCTGGGATAGAGCACTCCTGACTCGATATTGACACACTTCACACCTTCCTTCAGCCCTAGCTCAACGAACTCAATTCGGTCAGATGGGATCTTTGCTCTACCTTGCCTACTGGTTGCGAACTAGTCTGCAAGGCGGATGAGTCTAGGCCCTTCATCAGAGCATGTCAGGGATGATTTGGAAAGGCTGGCACCGACAGAGACTTGGGCCCTAGTAGACAAAGAATCTGGGTGCACACTGCTTCCTTCTCCATCGACCTCTGGTTGGCCTAGCGGAGGAGCCAATGAAGACTCTGCAACAGATTTCCCCCCACCACCTCCCACGCTGGGTTGTCGCCCTCGCCCGAGCCCGAGCCATCATCCCTCAACTCATAAAGAGATTAATCTTACCTTATAATATTCTTACTACTTAACAAGTCATTTTATTACTTTTCTACATCATGACTTTTGGTTATGTTGACTTCCTCAATACCCAACTACAAATTAAAGATCTACACAAACATGTACAACTTGTCAGTTTCCAGTGTTGATGATCGAGTATTGGACATTCGTTATTTTCATAGCATGTCTTGAAAATATGTTGGAGATATTGGATGTCATAAGTACAACTTCAACTCAAAATAATGAAAAATTCTTAGAGTAGGTGCAACATGAATAAACCATGGTTACGTATTAGAAGTTTAAGAGGACTATTGTTATTCTTCATCAATTTATTGTCATTTTCCAACTGTTATAAATGGCTTCTCAGTTCCACCATCATTGGTGGTGATGCTCTTCAGATAGTAATGGGAGTTCAACACAACAATCTTAAGGAAATTCTTGAGAACCCATTAGTTCACCATCAAGTTCCTTCATAGTTTCAATTATAAACTAAAGGCTTTAGAAAGTAGTTAGTATGTGTGAACAATCATGCAAGTATAGGTTATGTCTCTGGTGTTCTAGTTATGTTGATACTAGGGTTTCAAAAAAACTTGTGTGCAAAGCTAACTATCCGACTGAGGTTGTGAAATCTAAACCAGTTTTAGCTTCTCTTTTGAGCAACGAAGGTGGTTTTAGAGGTTGGTCTACCTAAGATTCTCTCACTTGATAAGGTTTTTCCTACTTGTCCATGTAGTATATTTTATATTTTATTTTAAAATCCTCAAAAGAAAAATTGATTAATTTTTAGCCTTGCACAAGTTGGCAAACAATATGAACTATGACATTCAAGTTGCATTGTAATAAGATACATGATTACGTATGGATTTCTAAAGAGCACATTAAAAAAGTCTCAACTATAAAATATTATCTATTTATTATGTCTCTACATGATTTAATAAGTAATTATAATAAGTCAATATATCCAAAAAAGGTTGGCTTCCCATGCAATGCTTATGATCATGCTTGAGTGTTGATCCCATTTTAGGTATATAGAGAAACTAAACTATGTGACACTACTTTTTCCATCAAATTCACAATCTCTTCTAAGGTTCTCTGAAATAATATGGCCCTACTATTAAGAAATCTTTCAATTTCGTAATGAACTCTCATGTAAAATTTGAATAATTTTTTTCTTGAAAATAAGTTTCAATACTTTTCTAGAACTTAAATACCTCTATAGATTAGGTATTATATGAGTGCCTTGGCGATCAATCATTTAGGCATAATCATATTTGAAAGGAGCATGGATGTTTTCGATAGTAGATTAAGAATGGTCTGTCTGGAACTGGATTTCCATGCAATGGAACTCAACTATGAGGACCTTTAATGTTTTTGGTTTTGAGTGACACTCCCTGTATATTTGAGGCCCCTCTGATTCTCTCTTAAATTTGCATGACTAGATTCCACTCTGGTTTTTGATATGGTGAGGAACATATATAATTCGGTGTAGTTCGAGAGGTACTTTTTTTTTGCTTTAACTTTCTATTTAGTAACATATGAATATATGATGGAAATCTTAATTTTCTTTGAATTTATGCAATTTGGAATGGTTCTTCTTTTGTACCTCTATAAATGATTTCTAAAGAGAACTTTATGATTATATTTCTCCTATAGACTACTAATGGTGATATTTCTAGTTATTAATTGACAATGTATTTTCTCTGGATGAATGTCAATGGTCTCATATATTCTTTATGTTCTTAATGCAATGACATTTCCTTTGAAACAATATCATGGGAGTTTATTTCTTGCTCCTAGGGGTTATTTGAGGACTACATAGGAATAAAGGTTCCCAAACTGATACTTGAATTACCATTGGGGAATAATGACAATGACAACCTATTAGATGTACCTTGCCTTCACCATTCAAGTTGCAATTCAATGACTATTTTCTTTTAAAGAAATCATCAAGTTTCATCCTTCAACTGATATGTTTCTACAACTGATCAAAATTTATCTATGAGCTTGGAAAAGATCCACACTGACTGGTCACAAAAAATGGAATGAAATGCAATTTTTGTAATGTCCTGCCTCCTCTCATGCATCACATGACTCCATTTCCCATTGGATTCTCGCCCTTGATTGATTTTCTATTCTTGGAGAAATTATGCTCATGTTCACATGTTCCCATTCATGGTTAGGTTGTATAGCTAATATGGGGCTGTATTGTTTAACCTATTATAGCGGCTATACTTTTGAGCATTGGTAGACGCTTAAAAATGTTTTTGTTACATAGTATAGCTAGCATGGGGATATTTTTTTAATATCATTACGGTCATTGGATGCATCTACGTTTACTGTAGATATATGCATTCATGCTCACACAAAGTGACTTGCTTTGTTTTAAAGCTTTATGCATACACACACTCCTGGACTTCAATGATATATTTGCATTTTTTCTTTATGTTTGATACCCAAACTTCATCTCACAAAGTTCCTAAGCCTACTAGGTAATATATATGTACTTCCAACAAAGTGTAAAACTATTCCTTATGTAATATATTCCCATAAAATCTGATAGATAATTGGAATTTGTAGCTAATAGAACAGTCAAATTTAAATGTGAATGGAAAAACAAAACCTCAACTACATATTGCAACTTAGAACCAACTCAATGTTGAAAATTGCTAAACCTTACACACAAATCAATAATTTCTGCTATAATACACTCAATAATTGATCCAACTAGGGGTGTCAATGTCTTGATTTGAGCATGCTAATGGTGGACTGGTGTGAATAGGTACAATGACATGTTGATTGATGCCTTGAGTTAGTAGGTACAATGTTGGATATATACTCTCTTTGTCCAGTTGAATTTCTAAATTCTGAGTTCTAAATTCTGAATTCTGAATTTTGAATAATGAATTTTGAATTCTATATTTCTAATAGTTAGGTAGGGAAAACGAATTTTGAATTTTAACTGGAACAAAAGAGCTTGCATGTGCACCTACTCAACGATAAATTTAATTAGTTTCCCTTGTCAACATCAAAAATTTCAGAAACAAAATCAGGAAATCTAGCAGATTATATGGTTTTAAACTGATCTCATCAATTGACTTTTGAGAGACATGAAGCATGTGAATCATAAATGGAAATCATTTCCTTTAAATTTTGGGTATGCTTGCCCATGAGATGAAAATACAAAGGATGTTGACAAATGATGTACCATTCAATGCAAATAATAAGTTCAGAGTAGTGCTTTCTATATTTAATACATTTATCTCTTTCACTAATGGGTGCATGCGCTTTACTAAACATGTAGGAAGCCATTGGTAGAGCTATCAATGAACACACTATGCCAAATGTTTTATCCCCCCCGATTACTTGATGAGTCATAAATGTAAAACCTCCATGTATGTATGCATACTGATTCTAATTCCATGTCTTAGGAGAAATGATGTAGTAAGGTTTTATTCTCCAGAATATGAAAGAAACTACCTTTCTACATATCATATGTATGCTATTTTCAATTGTATGCCTATTCTTACATAAGTGCATGTACTACTAATGATCTCTAATTTTCCAATCTTCTGCACCTCCTGATGGAAATACCTCAATGGCACTGCCATGATCCTCAAAGCATTACCTTACCAATGTCAAGAAGTTCTGATGGTGTCTAATGCTAGTTCCACCTTGTATGGAGATGGATTCATTGGTGATGGGAGCTTGATTCAAGACTTGCTTTATTGTAAGTTCTCTCCCTACACCATTTCCAATTATTCTTTCCATATCCAGGCCAAGTTACTTCACATGCTCATCATTAGCATACAGATTCAATATGAAACCAATGGTACAAGAATTGAATTACATGTTTAGGGGACTAAACAGTAATTAAGATTGAATATTGGGTTTTTGTACCCGTATCTTTGATAAATCTGCATACCAGTCCCACCACATATGTTCAACAAGTATGTTCCATATCCATTTTTCCTTACTAGGTGTCACAAATTAGCAAGGTATTTCAGGCATACAAGCAGGCGTTCAAGAACAGGTAGTTATTAAGTTAACTCAAATACAATGCATATTTAATACCACATTTGAACATATTGGTAAAAGTTCAATAAGGGACATTTGATGCTATGTCTGTTAGGTTGTTTGTTTTTAGTCTAGCATAGACTAGTATTTTATATAGTGGATATCATACATGCATAAACATATTATATATAAGCATACCATAATACCCTGTGTGTATTTGGTAAAACCAACAAGTGAGCATAATTTTGCAAATTTTCTATTTGCAAAATTATGCAAACATCTGACCTTTCTTGATTTATTACATATGGTGTTGACTGTTGAGAACTACACATCCAAATATTTCTTTTGAACTCTATTTTCTATCATCCAAAAAGAATTCAGGATTGTTGAAGTCTTAAACTATGAGATTATCTAATTATGTTACTTGGATCATTCTTTTTGTTTCCCTATTTTTCGTATGTCCCAAACATGTAATTGTAAACATGTCTCCACCTTAAATGGGTGGTCTCAAAAATGAATCCTTTATTCCATCAAACAAGTTATGTTATCAACTGATCCATTCATTGGATGATAGTGACATCTGAAAGTATAATTTGTTTGCAATCGAGAGGTATTACTTGTTGAAGGTGTCAAAGTGGTGAAGCTATTTATAGCATGGGCATAGTTGGGGGATGGCAGTTGGCTTGGCAATGTACTGATAGAGAAGGCATCAATGGACAAATTAGAAGAAATTTTATGAGGATATATCACACTAAGAGATCATTCCCGGTTCTAGAAGGGGATCGATCTTTTCAATTTCTGGGGTTTGATATTCCTATTGAAGGGGAGTTCATTCAAGAAGATCTTTGGTGAGACAACCAGTGGTCTATTTAAAAGATCTTATGGATTACCCAGTTGGACCTTCCATGGTCGCCCTTCAGAAACTACTGCCAATTGTCCTCAATAGAATGATCTTTTTGAGCCTAGAGTCAAGCATGCATAATTGTTGGCATTAGTCTTCAAATGCTATAGCAGGTAACTAATACTACCACGAACATTTTATAATGTGAAATAGTAAAAAAGTCTCTCAACAACATTAACACTCATACAAGTATATCTATAGCTTCATCCATACAAGACTTCCACATTCATACAGTTAATTATTTTATTTGATTTTGAATGTTGTTATAAACAATTTCATTATTTTTTCTACAAGATGAAACTATATAATTGTACTTATGCACGAATTATGGGCCACTTACACCTCAATTTACCCTTTGATTCCCTCCATACTTGTTATGATAGAGAAACACCAATGATGGGTTGGGCACTTGGATGCTTTGGCATGCCTTTGTGCCTTGATTTGCTTAGGCAAGTATTTTCAAAATTCATGTTACAACCTGGAGAGCTTACGTAAGAGACTTTTTGTGTGTGTTGATAAGACTGCTCCCAGTACATTTAGGCTCTCTTTGGATTCATAGATTCAAAATCTCATGAATTAGCAGACAAACCACATTTTTTATACTGAAGGCTACATTTGTTCTTGAGTTCTCCCCTACAACTGTTGATATAACCATCTAACCTTTGTCCCTTCCCCTCATACTTGTAGAACTAGATTTGTTAAACAATTTTCTATTGTTTAATTGGTTGCTTCTTTTGACAGTAATAGTTGGTCATCTGGTCGGTTTGAACTATTTCTTTGTTCGATGCTCTGACATCGCACAATTTTTATTTGTTTCAGTCTTGCTCACCCTTGTACAAAGTTACAAGCCTAGTGTTGATCTCATGTGAGAATCTACTTCACTAATGTATTTATGTGATGATTAAGTAAAAGAACCTACTGCTGTTTCCATTCACTATTGTCATTTGCATCTGTGAGAATCTACTCCAGTTATTTTCCTTCCTTCTATTGTTGTTGTTGTTTACAACTCCTCTCTCTCCTCCTTTGCCTCATCCTCATCTTCTCTGTCTGACATTGGTGTCACTTTGAAAAAGGAGCAAGGTGTTCTCTGTAATCAACACCATCTACAAAAGGAAGGAAGGTCTACTGTGCAATCACTTAAGGAGCATGGCACATGGTTGAAAAGAGCCTATCTTGTGAACACTCAAAATCTAGATTAATTAAAGACAAAGACCAAATTCCTGAGAAATAGAGAATGGTGATTCAGAACAACGAGTAGAATCTAATTCATGGTCATGTTAATCTCTGCAATCTGATTCAGGTCGCCGATGACATGGTAGGAGAGAGCTTGGGGACTCAGGCTCTTTTGAATGTCGTGTTGAGGAGGAATGTTGTTCTATCTTTATCTTCTATGTCTCTCTAGGCACACGAAAGACCTCTTTTTCTTAGTTATTTGCTAAAGCTCTAAACTTTCCATCATAGAAGGTCTCCAGAGCGTCAGGTGTATGTGCCCCATGTCTATCATAGACCACATGGAGGAATAGGGATGTTATTGAAATGGCTCATGTTCTCTACAACAAAACAAATTGCCTCAGGTTCCTATGACAAGGATGAAGATAGGAAAGTTGAAATTTCTATCACTCCTCTCCTGAATGATCAAAATCCACCAATTCTTGGTAAGGTTCTCAAAATCATCGTATGAAGAAAATAATGATGGGATCTTCATTATGAATCCTCATGAGATGGCTTTTCTTCAATGTAACCATGTTTTGAACAATTGCTATCCTATTTTCTAGAGTTTGCGCAAGTTATTTTAGAGGAGTGTAGGGGTTGTAGGAGGTTTAATGTGTGCTTAACATGCTCATTAGTATTTAAATCTTTTGTACTAGACTTCTATAGTCAAGTGATGTTATAACCTACTGCATTTGAGCTCAAATAATGTGAGAATGTGCCTGGCAGTAGTACTACTTTCTTATATTTGAAATAGAAATGCATATGATAGACAATTTAAGTCTAAATGGATCACTGGAGTAATATTGTTACAATTTCATTTAGTCAAACAAAATATTGTATTAGCACTGCTGCTACAGAATGTTTCTAATTGTCTATTCTAGAAAATATTGTATATATTTTTTGTCTCTCTTTCCTTAATAATCACTTAGCATCTAGGCTTGGCCATCCACACAATGACATCAGAGCACGTACAAACATCTACTTTTGTATTTGTTTTGCCTCGGTAAGGATCTGATAATAATGTATAGTGTCTTACCCTCTCAATCTAGACCAAGTTCCTTGAAAAATCTCATTTTCATGCATAATAGCATACTTATCGATTAATCTAGTTCCATGAAAAATTTCTTCGAAGCATCAAATATACGCTTACAAATTATGCACTATATTTTCTTCTTGCATGTATATATAGATGAGTGTTCCAGTAACTTTCAATAGCCTAAGCTATCCTTAGTTAAAATATAAGCATATATTTTACATACGGCTAAGCCATCCTTAGTTCTAGAACAAATTGATTTTCTGGGAACAAATTTATAGTTCAAGAAACGCATTCAATTCTGTATTTAATTTTATCTCCCCGTTTTAATTAACTTCTCTTATTTTAACATGAATTTTGGACATGAGGACTTCATCCCATTGTTAAAATGTCTTGGTGAGTACTTTTTTAAGTGATGCATGTGCATTTCATTATGAGTGAGCACTATTTTTTTTAACGAAACAAATCATTTGACTTCTTAAGTGATGACTCATAATCTTGTTAGTATTCACCTTGGTTTGACAATATTATGTGAAGGTATGTGGAAAGAAATGCTCAATACTTAGAAACTAGCATTCCCCTACTCCATCAGCTTTTTCGGTCCATCTATGCATTCGATGACATAATCGACTTGCTCACTTTCTGACACAAAATGAAGCCTCTGTGCTTCTACATTTCTTACTAGTGTGACCTTCCAGGAAGGATTCATATTTCTTCCTAATCTGCAGATAGCATTTAAAAGAGTTCTTTATGTTCTTTCATGTCACTGTTGTTCTGGTTTACTGTCTACTACAAGTAGGATTCAGAACCATATTGAATTCTCTTAGTTACCATACATCACATGTCATATCCAATTATAGTGGATGTGTTGCATCACTTATTTTCTCTTGGTCGATTTGTTGACCCTATATCAGTCGGATTGGTTAGGTCAACATTCTATTTTTCTTGGGAGATCCTTACTGGCATTGTTTGGAGATAGTAGATTAGATTGACCAAGGTTCTTGGGAACCATGGTTCAGAGGTTTTTCCTTGCATATAAACAACCTATTTTACACAGAGTTTGTTCAGAACTTATAGGTTTCTCATTGCATTAAGGCTCTTCCTTAGCTTTTAATATTTAGTAGTTTGAACTTGTTCTTAGACTTATAAGGATCCAAGAGTTTATTAGCACTAGAGTAGGTGTTTTAGCCTTGAACTTCGTAGGACTTGATAGGTATATAGAAGCTCAACACTTTTGGTATTCTCCCTACACATGCATTAAATTGGTTTCTTCTCTCCCCCGACTGCAGAATTAAAATTTTTGAGGGGGGCTTTCCACTATGAGTTTATTAGTTGCACAAGATAAAAAAGCTTGAAAATAAATAAATTTTCTCCCTCCATTTGTAGAGTGGGTTTCTTTTCTCCCTTCGGTTGTATAGATTGAATTTCTTTGGGGGGGGAGGGGGATTCTAGTATTAGTTGATTAGTCATACAAAATGGAAAAACTTCAAAGATTTGTATTTTATATATTTCTTTTTACTTATGCCTTGACCCAATTCCAAAAAAAATGTAAAATACTACAAAACAACATTATCATTCTCAGATTATTGCAGCGTATTATATTACTGCTTTGGTCAATAATTCATGTATTACTAGAAACTTGGTCGTTTCATATTGTTCCTTCTGGATGGCTTTTTTGCTTTTTACCAAATAGTTCTTTATAAGTCTTGATTATTTCTTCTTCATAATGTTTGTAGGAATGCTTTTTTAAATCAAATACAGTCTGAAATTGCATGATCCACAGTGTATGTCACAAAGTATTGCGAGTGCAATGTACTTCAGTCCCAAGGGTAAATACTTGATTTTTTAATGCATATGAGACCTGGTCCTATAAATATTGTCATTTTTATAGTATACCACAAAATGGAAGAGACATACTATTTTTTTTCTCTGTGGTGTGAATCTCGAATTCGAGAAAATTGAGTCAGACCTTGAATGTTGCAACCATCCCAACATCAAGGAGACATAGTTTCAAGTTGAATATGAGGAATCTATATGAACCATGAGTGAAACTAAGGTTGGTGGATGTCTGAAGAAAACCCCTCCCCTGAGCTACCTCTATTTTCACTTGTTATAGAAAATCTGGAGATCTTGATAACTACAACTTTAGGTAGTGAGTTCTTTCTCGATTACTATAATCAAGAAATTTCCATCAGTTCCATTTATGTTTAATATATTATTTTCATGATAGTAAAGTATACGCGGTACAAGTAGTAGGATGTCATCTTATGATTGTTATTTTTATTCTAGTAATCAGGTTGCATATTAGTTGTACATTCTATTGTACCTCCTTTTATGGCAAGTATCTTTTTATTTCTTCAAAATTTTGTTGTTCAATTTTTAGCACCTGGAACTAAAACATATACTGACTCTAGTGATACTTTTTTACAACCAATTGATGTGGCATCTGGTGATAACCTTTTCTATTTCATTTCCCGAATATGTATATGGTAGTGGACATCTAAAGGGTATGCAATTGACCTTTCTAGTTTTTAAATGTAGTTCATAGGATCATGCCTCCTAAATTCTAATTATTTCATCATGTTTCATCACTTCCATGTCTTTCTTTTGCTGTATCATAAGCTAGATGTGTTCATTGTGGTTCCTGGAGCAAGAGCTAATTAGAAATATACTATGACCTATGTGATACTTGCATGATGAACTAGATGATGCAGATACACTGCCCAAAATGATGTCCAGATATCCCAATACTATTGCAAATTCTTTACACTAGGATCAAGAAGCTTATGCTCATCTGTTCTTGCTAAAGTGGTGCAAGGCTCTTAGGAAATACATATTATCTATCTTCTGTCTTCTCAAAGAAAGGTATGTGTGTATTTGACTAATCCAAACTCCAGACTTGATTCTAGTATCAACCACAAACAATGTGGATTTTGTTCTATTGATATTAATGGTTTTCTTTCTCATCCATATCGACAATGGATATGTATATATGTGTTCTTTTAATATTCAATATGTTTGACGGATTACATCCTGAAAATAATGTATTGTAGGGAAAGAAAAAAAAATTGTATTTAGGGTCATCATTTCGTATATTCCATCATACAAGTTGAGAGTCATGGTTATCCCCAGTGGTCCAATGTTTTATAGCTCACTGAAGTCATGTTTCTAGTGAAATACTAATTTGTTGACTTATAACCACTGACATCTATAAATGTTCTGCAATGATTGATGTATATGATTAAAATACCTTTACATGTTTGTTTCTCAATCGAATCATGTAAGATATGTATCTTCAAGTTCATTATACTATTTTCTTCGTGGTAAAAAACCTTGATGTTACACTTGTATATTAAGCAATCACATACAAGGAATGGGGAAAACCCAGTGACATGAAACATTTTGATGAGAGGTTATTTGGTTTAGTTACATTTCATTCGATATCCATCTCTGTTTATGACCTCCCCATATTTGATACTATACGTAAATATATATATCACACTAGCGAGCGACATTGAGCCACATGAATTAGTAAGCTTCCCCTTCACCTCTCTTGTTTAAAGTAACACCCTCCTTCAATCCCCTATTTTATTGGACTATTGAGAAACATATATCTCCTTTGCATGGTGTTAAAGGACATAATCATAGGAGTGGTTAGAGCACAGGGGGGGCAGAAAGGGTTTGCCATAGGATGAAAACCAAAGTCCACATCCAAGTATTAGAGTAAGATGTACCCTGACCTGGATATTCCAGCAGTAGCTTCCAGTCCATTCCACTTGTCCTTGCATGATGTTGATCAAATGGACCTTCTTTGAACCCATGCTCCAAGTGATCTTGTTGCCCATATCAAATTCACTTTGTTGTTTATGAAAAATGTATTTGAAGAGTTAAATCACACTCAGTGTAAGAATTGCAACTTGCCAAAATAATTAAAGGTGATGCAGAAACGAACACTTGGTTAGCCTTGGGAAACATGACAAAGAAGGGAGGTGGGATAGCATGTGTTCATTTGTTGTGTCTGGGATTTAATATAGCATTGTCCTCTTTTTTATAGTTATTTACTAAATAGTAATAGTTATGTCTGGGATCTATTATCTATACATATGTTACTTATTATTTGTTCTTGTAAGTTGGTAAATGAGGGCATGAGAGGCCAAGTTAGATGTACATTAAGGAAATGGAAATCCTACTTGGTGAGCTGATAAAGTAGTTAGTTTGCTGCTGCACAAGGTAGCCTTCTTCAACCAATAGTAACCAAGAATTTTTATATAAATTTGAATGCCAACGAATGTAACAATAGTGATGAAACTCATCGTTAGTGGGTTAACATCATATGAATCAAAGAGATCAAGGAATCATATTCATATTGGTATACATCCCCAAGTGATGAATAAAGGTATTCACGTGCTTATCTTTGGATATGAAAACCCACTTATGACATGTCCCAGGTTGATGTGATATACTAATTGACATTGAATCATCTTATTGAATGCATAATATTTGGTAGGGCACTAATCTAGCTTGATGGACATACAGGACAAAAGAGAGTTTGTCTCAATGGTGTAGCTTCTTGGGGCATTCAAGGCTAGAAATTCAATTCCTCCATGAATTGTGAGAAGGTAGCCTTCTAGAGAATCACTCCCAGGGTACTTTAAACATTTCCCTACAATCCAGCTACCGTCAGTGCTTTAGGAGACCAGGCTTGTAGCTTTATATTCTGGTGGTTATAACTAAATTTATATTCATGTGATAGATTTATGATTTATCATATAAGTTTGTCACTTGTTGTATATATGGTTTAAATGAAGTAGTAAGTTAACTGTATTATGATGAGTTATCGTAATAGTATCACACATTATAATTGTTGAGTTTCAGCTATCATTTTCAGCAATTGTGCTATTTTTTGGCTAGATTAATAGTATGTGGTGATCTTGTTATGAATATGACTTAATATTAAGGAAATGACTCGGCAATATATCATATTCCTTGAAGAACCGTAATCCTTATAGTAGTCAGTGTGAATAACCATGACCAGCAGTGACCATGGATAACAAGTAGGGGTTGTACAGGTCCTGTCTGGAAATCTCCCGGTTTCCTCTGAAACATATCACAATGAATGGAGATGAGGAACACCTAAATGTATGATAAGGACCACATCAATCTGAGATTAGTATTTGTGGTGGTACCTGAAATGCATTGGGGAACCTCCATAATGGAATAGTTGGGGAGGGGCATTGTACCCTGGCTTGAATTGTTTGGATATCAATAACAGTTAGATAAGTTCACTCCATTAATAGTTATAACATTAAAGATCATGTATAGTTTATGTTAGTTAAGGCCGTGATGGGGAGAGCATTCACCTGAAGGCAGATCTCATAGGTGGTACCACCATTCGCATCACTAGTGTTGGAAATGTTTGTGATGAGCATACTGCAAGAAATTTAGTTCAACAAGGTTCAATTACTTAGTGAATGGGACATGTTGTTCCTCGAGTGAAGTAGTTATAAGTCAATTGCAGCTGCTTCACATACAGAGTGTGCCTGTGCACAAGAATTATGAAATTTTGTAGAGGACTAATAAGAAACAAGTTGGCAGGATCTGTCTAACCAGTATGAAATTTTGTAGAGGCCAATAACAAGCAAGTTGGTACGATCTATCTAATAACTAGTCTCAGTTAGCTCTTTGTCAGACTTTTTAAATCTATGAGGTGTCCCATATAAATTTTTAGGTTGTACTTCCATGAATATGCATCCTTGCAAGATTTTCAGATATGATTTGTAGGTCGACTGACAATGCCCATGGGTCACACCAGAAAAAATAGGCATTTTAATGATATGATCCAACTATAAATACATAACACTTGCATTTCTTAATGATGACATCGACGCTCCTAGTCACACTAGCATAGTCATATCTGAGCTTTGACAGGTCTGGATTCTGTTATAATCCTTAGTATCTTTTTATATAATTTTCATTGGCAAATTCATGTACATCTATCTTATGTGAAATATCATGTAGGTCTGAATTTTCATGTTTGTTTGATATAGATTCCACATGGAACTTTACAAGTGAACCTTCTATTATATATTTATGGTCATCATCCACACTAGAACTAATAGTTTGAGTTCCCATGTCATGGATATTTTTAGGAATTTGTATTGTCCCTGTGCACTTTCCTCTCTTCAAGATCACCTAGTACGTGGTACTTTGTCTAAAAGGTATGTTTTATCCACCTAATATTCAATGGTATTACTGTTGTTATTATGAATCATCCTTGATTTTGGTATCATACTATATATTTGGAATCAATGAGTATCTTTTTAAGAACTTAAAATATGCCATAAACTTCAATTTTCTTGTCATATATTTGGGTTTACTAGTTAAAAAGTTATCCGAGATCAATGAAGTTAAGGTGTGCATCATGGTTTCCTCATGTTGTTTAGTTTTGTTACCGCACAAGTAATTATGTCCTAGATTCCACTTATTCGTAAGTGCATCATGACACAGTTGGAATTGTTAGGTATTTGAATGTTCCGAACAATCTTCATCCTATCTAAGACATCATGGTTGGAAATATTGTCTATTTGCATTAAATGTTCTAGATCATTCTATGATCCAGTTTGAAATTATCCAACATGTGTTGGAATGGCCTATGCTAGTTGTTATTGTCTTAGATTTCTTATGAAGGGTTGTGAAGAGTGAAAATGTTACCAAACTAATTAGAGTGAAGAACCTTAACAACTCCATTGAGGATAAGAAATAAAATGATCTGCTACTTAATTTGATACTATTACTTCCTGCAATCTATGAATTGGACATTAGTTTTCCATGACACGAATTAGTTTTTATTTAAGTCTTTTGAAATATATAATTGTTGCAAGTGATACCAAGTGGCTCCAAGCTGCTTTTAACTGCCAATTTATTTACAGTCAATGGCTCAGTTGATTGTTTTTATGAGAGCTACTGAATATAGACAATGCATAATGAGGCAACAATGACTTAAAATATTTGGTTGTAGCTTGAAAATGACAAAAATCTACTGTTGAAAATAGGATAGTGCTCCCGAGTCTTGAGCAATTGTTGGGCACATGCTATGGAGAAAGCCTTTGAATTTTTTCCTATTTTGTAAAACCTTACACCCATTTCAAATCATCATTTTTGTTTTATTCATTCAAGTATTTCATTTGTTGCAGATCCTAGAGTGGTGATGTTAATCATCATGGGATAAAATCTTGTTGAGTGTTATATGAGGAGATTGCGAATAAGGTGTAGCTTAAAAATGAATGAAATAATTATTCTATTTAATGACTGCAATTTTGATACATATATGATGCAGGATAAAAAAAGTCCTCAATGTCAACTTATTGCAAAACAAGAATCCCTCTTTGGGTCTAGATCAAGTCCAACAAAATAAAGTACAAAGAAGATACCTAAAACATCTATGGATGGTCCAAGTTGTAATAGAAAGATGTCAGTATTAGGGGCGATGCTACAATCTTCAAATCAAGACTTCTTCCATTCAACAAAATTGACCCACTCATTAAGGAAATCGGATGAAGGGCCAACGTGTCACAAGGTCACAACTTTGTGCAATACAAGAACCTATGCTATCACCAACTCATTGAATAGAAGGAGAAGACAACAACGATTCTAAAACTGGTCGAGAAAGATACATACTCTTTTTCCAAGATGCGAGTAGACCTCACCAAATTCATTAGTGTATGTATATCCTTTTCTTTGTACACATTATGTAATATGGGAAAGGTATACGTCCTCCCCATGTACATTTGACGTTTCAGTATAAATGAAAGTAAGTTTGTTGGAATAAAGAGCATAACTTGGTCTAACTACTACAAATTTGTTACTAAAAGAGATTCTGGACTAATTACACAATACATGAATAATCAAACTATACATATATGTATATGTGGCACTACATATGTAGATAGTGCATATTCCAACTACATATATATGTGTGCAGTAGATGCTACCTTTCCCTACACATTAACCACATATAATTTGTATTAACTTCATGTTTTTGCTACATACTGAATATATATAAAATTGTAGGCATACATTTAGCTATAATTGTACCTATATTTAAATATGTAAGGACAATATCTAGCTACACTTCTAGATACAAATGAATTTGTAGTGAATAGAATATCTAACTACATATTGGAAAAATATAGTTAGAGGCTTTAGCTATACGAGCATATACTACAATTTGTATGTGTAAAGAAATATGTAGTCAAAGCCTTTCGCTACAAAATATGGGGTTTTCGCTACAATTTTTTTTTATAGTTAAAGACCTTTTTTTTAGTAGTGTAAGAAGTTGTAATATGCATAATGAAAATAGAATTGGTTACTATTTTTGCTAGTGACCCTTGAAAAATACTACTATGGTATGGGAAGTGTGTTTCACTTTGTGTCTTTCCTTTCTAGGGCACAACTTTCAAGTGGATCGTTGCCACTTGGTATGTGTGGATTCATTGTAAACCTGAGGGTGAATAGATTATCATAGCATAAGGTTGTTTGGACTATGGTTCCAAGATCCTAAAGTTTGTGATGATTTTACTTTTGAGCCTTCCAATAATTAGGAAGACTACTCTTATATGTATTGATATTTGTTATGCTGGTAAGAGTAGATGAGATAACAATGTGATTTCCTTATAACACCTGAGGTGGATACTAAGGTAATGAAACGTAGTATCCAAGATGTGTCAATAATATGAGAAATATGTGAAGGTTAGAGATGTTTATTAAATGAACATTACAAGTATTCCTCTCTCTTAGAGAGAGAGAGAGTGATGATGACCCTTTAAATGTTGTTTGGAAGAAGAAAAAAAGTGATTCCATAATGTTGTGTATGGTTTAATGATAGCTGGGCAAGACCACTATCAATGATAGATGGTTGTTGGTCAATAGATATGTGATATTGTGTTCCTTTAAGATAAACCTATGATCAAATATCAATGAATAAGATTTAGATTGGATGACATAATCCACATGACCATGATGAGTTTAGAGTTATGTCCTTTAGACTAACCAATGTACTAATAGAATTTAAGAATAGGAGTAACAGAGTGTGCAAGTAATGTCTTACAATGTGTAGCAATCTTTGAATGATGACATGTCAAAGAGTTTCAAATATGTTCAAAAATATGATTAACATTTCTTCAAAAAAAAAAACCTTAGAGTTGTCGAAGCAACAATAGCTATGAGACAATTTGAATAAGAATGAGATGTGGTTGATTAAATTTCTTTATGGGGTCATGATATGTCTTCTAAGTAGGTTGTGTAAATCTTAATAAGGTGAAGATAGTGTTGTTGTTTCACCCTTAACAAGGTTGACTAGGAATGATGTTTCCTTGTATGGAATGACAACTGCCAGCGTCAACATTTCTTTTGATGCTAAAAAAGAATTGATAAGAGTTCTAGTATTAGTGTTAAAAAAAGGATGGATACATTGTTTTTTTTATGCTTCAAGGAATGGTGTGGGACACATGCCATGATTGGTGAAAAGCTAGAAAGTATGACTTTTGAGTAATGTGTTGATACAATAGATAAAATTTTAGGATGATAGCTAGAATTTACAATTGAACATTACTATTAGATTTGTACAGGTGGCACAACAAGTTTTCATATTCCATATTTGCAAATGTCTTCTTAGGTGGGGTTTTTTCTGTTGACCCAAGATGAGATATGTATGAATGATGTGACATCACCATGACATGCAAGTAACAATTTGAAGGTAATAGGATGAGGTGCAAAGGAAGTACCCATCTTTGTTTACCTTGGATTTTGGGGGCGAAATCCCTGTTAGGGGTTTATAGTTGTAAGGCCCGTAAACTTGCTTAATGAGTTGAATAAGCTTAATTATCATACTTGAAGTCTTAGAACCATAATCTAATCTTTTTATATTCTTTTAAATCATAAGACAAGATTAAGTTTCAAATTTAGTCCAATTTGGACACTGTTTGAGCAAGTTATGCAATTTATGCACATTTTGGACTTTTCTGCAATTTACCCAATTGAGAGGTTTTCTTTGCAATTTATCACTTGAATTATGTTCCTTGGATATTATATAATCATTATTGAGCTTTTTGATCCATGGGGCACCTATTTAAACCTTGGTTTGAAAGTGTTTGCTCCAAGGGTATTTTAGGGTTTTCCCCTTCATGGATGAGCTACCTTTAGTAGCTATCAACTAAGAAATTATGTGATTGTCTTAGAACTTCGACAAAGGAAAGCTAAGTAGATCTAGAGAGATGGTAGGAGAGCTTCTTGTGTGTGTTCTTATATATTCTTAATAATTTAAAGCCATGGACACTTGGATATATACTAGAATTTCAACTTTTTCTTTTTCTTTATATTAAAGTGTCATATACTTATCCACAAGCACCAAAATGAGCCATTTCCTCTCCACCACCTCTATCATTCTCCCAACCTCGTTCTCCCTCTGTTCAGCTACAGTTTTTTCTACCCAAGGAAGATGAAAGGGGGGATCTTCTTGGAGAAAGGCTCAAAGGTTGAAATTGACTTTATTTTAGGGTTGAAAAAGCTTCCTTCTAGTAATCTTGACCTAAAAGTGTAAGAATATCCTTCTTTCCTCCATCTATTTCTTTTTTTATCCTTCCTCCTTACTTTATCCAGGTTAGAACCTTGGTATTCCATGGTAGTAATTTCTCTAAATCCCTAAAACCCTACCTTTCTTGCTCCTTTTGCTTAGGGTTTGCTCATTTGATGAAGAGTGGTGCTAAATGGACGAATTCATAGCTTATTTTTAGATTTTCTACCCTACCTGCTCAAGATTTCTTCTGTTTGTGGCTCCATATTCTCATTAGAGGCAAGTTTTATAACTTTCTCCACGTTTATTGCTTACCATAAGCATTCTAGATCATGTTCTTGCTTGAAAATGATGATCCATGCACTAAAAAGCTATGCTTGACTTTGATTTCGATTTTTATAATGTTCCATATTCAGATTTTAGTTATATATGAACCTGTGATCATGTATATGTTATTTTTATGGTATTACATGACTTGGATTAGGTAGTTTTGATAACCTATGGTGCTAAGAACCTATCAAACTATGGTCAATTTTAGGGTTTAAAGCTGATTTCTTCTATAAATCATGACCCGATTATGATACCGTTGAAACAACCCTATGGTGTTGTCTTCATAAAAAATGATGTTCGTGATCAAGGGTGTCAAATGAAGGTTACAACCTATGGTCACCCACTTGGTCATGTTTGGGATCAATTAGAAGTTTAATGATCAACAATTAAGTACCCTACTAATGTTATCAATCAATGTTGACATTATCTTAATATTTGATGTTGATTAATGAATATAGTGTTGATCTAGAAACCTATGGTGACTTAGTGGTCACTAATGTTGGTGTATCAGGTCTCTAAAACCTATGGTTAGTTAAGCATTGTAGTTGTAGCATCAATTAAGCCTTAGACCAATGGTTTCTTGGGTCACTTGATGTAATGGTTAGACCTATACTGTAATTGATGGTTTTAACATATGAACTTGACCCAATGGTCCAGATCTACTATTTACTCCTCCATTAAGGTGGGAATTATTTCTAATGTAATATTTTAGTCCTACTAATGTTATTTATATGGTTTCCTTTATAGGATCAACTTAAGGGCTTACTTGTCGACAATGGATAGGTTGTTTTAAATGAACAGTCGATTGTGGGTTTTACCCTTCTCTCAATGGAATTTTTTGTGTTGTTAATAAAGGGATGCCTAGGGTTATATGGTGACTATTTCTAGAGTACAAATCAAGGACTTCATAGGTGGTTTATCCAAGGTGTTTACTTGTGAAAACAACCAGTAGTCTTACCTTTTATACATCTAATGGTTTTGGGTGACATTGTGGTATGGCGATATGGGTTGAAGGATGATGGAACAAATGGAGGGTTACCCTTAATAAGTTATTCTTACCTATTCACTTATATGAATAGAAGGGATGATAACCATATTGTGTTGACATGTAACCCTAATGAGGTATAGTGTGTTATACCTATCTTTAATATAACTAAATGATGGTAGTTGGGTATGAATAGTCCTTGAATAACTAATACAATCATGGAGACTTTGTTATTGTTGTTGAAATCCTAGTATGCTATAATCTGATGGTTACACCTTGATCTATGTGTGTTTTCATACTTGAGAATAGTATGGAATGTGATGGTTATGCTTCACCTTATGCATCTATTATCCAAGATGCCATGAGTTAGGGTTTGGGTATAAGTGTTGATTAGTAACATTGATATAATTTATCATGTTGAACCTAACTCTAATGAAATTAGATAAAGATGAGTATTCATGTTTAACATTCTTATATGATGGAATGATGGTGGAATAACCTCCTTAACATTATCATATCCTTAATTTGTTAGTTGGTGGTTATCATAGCCACATGGTTGATACTTTCTTATGCTGAACATGTGCATTATGAATATGATGAGTGTTAATCATATCTAGATTTCTTTCATATTGATGTAATAAAGGAATGTTCTGAATGTTAATATAACCCTACTATGATTGATTATGAATATCTCCTAGCTCATTAATGCAAGATTGTGTTGATCTGGTGTGTTTTATGTAAGTGATGTTGTCGAGCCTTGTTGTAAGGCATGGAAAGATAATGATGATCTTGCACGGTATAGTATGATGGTCTTAATGACCTTTGGACATGGTTGAGCCTTGAATGAGGTGTAATCCTCTTATGTTGATAAGGTTTGATACCCTATGATATTGTGAAAAGGATTTATATCTTGTGAAAATATGATGATTAGTGTAGTCTCATGAATGGCAAGTGAATAGTACCATGTGATGATGAGATGAGAAATTATGTTTCATACATTTTATATCTTTTCAAGTTTTGATATTTATATGCTTGTTAGAAGTAAATTTGGGTTTGTATGTCCACTTGTTTGATGCATCCTTAATTCACCCAATTGGCATAACTAATCAAGTGCAACTCTAATCATGTAGTGCCCTGTGTCGTTGAACCATCTTCAGCGTCACAACTTGCTAGATGGTGAAATGAGTATTCCTATGGGAAACTCAGAGCACATACTGTTAAGTATGTGGGGGTGGCAGGTTGAGGATATATCCTTATCATCCACAATGTAGATTGTGAAGGTTGGCTATGGTCATGCCTCATACATTTGATGTGATTGAGAATGACTGTGGTCGTGTCTCGGTGATTATAACATGATGTGATTAGAGGACAACTGCAGTTGTTCCTTAGTGATTGGGATTGAATACCCTAGTTTCTAGTGTCGTGACCTGTACCAAGGTCAGACTAGTGGTTTTCAACTTGACTATATGTCACTATGGTGGCAACTTTGACTGATATGCCACTGCCTTTTTACTGGTACTGACCGAGGGGAAGAGATCTTAGGATACCAGCACTCCTAGATCTTGTATGGAACTGAATAGCCCTTCACAGGGGTCAGTTGGACTTTGAATGGTACAATTCAAATTCCCCAGGGCATAATAAAATATGTAATACAGCCGTGTAGCATATTTGTATAGGGTTATACACGACGCTTCACATTGGATGATAACCCTTGTTTGTTCTCTTTACATAAAGATGATGCTTAGTGCAATTCAGAGATAATAATTATTCTTATGTTGTGGATGTTAAGATTGTAAATGTGTACATACAGTAGTCATGCTTATGTTGATATCTATAATGCTACTACTGATTATAATCATGATGCTAGATATCTCACCTTGTTAGTTATGTTTAGCATGCTAGCCATGCATTTGTATCTAGAGATGCATATAGTATTAATTATGCAAATACTCATGCTTATGTTGATAGCTCTGCTTATGATATTGATAAGTTCAAACTGTTAGACATGCTAATGTTGTTAGATATGCTTATGTTGCTGACTTATTCATGTTAATAGAGATAATATACTACTAGACTTGCTTATGCTAGTTCTACATATGCTATTGAATCTCTTATACGGTTAATAAGGAAAATGATGATAGTCAGCTTGATGATGATAATTGTTATCAGCTCCTTTATGTATTTTGTTAATCATCAGTGCTGCTGAGCTGATTTGTGATATCTAATTAATTTGCTTAACTGTTTAATTACTAAAAAAATGTTGTAATCAATAAGCGTTGTTGGAGGTTATATCTCTTGCTAGGACATGGGTCTCACCCTTGTGGTTCGCCACATTTTTTTTAGGTAATCGAAAGTGATGAAAACAAACATGTGGCAGCAAAGAGGAGCTATAGTAATGAATCTTTGATAAAGTTGACTAGATGTCTAGCGTGTCCTAGAGTCGTCCCTGTATACTTAGGTCCGGGCAGGAAAAGCTTGTATATGGTGTTCGAAATGAATCAAACTCTTGTTGGCATATTAATGCTTGTTTATGTGGCATATACAAATATTTTTCTCACGTGTATATATGTTGTGAATAAGGCAATAGAAAAAATTGTATCTCTCATGCAAATGTTTTTGAGCGGGTGTTGATGTTGAAATCGGTTTTAATTTACCCATATTTTTGGGTATGTGATTAATTAATAATCAATTGTGTTTTATGTTTTGACTAATCTCATTTAGTGTAATGGGTCCCGACACAAGTGGTCTCACATGGATGGGATGGCTCAGTTGGGATGAATGAAGGATTTTAATGTTTTCTGAACTTATTTCTATTGCATGTTACTTGTGGTGCAAGTAATTAATATGTAATATTAATTGGAATTGAAATTGCCAAATTTGTGCGCCATTGCAAAACTACCAAATGAACGTTTGGCAATGTGCGATGATTGTCTCATGTGACGAGAAGACCGTCTGGGTCACCAAGCGAGCATCTCATGATTCACAAGTTGTAAAAATTTAAGATCTTCTGGTTCCTTCCACTTCAACACAATCCCATTCATACTAGGAACCCTGAACCTAGCCCCGCCTATAAATAGAGGGGTATTCAGGTCTTCCCTGAGCACAACAATGTCAACTAAGATCAATTGATCTAACCATTATTGTCCTCTCTATTTTTGGTTACCAAGAGAGCCCAAGCATGTCCTACCTGAAAAGAGAGGGATAGCTATGGGAGAGAACAACTGAGAGTTTTTGTTGTGGGAGAGAAAGTCAGTGACTAGTATGCCAATGAGAGGGACAACTCCGTCTTGTCTGTTCACTTGAATGATGAGAGTTTTAGTTGGTCCATGTAGATTACTCTAGAGGTAGGAGTCCTTGCACTACTGCTAGGAGAGAAAATTCAGCTTGTAGTTTGTGGCAAGATCATAGGAGTTTTTGCATAAGTTGTTTTGTTTGTTATTTGTAGTGAAGACCAGGAGCTTCACAACCACCATCCAAGAGCAACTGAAAATAGTTGCATCGGAGCATGTTGTTATCACTAGACTTGCTCTAGGACCATATATAACTCGTTAAAACATCCTTCCTATTTCATAGTAGTTGATGAGATCTTTCTATTATTGGAATACATGGATTTTTTTTTTGCTGCGATACTTTGTGCCCTATTTCCCAACAATGGTATAAGTGCCACGTCAAAAATGCTATGTTTTAGGATAATCAGTATGATCGGATTTTCAGTTTAATCATTTATTTATTTCATACGATGTGAATATTTAAACTTTCTCATATGCGTATCCAATCAAAGACCACATAATGCCATATATATATATATATATATATATATATATATATATATATATAGGCCATTCATTCATTACCCACGTGGGTAGCTTGGATTTTGGCTACCCGGAAGCCCAAAAAGTAACTCTCCTGGCTAAGAAAGTAACTTTGCTGTAAAAAAAGTAACTATGGTTCAAAAAAGTAACTCTGCTGGCCAAAAAAGTAACTCTGTACAAAATATACAGTAGATATATATAAGGATGGGTTTTTTTATTTTGGAGGGGCAAATGATATTATTTTTGGCTAAAATTGTTTGGAGAGCTTGACAAAATAGTCCTCTACAATTGCGATTTTTTTTTTGAAAAAAAATGTTTGGAAATGTGGGCGGGTAGCTACCCGTGGGGGCAAGAAAGATGGGCCCATATATATATATATATATATATATATATATATATATATATATATATATGAAATTTACATGCATCGTACAAAAAGATTTTTTGATGGTAAGTATCTAGCATGGTAGTGGCCTAAACCCTATATTTGTGTGTGGTTGGTTGGTTTGATTTCAATCTTATTTATCTCAGTATGAGTATCAACCTCTACCTCCATCTTTCCAATGTAAAGTTAATTCTTTCCTACCTTTTCTCCCCTCGAATGTAACTCGAGGTTTCTCTTTACAATGTAATAGTTTAATAGAAATAGGATAGTTTCTTTCTTACAACTACGAGGAAGATTATCATCGTCAGAGGAGACGACCAATTCGTGAGATGTGTCGATCATCTAGAGGACTATGGAGGAGCAAACAATTGAGCCAGACGACCACCTCGTGGACCCAGGTGACCGTTTGGAAGGAGTCTAAATGTTTGTTGGACTGGAGGGCAGACGATCGTCCTAGAGGACCAACCAACTATCCAATAGGTGAGACGATTGGTTCAAGGGTTGAGAAGATCTACCTAGATTGGCAAGTACATGTCTACACCAAATATATGTATATATATATATGTATATATATATATATATATATATATATATATATATATATATGTATATATATATGTATATATATATTAGTGTGTATATATATATATTAGTGTGTGTATATATATATATATATATATATATATATTAGTGTATATATATATGTGTATATATATATTAGTATATATATATATATATAGTGTGTATATATATATATATATATATATATATATATTAGTGTATATATATATATATATATTAGTGTGTATATATATATAAAATCCCTCAATCAAATATGTTTAGTCAAAGATTATTTCCAATGGAGATACACATTAAAAGCTTGTTCGACTAAGCATAGGTTATGCCTCTGTGTGGTACACCATCTTCCTTGTAGAAGTGTGATGGTGATAATGTACGTTCTGCATCCACAGGGTGCATTATTATTACATTAGCTATTGGGTCAGGTTTAAATGGTGATTCATAGTGCATCTGGGCCCAGAAGAATGTAGATAATTATGTAAAGGAGTTTCACATATTATCTATCTAGAATTGCATATGATGCAATTGGAAAAAAATTCGTACCTTGATAATTAATTGTGTTTTACGACGTTGGTCAAGCCATACTTGAATTATCTTAGATATTGCTCATTATAAAATTGATTTGTTGCAACTTTCTGAATTGATACATGAGGGTTGTCAATTAGAACAAAGTATTTAGAATGATAATGAATTAAAGACTTAATTATTATCTCCCAAATTTAATCAAATCAAATTAAATAAAAAAATGAGTATTGACAAAATTACCAATTCCTCGGTAGAATCAAATGATAGTAAACAACAATCACTTTTCACTACGATCGGTCTTTGAGAAGGGCAAACTTATTCCGAACAACTTTGATGCCTTGTTAAGGACACTGAGAATTTTTCTCACACAGGACCGAAATATCTATGTTCTGAAACACCAGAACCAGAGGAACCACATCAAAATGCACCAACGAGTGATAGGAATACTTACAAGAAGCTAATTGAAGAAATCGTGGATGCCAAGCGTCTGATGCTATGCTCCATCAACTATGAGTTGCAGAGGTAGCATGAGAATATCGGTGTGACGGAGATGGTAACACATCTCAAGAATATGTACCCCCAAAAAAACAAGAGAGATATGATGTCTCCAAGGCATTGTTCAAATATAGCACGACTGAAGGAGATCTAGTAGGTTCTCATGTACTCAAGCTTATTGGGTATGTGGAGAATCTAGCTAGACTGGGATTCCATTTGGGTTAAGAGTTTGCCACTGACATGATTCTACAGTCCCTTTCAGATTCATATAGTCAGTTTGTCATGAACTACAACATGAGTAACTTTGACAAACTGTTGACAGAGTTGTTACTCATGTTGAGAACAACTGAGACACAAATGAAAAAAGACAATCCCAAGTATGTGATGATGATCAGCAAGACAAAGGGAAAGTCTAATGGCAAAGGCAAAGGTAAAGCTAGCCAGAAACCCAAGTCTTCAGATCTCAAAGCAAAGGGAGGTGTGAAGAAAGTAAGAGGTGATTGCCACTATTGTCATCAGCCTGGACATTGGAAAAGAAACTATCCACTCTAATTAGAGTAAATAAAGAAGAAGAAGGAAGGCACTGAGGCCTCCACTTTAGGTATAAACGGTATAAGATAAATTTGATTACTTCTTCATTTTGGTAAGTGATACCAAACAAAGATCTAACATGCTTGATGTGCATGATCTGACAAGAGTTAAAGCCCTTCATGGAAGGAGAAAGATGGACAAGGCGGATCAAGAGTTTTGTAAGCTTTAATCTACATTTAAATTTATCTTAGTCCAATGGGCATGTAATAGAGTTAATTCAACTTCTATTTCATTATGCCATAAAAAAGAAACATTTACTTTAAAGCATCTTGTATGACAAGGATGATGATCAATAAAGTAAGATATTCATGTTTCTGCTTTGATAAGATAAGATCTTGTATATAAATGCACAATCATCTAAATAGTCTTTATACGAAAGATTTTGAGATGTATGTTTATAACGTTAATAACAAAGGATTATAATTGGTAACTCAAGATTATCATTAGAAATAGTCACCTTGGATGTATACATAAGAAATGCATATCTAAAATACATATTGATGCTAATCTAGACTCCCTTGGTTGTTGAACCTAAAGAATATGTGATTCTTGCCAATACATGATGTGACATGTCATCCTTCACTAGATGTAGTGGGAGGTTAAGCTTTCCATTAGATCTCATAAATGTAATGCATGAACATATTATGGAATGAATGATATAGATAATGCTTATACTTTGTTTCTATTACTAGTAATATAATTCTTTCCTACATTTGATACCCTTGAATGTAATTGGATGTTTCTCTTTACAACATAATAGTTTAATAGAAATAAGATAGTTTCTTTTCTTGTAACTACGAAAAAGATGATCATCGTCAGATGAGATGACCAATTCATGAGATGAGCCGACCATATGGAGGACCATGGAGGAGAAAACAATTGAGCCAGACAACCACCTCGTGGAACCAGGTAACTATTTGGAAGGAGCACAAATGTCTATTGGATTGGAGGGAAGACGACCATCCCAGAGGACCAACCAACTTGCCAATAGGTGAGACGACTGGTTCAAGGGTTGAGTGGATCTACCCAGATTGCGAAGTACTTGTCTACACCAACAACAGGTTCATAGATGTGATGTGATGATTAACTTAGGTGGTAGTAATTCCTGGTGGCTCCAAGGAATTACAAGTAGACATGGCCAGAACCATTGGTTTTGTTTATATTGCATGTTTATGTTGTGGGATATAGCATGTATATGATACGTACTATATATGTGGTGATTGAATAATATATATGTATATATATGTGTGTGTGTGTATTTAAAATCCCTCAATCAAACATATTAAGTCTAAGATGGTTTCCAATAGAGATACACATGAAAAGCTTGTTTGACTAAGCGTAGGTTACGCCTTCATGCGGTACACTGTCTACCTTGTAGAAGTGTGATGGTAATAATGTAGGTTGTGCCTCTGCAGGGTTCATTATTATCGCATTGGCTATTGGGTCAGGCTTAACTGGTGATTCTTAGTGCATCTGGGCCTAGAAGAAAGTAGATAATTATGGCAAAGAGTTTCACATATTATCTATCTAGAATTGCATATGATGCAATTAGAAAAAGTTGCCCACCTTGTTAATTAATTAGGTTTTACGGCGGTGGTTGAGCCATACTTGAATTATCTTAGATATTCCTCATTAGAAAATTGATTCGTTGCAACTTTCTGAATTGATACTTGAGGGTTGTCAATTTGAACAAAAAAATGCGAATGATAATAATTTAAAGACTTATTTATTATCACCCAAGTCTAATCAAATCAAATCAAATCAAAAATTAGTTTTAACAAAATTACAAATTCCTCTATATAATCAAATGACAACAAACAACAATCATTATTCTCTACGATTGGTCTTTGATAAGAACAAACTTATTGGGAACAACTTTCATGACTTGTTCAGGACGCTGAGAATTTTTCTCACACAGGAGCAAAATCTTTATGTTCTGGAAACACCAGAACTAGAGGAACCACCTCAAAATGCACCAACGACTGACAGGAATACTTACAAGAAGAAAACTGGAGATGCCATGGATGTCAAGTGTCTGATGCTATGCTCCATCAACTATGAATTGCAGAGGTAGCATGAGAATATGGGTGTGATTGAGATGGTAACTGTTACGAACCCACCTCCTGATAACCCCCAATTAAGGGAGACCGAGAGGTTGAAGCCGCACCCATGACTTTCGGATCAAAGGTTCGGCAATTAACCAAGAATAATTATCAAATTTTAACGTACTATACTGAAAGTTGTAAGAAAATAAACTTTGCATACCTTTTGAAATTTTGGATTTCTAACTTCTATCCACATAATGATTCTACGCTAACTAATCCTCCTTGTATTTTTCTTCATGTATTTCACAATGTGATGAATTACTGTTTGTCCTTTTGGCTGGTACCTAAAATGCTGACAAACAAAATGTCGGTCAGCCGAAGATGGTATGTGGGGGAAACAGTATTCATGCAAATATGATAACAATGTAATCATTCAATTAAACATTTATCAACCAAGATTGCGTTTTACGCCAAACTACTCAATCCATACCTATCCACAACTCTGTGTTGTCCCTGTAAGGACTTATATGCTACCTCTGTACAGGTAGAGTCACATGGCACCACCCTAAGATAGCCCAATATCTAACTCATTGTGACTTGATGGACCTACCCTCTAGGTAGCCATGTACTAAGTCATTCCACGACCTGATGGACCTACCCTCTAGGTAGCCATGTACTAGGTTAGCCATTACGACATAGAGGGGGACCGCGATTTGAGCTAGTAGGCACATATCTTATGTGATAGTCATATCCACATTATAGTTTGCATGAATTAAATTCATCCAACAGTTAATTCATGTCATCGATGAAAACTTCAAAAAACCTCGGAAAGCTAACTCGAGATATTCATAAGCGTAACCACATACCTGATTTGATGAGTCATGCATATTAGTGAACATATACTTAATGTATATACAATCAAGCCAATCAACAGATCCAAGCAAGTAATTTAATCATCACATAATTCCTGAAAAGAAAATGTACTCTACTTTACACACTTCATCAAGAATCTACTCTTTTTACCTGGATTCACTTTCTAGGGTTTTGTGTCCATTTTAGGGTTTCATTAAGGTTTCTTATCTCACTTTCTCGAACTTTATCTCTTTTAGGTTAACAAACCCTAAAATACTCTTTTCTACTCATTTAAACCCTATTTGCTCAAACTGTTCATTTAATAGTCTTTTATACCCAAACTGACTTAAGATCATTGTATCCCTATTTTGTTATGGATTTGAGCAATTAAAACATTTAAATGACATATTCACCTAAATTAGGGTTTTCAAGCTCATTAATGCATATTCGTGCACGAAACCCTAGATTAAGCTAATTTTGTAAAAAGATCAACTTTTTAGATCCTATTTTCATTTTTATTAACCACATGTTAATATCAGATTGAATTGTCCAAATAATGTCATTAAGTTCATCTATCATCAAATCTAAGAGTTTTTCCTTAATTAAATCATTAAAGATGATAACTTTATGTACTTTTCACATTTCAAGCATATTTATGCATATCAACTCTAAATTAGACTAATCATGTGCAAAGTTCTTCCTTTTTTAACATAATGTACCGTTTTACATTTAACAGGTTAATATCAACTCTTATGATCCATTAAACCCTATTAAACACTTTATTTATTTCAAAATAGGGTTTCTTAGTCTTTAATTAATTAAAGATGATATTTTACACTACTTTTGGAACTATGATCAGATTCAAGATATAAAACCATTTTTATTGGATTCCTCTCATTCTCCTGATCAAAATTCATATATAACTTGTTTTAATCCGAGCTACCGTTAAATAAATATGAATTTTTCATTAAATCACTTATTGGACCAATAGGGAAGCGCCACGTCATCCTTGCACATGTGACGTTGTTTGATTGAATTAGAACCGACTGATGCTTCTACCCCTGCCTAAGTGGCCGGCTTCTTCATACCCGGGAGGGGTATAACCGTCCAACGCTGTGTGGGCTTCTTCAACCTTGCGCTGCCCGACCTGGCAACCGATCCTAGCCCTAGCCGCGATTGGGGAAGCCCCTCTTCCCCCTCCTGGACCCAAGGCGCGCAGTGGACTGTCTCCCTGCCTCTGACCCTCTCTAGCGCAGCCGCCCTAGCTTCGAGCCATGGCCCGGATGGCTACATGCTGGGCGCCGGACCTGCAAACCAGGGTGGTGCTGCAGCGGCTTGTGGGGTTTCTTGCCACCTCTTCCCAGCATGAAACCCACTGGAAAAGGTTGCTCTACCTCCGTCACGTGCTTCCGTTCTTGGGGCACTGCCCTGCCTGCGACCAGCGTAGCTGATCTGGGCTGTGTGGATCTGCAACCCTTGGCTGGAGTTGCAGCTGTGTGGCCGCTGCTGCGCCTAGGCTAGCACACGGCTGTACTAGCAATGCCTCTTCCTTGCACCACAGAGCAACAAACTATTATAGCAACTCCCTCTAGCCTCCTTGTGGCTCTACGTTCTCGATGCTCTACTCTGTTAGGGTTTCTACGAAGAAGATGAAGTAGAAGAAGTAGAAGAAGTAGAAGAGAAGGATGGCTACGTGGGAAACCCTTGAAAATCATCCCTGGGCTTTACCCTTTTTATAAGGGAGGGTAACAAAGCCCTAAGATGACTTTCCTTAAGGAAACATAGTCCCTCTTCTAATAGGATTCATTTTCCTTCAAAGAGAAGCCATTCTTCTCTCTCTCTCTCTCTCTCCTTTGATATATCCTATTACTTGGATATTAGGAATTCGAAATTCCTCTTCTCTTATTTACTTTATAGTTGCTTTTTAATGCTTTGGCACGAATTCCTATTTTCCTTTATAGAAAATATCTTTTTCAACAATTCCATATAATTCATTAAAGAAGCAACACATTATCCTCTTATTTTACCTTTTTAGTATTTTCTCTTTCTTTCCTCTTCATTGGGACTCCTTGTATCCCAAGATACTCCATTATTTTGAAATTCTCTTTATTGGTTACTTATTCTCCTTCTAGATGCATTATTATGCATTATTTCACATTATCTTGTTTATTTCTCATTAAAATAGTTATTTTTGAAGATTTCACTTTATTTCTCTTTTATTTTCCTCATTGGCATTCCTTTTATCATCAGAGATCTCATGGATATGAAATTTCCCCAAGAAATCTCATTTATGCCTCTTTCCACATTTTATCATTATTTTCCAATTTATTTCTTCATAAAGAAATACTTAATTAATCTTTTCTTTTCTTATTGCTCTCTTTTTGGAACCTTGGATTCCTTGGTACCCAAGGAACCCAAGAGGCATGAAATCCTCTTTGGATCTACCTTGTAGAGGTTTCTACATATTTCTTTTCTTCAATTATCCATTTATTCATTGAATTTTCTTGTTATTCGGGCCCAATATCCAATAAAGCCCACAAAGCAACCAATCAAGGCTATTGTGAATGGAATTCATTTAATCAAAACAAATCATATCATTATTCGTTCAATCAGCTTTTATATGAGAAATTACATTTCTCACTAATTAAGCCCAAAAATTGGGGTTATAACAGTATCACATCTCAATAATATGTACCAAGACAAAAAAAGACAAGAGAGATATAATGCCTCCAAGGCACTATTCAAATATAGCACGACTAAAGGAGATCTAGTAGGTTATCATGTACTCAAGCTTATTGGATATGTGTAGAATCTTTCTAGACTAGGATTCCATTTGGGTTAAGAGTTGTCCGCTGACATGATTCTACAGTCCATTCCAAAGTCATATAGTCAGTTTGTCATGAACTACAACATGAATAACTTTGACAAATCGTGAAAGAGTTATTCACTAGTACAGAAATGGGTTATAACGTCACTACATGTAGGGTCAGTTTTACCAAATAACCGACTTTATATGCCTAAAAAAACGCGGGCACCACTTAAGACCTCTTAGGTCGGGTCTTTTAAATAAACCGACCTTGTAGTGTAACTCTATAGGGTCAGTTTTCCAAATAACCGACCTTATATGTCTATAAAAAATGCGGGCACCACTTAAGACCTCTTGGGTCACTTTTCTTAAAATAACCGACCTTGTAGTGTATCTCTATAGGGTCGGTTTTCCAAATAACCGACCTTATATGTTTATAAAAATGCGGGCACCACTTAAGACCTTTTGAGTCACTATTTTTATAATAACCGACCTTGTAGTACATCTCTATAGGGTCAGTTTTTCTAAAATAAGCGACCTTATAGACAATTTTTCCGGCAGAAAAAATTTGCTTGGTTTTGGCTTCCCGCCTCGATTTATAGGGTCGGTTCTACATTATAACCGACCCTACAGGACTCCTCGGTCGACAAATTCGTCGACCAAATAAGAGCTAAATTTCACATATACAAGCACCTATAGGGTCGGTTTTTTCATTATAACCGACCTTACAATCCTCCTCGGTTCAGTACCTCTAAGTTCGGTTATACCTAAAAAACCGACCTTAAAGGCCTCCTCGGTCGACAAATTCGTCGACCGATATCTATTCTGGATCCAGATAGTTCACGCATGTATAAGCACATCTAACGTCAGATTTGCACTTATAACCGACCTTAGAGCCTTCCTCGGTCGACCAATATTTCGACCGACTCACTCGGTCGACAAATTAGTCGACCGATAAGTACCTCTAAGGTCGGTTTTTTCCTTAAAACCGACCCTAGAGGTATTTATGTGAAGCAAATCTGGCTCTTTCTCGATCGACAAATTCGTCGACCAATATCTATTCTGGATCCAGATAGTTCACGCATGTATAAGCACCTCTAGCGTCGGATTTGCACTTATAACCGACCTTAGAGCATTTCTCGGTCGACAAATTTGTCGACCGATAAGGAGTCAGTTTTCATGTGTATAAGCAACTTTTAGGGTCGGTATTTTCTTAATAACCGACCTTAGAAGTGCATTCGTTCGACAATATTGTCGACCGAAACATATCGGTCGACAAATTTGTCGACCGAGGAACGACTACAAAAACCAACCGTCGTAACGGCTAAAAAAATCAACCATCGTAACGGCTAGAATTTCAACCGTTAACGGCTATAAATACGACCATTGACCGTCGTAACGACTATGATTTCGATCGACCGTTGGCCGACCGATAGACGACCGTTGTGGCCGTCGGTCGAAAAATCGTCGACCGAAATGGGCTCTGTTTTGCTATAAATAGCACCCAAAACGATCCATTTTTTCACACCTTCACATTCTCACTTCTCTAGCTCCTCTCTAGTGTATTCTTGTGAAAATCTTTAGCTTCTCTACATCCAAGTCTTGTTTGCTACTTCTTCATTTCAAAGCAACGAGATGGCTTCCTCATCATCGCGTGGAAAGAAGCAATGTTACGACCCCATCTGAGCTTAATTGGTAAACTAGGGTTTACCTAGACAATCACAAAGATTAATTGGAATAATCATTCTTGAAATCTAATTAATGACGATAACACAATTAGGATATTTTAACTATGATAAGAAGTCTAATTGTTCTTTTGTCTTGAGAATTAGGGTTTGAGAAACATAAACCCTAATCGACCCAAAATAGGGTTTTGATGATACATGAATACATAATTTGATAAGTAGAATGTTTCACTAAATGATTTTTAGTATTTTATGTTTAACTCTTATTTACTTCAAATTTGGATATGATTTGGATATATAAAATTTGAACAACATTGGAAAATATCAGAATTTTTGAAGAATGCTCTGACCTGTTTATCGGCCGAGTTTCAAACTCGACCGATCACATTTTCAGATTTATATAGCAGTGTGGTAATTGAATTTTATCTTTTTATTGGTATATCCAATTGATCTCAATTTTAACTGTGATTGAAAAACACCATTTTAGACACTCTGTTAAATTGGTGTAATTTTTGGATGACTTTTGAATCCCTACAGTAAAGGTGTCGGTCGAGTTCTGTGCAGGACAAACTCGGCCGAATATTCTGCAGACTGCAATATAGCAGTGCACTGTTTGATTTTTAATTAATTATTGGTAACTAGAAATGATCTCAAATTTTTACTAGAGGTCTAAAACTCCATTATAAATAACATATAAAATTTCCAGAATTTTTTTGAGTTTTTGTTAGCTATTCAGTACGCGAATTACAGAAGCTATTGTGAAACTGAATATTCAGCCAATATAATTAAAGTTGAGTGTTGGGTCAATATGAAATTGACCCAAGCAGCTCAAATTAGCTTATATGATCGACCACACACACACATAGCTCTCATTCTTCATCATTCATTCTAGAGAAACGAGCTCCTAGAGAGAGAGCGAGAGTTAGGGTTTGAGAGGAGAAAGTGGGGGAATTGCTGAATTAGGGTTTTGCGATTCCAGGAAGGGTGAAATCAAGTAAGTTTGGATTCTTTGCATAGACTTTTATGGTGGATCTTCTCTCTCATGTCAATATTCTGTCCATGCTCTGATTTGATTTAAGGTGATGTCAAAATTCCCTCTTTTCTCACCCTTTCTTCGTAATCCCTCATTTTCAAGGTTTCCGAGTTGAATGGAAGAAGAATTGGGAGATTTGCTAGGGATTTGATGTGAGTTCGAGATTCCCTGAGTTGAGCTGTAGTTTTGAGGTGTTTTCACACCTTAGGGTGAGTGGGTTCTTCCTTCAAACAGTGTAATTCACGAATTTGATTATAGAATCTAAATCCCTAAATGCTTAACATGTGATTCTAAATCCTGAAATATCCGTTTGATTTAAGTTGTTGCAAATTGATATGATTTGGATTCTTTCTCTATTTGAATAACTCCTTGATGGTAGATTCACATCAGAAACGTATACAACACTTCCTAGCAAGAATGATTTTCTAATTTATATCAAATGATGTAATTAGGGTTTAACCTAATTGAGATATCACTAGAGTTTCAACCTTATTGAAAAGGACTAGTAATCCTATAAGAGGTTAGGATGTACCTCATGGGTTATCTTAATTGAATTCTATTCTTGATACCTGATATCTCAGTGAATGGTATGGAAAATCTAAATTTAGTTAAATTTCCATGGTTTCACATCTATATTGATTGTATATGATTTGTTGAAAACAATCTTTATTTAGTGAATGCTTATATCCTATGAAATCCTTATGAGAGCCATGTGACAAGTGAATGAGGAAAATGAAACCCTAAGAGTAGGGTGTTGGCATGTGATGAATGAATAAGGCAAATGAAACCCTAAGGATAGGGTGTTTAATGAATCATGTTATGGTGATATGAAAGGTCTCGATATGAGATGTGGTGATACTTAACTGTGGAATTGTATGTTTCTAGTGCATTTAACTTTATATGCTTGTTCTCTCTGAGATGATATCTACATACTGCAGGGCTTCTTATTTTCAATACATATCTCATAAATTGCAGGTGATGAGATATGACATGCCCTAGAAAGGGATGTTACTGAGACATGATATATGTTGAATACATGAGTTATGATGTTTCTTATGATATGATATGGCAGGCCGTGTGAGCCTTGTGAGAAATTAAAAATGAGTTATGATTTATGTTTTACATGTATCTATAATGTTAATGTTAGACTTAGGTGCCCTGAACACCGTAGAACCCCTTTAGGAGGTCTGCGCCTTAGGGGTGAAACTCGTGTTGCAACAATAACCATGCAGAGTCATGGTGGCACGAGGACAGAGAGGCAGTGTTCAACAATAATCCGTGCGGAGTCACGATGGCACTGGAGAAAATATGGGTTATTGCAACAAGAACCATGCGGAGTCATGGTGGTAACCCAGTGAGACTCTCCGCCTGTGTACTCAGGTTAGAGGAGGAGTCTAGAGCACTCGGAGTAGTGCATTGAGGCCGGAGAGCCTGTGGTCTTGTAGCAGAATAGGGCTGGCGTCAGACTTAGCATTTCTCGGGTGTGTCGCTAAGTCTTGTACGGTGTGGTCATAGTGCACTGCGAGTCTCTTATGCAGGGTACACTACATAAGATCAGGGCATAATCTAAAATTTATAATCATATAGGTTCACAGAGTTCTTTATAAATGATAGAGTTAAGGAAGACTAGAGCATAGTCTTCTAGTAGTTATTCTTTGGATGCAATATTTACAGTCTTTGTTATTTCAATTATATTGTTTTAGAACTACTCAGTGTAGTATTTATTGTTGTTAAATTTCATATTGTTTACTTAAATTATATCTGTAATCACATTAGTGCATTAGTATGTTTCCATGAAGTACTCATTCACTGAGCGAGTAGGCTCACCCCTCTGCTCAAACATTTTTAGGGTTAACCGCGTGGACTTGAAGATGGTCAGAGCATCAGTGTAGACCTACCACAGGAGTCAAATACGAGATTAGTTGAGTCAGTCGGTCATTGTCACTCTAGGTCCTCAGTAAGAGATAAGAGAGAGAGAGAGAGTTGTAATTACGATGTGTAATATTGTTCCTCTTTTGATATGTATGCTAATTAGCAAGTTTCATGTGCATAATGTGTGAAAGACATCATGAATGCTTATACATGTATCTTTACTTTTGAAGTCTGATTAGTAAAAGAAATGTCCAGATTTCCTTTGTTAAGATGTTTTATGTGGTTCAATGCGAAGAAACAAGAGTTTAAAAGATAAGAAAAAGTTAAGGGTGTTCTTTGTGTTACATATAATCCTATCTTACGCCCTAATCTCATGATTTGAGGAAATTCTGAGATCGGGGTGTAACAGCTTGGTATCAGAGCTTAGACTGAGTTGTCAAGGACCATTAAGTTAGTAAGTTAGAGTCCTAAGTGTGGCATATAGGAGATGTTTTGATGTTAGCTTTGGGAATTTGAGTATTTGGATATCCTGGCCCGATATCTGAGTACTTGGATCAACCAGTACAAGCTACTCTGTCTATTCTCTCACGTATACCCTGGCCAGGTATACAGTGGAAGAATGGGCTAGAGATGAACCCTAGAAATGTTAGGGTTAGAAAACGAGAAAAGAAACAAGAATTAAGAGCATAAATGTAAAAGGAGATAGAACTTACATTTCATAATGTTGTTTTGTTGGAAATGTATAGAAATGCTCTTATATGTTTGAATTGAAATATTCAATACTTTGAAATATGGGTCTTTAACATCTGTTGTACACTATGCAATTGTAGCATTTATTGATTTCATTCTTTGTAACAAGTAGACTAGAATTGACCTTTGAATGAGCTTTTGTTTCTATAGTTTCGCCCGCTGATTTGAGTGAAATTGACATCAGCAGGTCTGTTTAGGTTTTCAGTCTGTACGCGATTCGGCCAAGTTGTATGTGATTCGACCGAGTTTCCTTAATAGGCAATCGAACAGCAAACTGATCGGCCGAGTTGTATGTAATTCGGTCGAGTTTCCTTTTTTTAGGAAATTAAACAGCTAGTTGATCGGTCGAGTTTCAAGCGGATCGGTCGAGTTGTGAAGCAATCGGCCGAGTTTCTGACCAATCGGTCGAGTTTCTGAGCTGTGAGTGGCAGTTCAGGAAGAATGTAAATCCTTTGTAGTTCTTGGCTTTAGGACTTCAGGTTTGGCCTGGTCTGGTTGGTAGGATGCGTTACTAGGATCTAATGAATCCTATCAATAGCATAATAAGAATATAATTGGAATAATTAGACCCACATCAGAGTAAGAATGTACATACGGTAAGATGTTGAAACAGATGGGCAAGATCAGAACAACTAAGAATTAGTTGAAACTGATATCTGAGGTTCAACTTTGGGGTCTCAAATGTGAAACCCTTAATTGGGAATAATAGAACATGATATGAAGTTCATAATTAGTTTATTGATTAATATTATATGAACTATACATATGAAATATAGAAAAGATATGTGAAATGTATGTATGGTTCAAGATAGCAAGAATCAATCATGAAGAATGAATCATATAATAGAGTATAATAATTTTATGAACTCTAAAGCAAAGGCTAAGTAGAGAATAGGGTTGAGCATTCAATAGGTCCATAGAAGTAAAGAGTCTTCAAAAGAGTAAAAGTAAAGAGAATCGTATGAACATGTAATTCATAAGACTAGAACAACAAACTAGTTTCTAAGCAAAGAACATAGGTGTAGTTTAACGAATGAATAAGTCATACAAAGGTGGACTGTATTCAGAAGAGAAAAACTTGATTGAAAGAGAAACTATGTTTGACCCATGCATGATCCACTTGATTTAAAAATGAAGAATATGTAATGTATTCAACATGAGGAAAAACTAATATAAGGACTATTAATTTAGAACGTTATTTTCACAATAGTATAAAGATAAAGGAGGAAATATGTGCAACATGGTATACATGACCATACATATGAATAAGCAACATGGTCATAAGAGAAAAATTTAGAATTAAGGATGACGGGTTAAAGAGTAGTACAGGGAAAGAGGACTATGAAATGTAAGAAAGGGTTTGAAATATGATGGAGAAGTTATAAAATAAAGAGGTTGTGAGATTCAAGCAAGTGCTAATTAATCTAATATCTCTGTTGATAACTAAGTAAATCTACATACGAGAATGTATTAAGGGAATGTTTGAATACAAGTATTCCAAGTCTTAAAATCATCTTCTCTTTCATATATTCCTTAATGAGAGCAAGGTGGGAATGAAATGATAAGAGAAAATGAATCATATATGGTGTATAACTACCTTGGTGGGGTCATCTAGTGAATGTAATAGTGACATACAAAATGATGAAGTGTGATAAGAAATAAATTCTTGTGTGATAGCAAGAATGATGAATAATCTATTCTTACCTTGAATGCTTCAATGTTAATGATGTTTATTGTATATAATCATATGAAAAGGATAGGTAGCAAAAAGTAAAGAAGTAATGAATGAGCAGAGAGATATGGGAAAACGCTAGCTTTGTGTAATATGTGAATTTGTTTTTACATGCATGATTTGTTGAAGGCATATTAAGGTATGAAAGTTGGTTCTACATATGATTTCAGTGTATTTGTGCAAGCTATATGTTAATTAAGGGTGTATGATAGTTGTAGTAATTCATACCCGATATGCATCCTAGTATTGTGTATTTGTGATATGGTGATACGGTTTGGATGATGTCAGAACACATGGAGAGATACCTTGAACAAGGTAGCCATACTTATTCACTCATATTAATAGAAAAAGATGATAATCAGATTGTTTGGACAAGTAACCCTAATGAGGTGTAGCTTGTTATACCTAGCTCTAATATAACTGAGTGATGGTAATTGAGTATGATTAATGCTTGGATGACTGATACAATTGTGGATTACCTTATTACTGATGTTGAAACCCTAAAATGATATAATATGATGGTTACACTTTGAATTGTGTGTGGGCCCATAACCCACAGGTGCCAGGACCGAAACATGATAGTATGGAATGAGGTAGTAATGCTTCACCTCATGCATCCATGACCCAATGGGGATGCCAAGAGTAGTATTGTGCAATTGATTATTGAATCTAGTCTTTTAATTCAAGACTGTTTTGCTATTTGAGTAGCATGTTATTAAAGTTTAAAACAGCATGGTGAACTCGTTTTTCTCACTTAAAGGTGATACAGAACAATAGAACTTTTTGAGCCGCATAAGTTGAGATAGTTGTATCAGAGTATCAGAGTTGCACAGTGAAAGCGTGGTGGTTTATCTTTGCATTCTATGTTTGACTGTGGCATAAAGAATTTACTTGATATCATTGAGAACTATTTGAAATATGTTGTGATTTAGTAAAGAATTAAAAGATCTAATGTTGAAAACTACATTCAGGTATGAACTACAAGAATATAATGACTTGGAAGGATTTAGAAGCTTAGAATAACCTTGGATGTATCTTTCTTGTAGGTTTATATTTTGAGGACGAAACATTCTAAGGGGGGGGAGAGTTGTTACCACCCCATCTGAGCTTAATTGGTAAACTAGGATTTACCTAGACAATCACAAAGATTAATTGGAATAATCATTCTTGAAATCTAATTAATGACGATAACACAATTAGGATATTTTAACTATGATAAGAAGTCTAAATATTCTTTTGTCTTGAGAATTAGGGTTTGAGAAACATAAACCATAATCGACCCAAAATAGGGTTTTGATGATACATGAATACATAATTTGATAAGTAGAATGTTTCACTAAATAATTTTTAGTATTTTATGTGTAACTCTGATTTACTTCAAATTTGGATATGATTTGGATATATAAAATTTGAACAATATTGGAAAATATCAGAATTTTTGAAGAATGCTCTGACCTGTTTATCGGCCGAGTTTCAAACTCGACCGATCACATTTTCAGATTTATATAGCAGTGTAGTAATTGAATTTTATATTTTTATTGGTATATCTAATTGATCTCAAATTCTAACTGTGCATGAAAAACATAATTTTAGACACTCTGTTAAATTGGCGTAATTTTTGGATGACTTTTGAATCCCTACAGTAAAGGTGTCGGTCGAGTTCTGTGCAGGACAAACTCGGCCGAATATTCTGCAGACTACAATATAGCAGTGCACTGTTTGATTTTTAATTAATTATTGGTAAACAAAAATGATCTAAAATTTTTACTGGAGGTCTAAAACTCCATTATTCATAACATATAAAATTTTCAGAATTTTTAGAGTTTCTGTTAGCTATTCAGTAGGCGAATTACAGAAGCTATTGTGAAACTGAATATTCAGCCAATATAATTAAAGTTTGAGTGTTGGGTCAATATGCAATTGACCCAAGCAGCTCAAATTAGCTTATATGATCGACCACACATACACATAGCTCTCATTCTTCGTCATTCATTCCAGAGAAACGAGCTCCTAGAGAGAGAGGGAGAGTTAGGGTTTGAGAGGAGAAAGTGGGGGAATTGCTGAATTAGGGTTTTGCGATTCCAGGAAGGGTGAAATCAAGTAAGTTTGTATTCTTTGCATAGACTTTTATGGTGGATCTTCTCTCTCATGTCAAGATTCCATCCATGCTCTGATTTGATTCAAGGTGATGTCGAAATTCCCTCTTTTCTCACCCTTTCTTCATAATCCCTCATTTTCAAAGTTTCCGAGTTGAATGGAAGAAGAATTGGGAGATTTGCTAGGGATTTGATGTGAGTTCAAGATTCCCTGAGTTGAGCTGTAGTTTTGAGGTGTTTTCACACCTTAGGGTGAGTGGGTTCTTCCTTCAAATAGTGTAATGCACGAATTTGATTATAGCATCTAAATCCCTAAATGCTTAGCATGTGATTCTAAATCCTGAAATGTCCGTTTGATTTAAGTTGTTGCAAATTGATATGATTTGGATTCATTCTCTGTTTGAATAACTCCTTGATGGTAGATTCACATCAGAAACGTATACAACACTTCCTAGCAAGAATGCTTTTCTGATTTATATCAAATGATGTAATTAGGGTTTAACCTAATTGAGATATCACTAGAGTTTCAACCTTATTGAAAAGGACTAGTAATCCTATAAGAGGTTAGGATGTACCTCATGGGTTATCTTAATTGAATTCTATTCTTGATACCTGATATCTCAGTGAATGGTATGGAAAATCTAAATTTAGTTAAATTTCCATGGTTTCACATCTATATTGATTGTATATGATTTGTTGAAAACAATCTTTATTTAATGAATGCTTATATCCTATGAAATCCTTATGAGAGCCATGTGACAAGTGAATGAGGTAAATGAAACCCTAAGAGTAGGGTGTTGGCATGTGATGAATGAATAAGGCAAATGAAACCCTAAGGATAGGGTGTTTAATGAATCATGTTATGGTGATATGAAAGGTCTCGATATGAGATGTGTTGATACTTAACTGTGGAATTGTATGTTTCTAGTGCATTTAACTTTATATGCTTGTTCTCTCTGAGATGATATCTACATACTGCAGGGCTTCTTATTTTCAATACATATCTCATAAATTGCAGGTGATGAGATATGACATGCCCTAGAAAGGGATGTTACTGAGACATGATATATGTTGAATACATGAGTTATGATGTTTCTTATGATATGATATGGCAGGCCGTGTGAGCCTTGTGAGAAATGAAAAATTAGTTATGATTTATGTTTTACATGTATCTATAATGTTAATGTTAGACTTAGGTGCCCTGAACACCGTAGAACCCCTTTGGGAGGTCTGCGCCTTAGGGGTGAAACTCGTGTTGCAACAATAACTGTGCGGAGTCATGGTGGCACGAGGACAGAGAGGCGGTGTTCAACAATAATCCGTACGGAGTCACGGTGGCACTGGAGAAAATATGGGTTATTGCAACAAGAACCGTGCGGAGTCATGGTGGTAACCCAGTGAGACTCTCCGCATGTGTACTCAGGTTAGAGGAGGAGTCTAGAGCACTCGGAGTAGTGCATTGAGGCCGGAGAGCATGTGGTCTTGTAGCAGAACAGGGCTGGCGTCAGACTTAGCATTTCCCGAGTGTGTCGCTAAGTCTTGTACGGTGTGGTCGTAGTGCACTGCGAGTCTCTTATGCAGAGTACACTGCTTAAGATCAGGGCATAATCTAAAATTTATAATCATATAGGTTCACAGAGTTCTTTATAAATGATAGAGTTAAGGAAGACTAGAGTATAGTCTTCTAGTAGTTATTCTTTGGATGCAATATTTACATTCTTTGTTATTTCAATTATATTGTTTTAGAACTGCTCAGTGTAGTATTTATTGTTGTTAAATTTCATATCGTTTACTTAAATTATATCTGTAATCACATTAGTGCATTAGTCTGTTTCCATGAAGTACTCATTCACTGAGCGAGTAGGCTCACCCCTCTACTCAAACATTTTTAGGGTTAACCGCGTGGACTTGAAGATGGTCAGAGCATCAGTGTAGACCTGCCACAGGAGTCAAATACAAGATTAGTTGAGTCAGTCGGTCCTTGTCACTCTAGGTCCTCAGTAAGAGATAAGAGAGAGAGAGAGTTGTAATTACGATGTGTAATATTATTACTCTTTTGATATGTATGCTAATTAGCAAGTTTCATGTACATAATGTGTGAAAGACATCATGAATGCTTATACATGTATCTTTACTTTTGAAGTCTGATTAGTAAAAGAAATGTTCAGATTTCCTTTGTTAAGATGTTTTATGTGGTTCAATGCGAAGAAACAAGAGTTTAAAAGATAAGAAAAAGTTAAGGGTGTTCTTTGTGTTACATATAATCCTATCTTACGCCCTAATCTCATGATTTGAGGAAATTGTGAGATCGGTGTGTAACAAGCAAATTGCAGGTAGGAAAGGAAGGACAGTCTCTCCATCGATGCCGGTCATCAACGACGTCCCTTTCAATGATGCAGCTGCAGGCGACCGCTACCTCAGGCTCTCCTCAAAAACTCCTCTTCCACGACGACCAGTCGACGTAATGGACTTCCACATCATTGTCGATTTGGAGGAACTCTTTGAGGTGCAACATTTGACTGAATTTCTGATCCCCTCCTTCCAATCCTACTCCTCTAAAGTAGTTAATGAATTCTATGCCAATTTAACCCCACATCCTGACCATGATTCCTACTTCTCTATGGTTGGTGGGTATGGATTCTATTTTATTGAGGAGGGTATTCTTGATATGCTTGCCATAAACATAGAAGAATATAAAAATTTTGTTGATCTCACCAGAGGAAATACCCTCAACAAACTCTCCCAAGATGACACTACAATTAGCCTTAGTGATGTCAAAAAAGCCATCTTTCAATCAAATACGACTTGCCATGAAGATAGGGGTACCTATTATGCCATAAATTTAAAACCTGAAGCTAGGATCATAAATCTCGTTGTTGCCACCAATATCCATCCTTGAGCAAACAAATCTGAAGTACCCACCTTTCGTATGTGCCTTATCTATGCCATTCTCAAAGGTATTCCCATAAACTTTATTCGTATCATCCTTAAGAATATATTTGAGTTTTCTGGCAATCCACCTTATGCTGACTTTGTATGCCAAATCACTCAACATTTTCTTAAGAAGAATATTGAGGACGACTTAGGTTACACATGGGATAGAAAACCCCAAAAGATAAGTAAAAATACAGTGGAAAAGATGGGAATCGACTTTGGCCACAAAAGGGCTAGGACTGAAGGGGAGACATCCACCCAAGACATACCTCCACCACCTCCTCCTACCAACCTACCCCATGATCCTATTACAAACACCTTGACATACATTGCCAGATCCCAATATCAAGTAAGTATGCAATTGTATTATAATCACCATGGCATGACTTATTTAAACCAAAGGATGCAAGCTCTCTCTCCTAAACAACCTGATGAATATCCCTATTCCCTTAATCCTGGCATGATAAATCCATACAATCCTTCCTACAACTACTATCAAATTCCACCTCCACCATCTACTGATCTCACACATACTCAGTTTTCCCTAATTCAACTTCAAGACATTGCTGCCCACTTTCGCTTTGATCGTGTTCCCACCTTCTTGGAGGCTTATGCCTTAACCAAGACAGGTGCCTTCACTACTACAGAACCGACCTTTAGTGTCGGTTATTTAAGGCCTGTAGTGTCGGTTTCTAAGCAAAACCTATGTGGGCGACGCTAAAAGCCCAGCAGTTAAGCGTCGGTTCAAATACCGACGTCAAAAACCTTCACGCGCCACCGAAAACGCGCCAGCAGGGGACTATGGGCGTCGGTTATTAGTTAAGTAACCGACGCCATATACCTTCGCGCCACAAAAAGGGCGCCATCTTGGGCACTATGGGCATCCATTATTAGTAAGAAACTGACGCCATATACCTTCGCGCCACAGAAAGGGTGCCATCTATGTGTGTCGGTTGTTAGTTAAGAAACCGACGCCATATCTATATGTGTCGGTTGTTAGTCAAATAACCGACGCCTATTTTTTGGTTTTTTTTTATCAGTCTGCAGACCTACTGTATGGCTGGTCGCAGGATGAGAAACCTGTAGTTCAGTTATGAACTACAGGTTTTACGAAATCCATTGATATCAATCAACAACAGGCCACAAACCTACAAAATTAACAACAAATATATTCACACATATATTTAGCAATGCAACCTGTAGTTACATTTGATTTTCACACATTTAGAAACATTCATGTAGCTAGCAATCTATAGTTCCATTCATTTTCACATTCACACATGTAGAAACATTCATATAGCAACCAACAGTTTCATTCATTCACTCAGACACATGTAGAAACATCCAGACATGTAGGAACATTCACACATATATTATAATTCAGAAATTCATTTACAAAATATCATTCTTTAGTCATTATTCACTATCAACATCCCAATTATATTTTAAAACCCCCACTACTTGTATGGCTGTTGCCCATTCTTCTCTTACTTCATTTAATTCTCCCATCGTATAGGGAGCATGTACATCTGGTAAGGCCTTTCCTGTAGTGTGGTCAGTTTTAAACACCTATAAAGAGAATGATGTATATATATAATTAATGAGCTATAAATAAGATTGATATATTTCATATTATCTAATGAGACTATATAATACCTCAGCAATACAATTGATGTCCAGTGCGGCATATTTGATAATCATGTGCATAAATCGCTTCACATAGTATCCACATGCCCATCTATTGTCTTGTGTAGCACACTATAAATTCAAACATACAAAATATTAAAAAATACAACTAATTAAGCATTGTTCACATAAATAATATATACATATATTGCAGTCGGGAACTTACGTTCACGTTCTTCCAAATTATTGGCTGGTTCTTTTTCGTGGGGACCTTTCCTCCAGACATTTTGAACTCATCAAAACCCCTACATGTTAATGTAACACAGTACATTGCATTATTAAATAGTAATGTAATAACATATGTTAACGGATATGAAAATGAAATATTTCTCACCGGAATAATGCCATTTTCATTATGTGTCCATATTTTGTATTCAATTTCATCCCACTAGGATCTAGATAATAGATCGTGAACGTCTCTGGGACAATAACTAGTAACTCCCAATGCTTACCACTACAGGTAAAAAAGTTAAAAATTAATAACTCAAAATCCAAAATAAAAATGTAATTTTCTTAAGTCCAAATTATAATAAGCAAAGTAAACTTACTCTACATTGAATGGAGCCATTATCAACGTCTTCTTATTTTGAGTAAAAATTGTAAAAGCCTCACAGCAATATTGTTGAACTGACGGAGGGTCTTTAGCTACTAAACTAATCAAAGATGGAATCAAAAATCCTACATGTTTGAATGCAAAATCTGCACATATCTTGTCTAAGTAGCTGCAAAATATGTATTAATTACGCATGCATTAATAAATAAGAAACCAGATCACCAGATCCTACACAAGGTATATGGATGTATAAAGAAGATCTCACCTTATCTATAGCTCTATCACACTAGTACATAACCAATCATATCGAAACAACTCCAAAATATCTTGTATAAATAGTTTTCTTTCGTATGATTGACCTACAACATCTGAATCTATAGAAACAGTTATAGGGCAATTTACATCATGTTCGCCTAACCATATTGTCATACCCCTCCAGATAGGACCTAACGGGACAGGTAGGTCCTGTGGAACCCAACTGGGTAATGTAGGAGGTGGAGGTGGAGGCCTAGATGTTGTGGGTGTCTTCTTTTTAACCTGTATATATATATATATATATATATATATATATATATATATATATATATATATATATATATATATATATATATATATATATATATATATTTCAGATCAACTGACATCATATACACACACTAACAATTTAAAGTAATGTAAATTTACCATACAGTTTCAGTAAAGAGGACATCCGCTTTTTGCCACAATATCACTCCGCCTTCTGCCTCACCAAGCGTTTCACAATCTGGGTGGGCATATGGCAATGGAAGATCCATCCACTGGGAGAATATACGTACTGGGCTCACACGAATCCAACCAGCTGGTAATGGAGAGCCGTGAAACGTATCCCCTGGTAGGGATGGGTAACCCGACGCCTCTGCAATGACATATTCTTGACTTTTTAGACGGCAAGGCTTCAACCCCTAAAAATTTTTGTATAAAGAATGTCATATACATATACATATCATCTTGAAAACATATCATCTTGAATTAAAAAACTAGTTACTATGTCATAAAAATACTTACAACGGATGTGCTAGGTGGTGGGTCTACAGGATTACTCGCAACCTTTACAGTAGGAGTGTGAGACGCCATAGGTATTGTCTGGTAAGTGGCAGTCTGAGATGCCTGCCACTTTTTCATTGCTTCTTTGAGTTTCCTATCAACTAGCTTATCTACCTATACATGGATAAAAGAAACGCTAGCTTCTAATTTTTGAATTCTCTTTTACAGTAACATTATAAAGAAAGAATATGTTACATCTTCTTGTGAAAGTCCAACTTTTGGGACATGTTTGCGCTGGGATGGCCCAAAAGAAGCTTTGATGCCCACACCAGCGCCAGCAGCCCTAACACGTCCAGGATGCTCTGGGTTACCCAGAGCAACTGTCAATTCATCCCTGGTTCCCTCAGGGATGAACTTGCCTTGTTTCCTCAGCTCGTGCAGCTCCAGATAATCGCCAAAACAAAAATTTGTAATTAAGTAAACACGACAAATAATCAATATATATTCAAACGATTGTTGTAAGAGTTTTACCATTTTTGCAGCCGCCTCAGCAGTTGTGGGCTTCCTTATTTCTCCCTTCTTATTTAGTCTCCCAGCTATCCAAACATCATGTCGAGGCAGAGGTGTGCTACCTATAGTAGAGGATTCTTGAGTAGCAGCAGACTGAGCAGTAGCCTCAGACTGTAGTCTTTGGCGAATGCCTGCATACCCCTTTGGACCCATTGTGTGGTCATGCACATTCAGTGCACGCCTTGATTTTTGTGCCTCACTTAGGGCCTAGTTAGTATGCACATTAATGATTTGGTTAGTATCACTAAATGTTAATCTTGAGATAGTTGAATACAACATATATTAATGAGATTGGGATTGACGCATAATACCTTGAATTCATCAGTTTGTCTTGAAGCAACAAACAAGTCCCATTCTTCTTTGTCCAGGAAGTTCCACTGCTCAGTGGTTGTCTTCTTCCTTTTGTCACCTTCTCTTATGTATTCTCGGGTGAGATTTGTCCTATAGTTCCTTAGGACTCTTCCACAGCATTGCATCACGTATTTACGATGCAGCTTTTCATCCAATTCAAATATACTCTGCAAAATAGAATTGTTATTAACTAGTATCCAAGAAATTAGTAATCTACAAAATAGAATTGCAAATTAATAATAACTCACGCATAAATCCTTCCATATTACATCTTTCTTCTCATTAGGAACTTTATGCCAAGAATCTATCTTACAACCGCAATGGCTACGAGTAACATACCCAAGATATGAAACAAATGAATTGCGATTCACACCAGATGCATTTCCTGCATTATCAAAATCCACAACAAGTTTGGGTCCATTGCCCTTTTGCGCTATTAACTTCTTCATCATAGTGATGCCCCTTCTCTTGTCAGCTTTTTGGTGCTACTAATCAAGTGCCTCAAGTGCTTCAGATGGTACATGTGCATCATCAACCTAAAATTTGACAAAATAAACACATTTCCAATATATAACAATAAATGGACATATAGTTAGAAATATATGATATATTTTTAAAACTTACATTGTCAGGCGGCGCATTTATGTCCTCACCCTCATGGTAATCATCAACACGCTCGTCAGGAGAATGCTCAGCCATCTGAAAGTTCACATTCACATTGTAAAGTTCACATTGTAAAGTAATTCAGTCTGTAAAGTTCACATTGTAAAGTTCACATTCACATTGTAAAGTAATTCACATTGTAAAGTTCACATTGTAAAGTAATTCACATTGTAAAATTCACATTGTAAAGTTCACATTCACATTGTAAAGTAATTCACATTATAAAGTTCACATTTAGAAAAAAAAAACAAAAAAAAATATAAACATGCCTCTAATATTGTGATTTTTTATCAATTAACAATCCTTCATTGTGATCTCCGCGCACATACAAGTCATCATTAGCTTCAATTATTGGTGGTGTTGGCAACCCAACTGAGAATGGACTAGAGTCATCATACTTATCATAGTACTCTTCTTCATCTATAGGATCTTCAATGAACTGTCTTTTACCATGAAGAACAATCGACCATTTATCATTTGCAGGATCATCAATATAAAATACTTGTTTCTCCTGTGATGCCAATATGAATGGTTCACCCTTCTCGCCAATCTTTTCAAAGTTCACTAACGTGAAACCCAATTCATCCACTATAACTCCTTTGGTGTTATCAACCCAATTACATTTGAAGAGCGGAATTTTGAAATCTATGTAGTCAAAGTCCCATATGTCTTCAATGACACCGTAATATGACATTTCAGCTTCACGTGGACTCTTATCCTTTGCACTTGCAAAAAACATAGTCGATGCTTGAAGGGTGACCCCACTGTTTTGGACGACACTCTTATCATCTTGGTGCTTTGTGTAATATGTGAATCCATTAATGTCATACCCTTCATAAGACATAATAGTGAATTTTGGTTTAAAGGCGAGGCATTTGATAGTTTCAGTAATATCATCTGGTGTTTGAGATTGTTGATGTAAGACTTTATCTTAAAACCACTTATTAAATGTCTTGTTATGCTCTCTAGCAAGCCACATTGTATTGGCTCGAGGATATTGTCTCTTGATGAAATTAGTATGTTCCTCGATATAAACGTTCACTTCGTCCATGTTGTGTAAAATATACAAGTGACCTTGTTGCAACTGCTCACGGCTGATTACTTTCACACGTGATCCTAAAATTCTTTTGCCAAATTGCTCGTCAATATTCTTGTCATTATCAGGAGTGTCATTACCACTGAGAAAGTCATTGCAAAAATCCATAACCTCTCTCGCCACGTAACCCTCGATAATACTCCCTTCAGGCCGATAATGGTTTCGAACATCACTTTTAAAAATGCTCATGTATCGTTCAAAGGGATACATCCAATGCAAGAAAATTGGTTCCCAACATTTTCACTTCCCTAGTCAAGTGGACAACAAGATGTACCATGATATCAAAGAACGATGGAGGAAAATACATCTCAAGCTGACATAAGGTAACAACCACTTCTCTTTGCAATTTATCGAGGGTATCAGGGCCAATAACTTTGCTGCACAGACTGTTGAAAAAGAAACAAAGTCTGGTGATTTCAAACCTTACATGCTTCGGCAATATAGATCTAATTGCCACAGGCAATATTTGTTGCATTAGAGTGTGACAATCATGAGATTTAAGACCTATCAACTTCAGATCTTTCATTGATACCAATCTACGGATGTTGGATGAGTAACCATGTGGCACCTTAACATTTACCAAACATTCACAAAAAGCTTTCTTCTCCTTTCTAGACAATGTGTAACAAGCGGGAGGTAAGTATGTTCTTCGATTTCCCATTTCACGAAATTCTGTTAATTCTGACCTTATTCCCATGTCACGTAGGTCCAGTCTGGATTTTATCCCATCTTTAGTCTTACCTGGTATATTCAACAAAGTACCAATGACACTGTCACATACATTTTTCTCAACGTGCATGACATCGATACAATGTCTGACTGTCAAAGAACTCCAATAAGGAAGATCCCAAAATATTGACTTCTTCTTGAATAAAGATTTGTCACTCCGTGTGGCCATAGTACATTGTGATCTCTTACCAAATTCATTGACAAAGTCTTTTACTCTTTCATAAACAACCTCCCCTGGTATAGGTTTAGGTGCACTCCGTTCCTCATTCAATCCATTGAATGCTTTGCGCTTCCTACGATACAGATGGAATTTTGTAAGAAACCTTCGATGACCGAGATATACAGTCTTACCTCCATGTTTTAGTCTTGTTGAATCAATGTTCTCTTCACATATAGGACACACTTTAGCTCCTTTGACACTATATCCAGACAAATTCCCATATGCTGGAAAGTCATTAATAGTGCAAAACAACATAGCATGCAAACGAAATGTCTCTCTTCGCGAAGCATCATAGGTCATCACACCTTCACCCCAGAGTTTCTTTAAGTCATCAATCAGAGGTTCAAGATAAACATCGATGTCATTTCCAGGTTGTTTAGGGCCTGATATCAACAACGACAGCATTACGTACTTATTTTTCAAACACATCCAGGGAGGAAGATTGTATATAACAAGCATGACTGGCCAAGTGCTATGTTGGCTGCTCAATGTCCCGTACGGATTCATCCCATCTGTACAAAGCCGAAGTCTTAGATTCTTGACTTCTTCACCAAATTCAGGGTACAATAGATCAATCTTCTTCCACTGTGGGGAATCAGATGCATGTCGTAGGATCCCATCATTATTTTTCTTAACATCTGCATGCCACATCAAATTCTTCGCATCTATCGGATTGGCAAACAAGCATTGAAACCGTGATATTATAGGTAGATACTACATCACCTTGGCAGGAGAACCAGTTTTGGACTCCCCTGAAGTCGTCAATTTATACCGTGACTCACCACATTTTGGACAATCTTTCAAATCCACATAGTCCTTTTGAAATAATACACAATCATTCGGGCATGTGTGTATCTTCAATGCATTTATTCCCATTGGGCACAACAATTTCTTTACCAGGTATGTTGAGATTGGCAGCTCGTTTCCTTCAGGAAGCATTTCTTTCAACAAAGACAACAATGACGTGAAGCTTTTATCGCTCCATCAATTGTTAGCTTTCAGCTTATACAATCTCAACACAGCGCTAAGCTTCGTAAACTTAGTACAACCTGTGTATAACGATATCTCAGCATCATGCACAATGTTTCTAAAAATGGGAGGTGGATCGGTGTGCTCTACCCCACAACTATCAAGCATCGCATCAACGATGTCTACTGGAATTGGTTCATTCACATCTACGTCATCGTAGGCAATTTCTTCTTCCACACAAGCACTGCTATCGACATCCACTAGTTTTGAGTTTGAAATCTCTCCATGCCAGTGCCATTCTGTATAGCCTTGTATAATCCCGTTGCACATGACATGACTTTTGATTTCGTCACCAGTGTTGACTTTCAAGTTGTTACCGCAATGCCTACATGGACAGTAGAGCCTATCTGCAGGTTGTTTCCTATGTTCCTCGACAAATCTAATAAACTGGTCAAGACCAGAAATAAACTCTGGGGTGCAGCGATTGCGAATGGACATCCATGATCTATCCATTCTATGATCAAAGAGAAAACAAGTATATATTACAACAAGATTAGGGTCTAGGGTTAACAGATTATCATTTTTGCATGGTTAAAACTTTAGGCCAACAAATACATGTGTTGTCATTCTTATATATAATAAATGTGTACCACCTATCCCATTCTTGAACACCTAATCTCACTAGTAAGTGTATAATGTGTATTGGGTTTTCGAGAAAATTTCGGCAGCATTTCCCCACTGTTCTCCAAGTACATATGTACTTAGAGAACAAATGGGGAAATGCTACCAAAATTTTCTCAAAAACCCAATACACATTATACACTTACATCCTATGTGAGATTAGGTGTTCAAGAACAGTCCCAAATCGGGGACTATCCAAGATTTACTCCTAATGAGTAAATCTTGGACGGGTTTCTAGGCCAACAAATACATGTGCTGTCATTCTTATGTACAATAAATGTGTACCACCTATCCCATTCTTGAACACCTAATCTCACTAGTAAGTGTATAATGTGTATTGGGTTTTCAAGAAAATTTCAGAAATATTTCCCCACTGTTCTCCAAGTACATATGTACTTAGAGAACAAACGGGGAAATGCTATCAAAATTTTCTTGAAAATCCAATACACATTATACACTTACATCCTAAGCGAGATTAGATGTTCAAGAACAGTCCCAAACCGGGGACTATCCAAGATTTACTCCTAATGAGTAAATCTTGGATGGGTTTCTAGGCCAACAAATAATGTGTTGTCATTCTTATACCTAAAATCCTAGTTTTTCAAGTTAGGGTGATTATTGATGTCTTTAAAAACATGATTGGTAATTTAGGGAAAAGTTCATCATTTACATTCCAAGCATGTCACATGTGTGCATTACAGTTCATCATTAAGCAAAAGAAGGGTGATTAGGATTCTCACCAAGAATATAGCTAAATTATTAAACAATGATTATAGCTAAACTATTAAACAGTAGACTTGCCACACATAAAACACCCTATATATACAACTATAAAACAAAAAAGTATTAAGTATATATATATGCATGATACAATAACTATTTTGCATCACATTACAACAGACTTATCATTGATACCTTACTAACTTATTGCTACATTTACATATCATCACTTGATACATACATCAATATGTGTATGAGCAGGCAGACACCTTGAGAGAAGTAAATAAATTAAAAAAAAAACACAGGGCAGGCTAGGGCGGGCAGGCAGAGAAGAGGAGCAGAGGAAGAAGAAGAAGGTATGCTAGGGCTAGGGCGGGCACCTTGAGGAGCAGCGGCCGGTCCTAGAAGCTGCCGGCGGCGAGGAATAGCGGCGGAGAGGGTGGTGAGGCGAGGAGAGGAGCGGCCGATCGTAGCTGCTACCGACGACGGCGGAGAGGGCGGCCGGCGGGCGGGCTGGCGGCGACAGTAGCTCGGTCCACCGACGGCGACGACGGGCGAAGGAAGGAGAGTCGGCGACAGGCAGGGAGGGGTGGCGGCGAAGGGCAGGGAGGGGCGGCGGCAGGGAGCAGCAACAAATCGCCGGAGGTTAGGGAAATCAATCGGGAATGAAACAGGGAAAGGAGAAGAATCGGTTCGCTGGTGAGCTATTAAGTTCACATAAGTGTCGGTTATTTAAAAAAACTGACAACTAAACCTATACTGTCGGTTATTTAGTTAAGAACTGACAACTATACTAAGTGTCGGTTATTTAGAAAAACCGAAAAATAAAGCAATGTGTCGGTTATTTAGTTACGAACCGACGCCATATGTAAAATTTTGGAGCCAATTTTTTCGCTAGAATTTTGGGTTTGGCGGTTGAGTTTAGGTGTCGGTTGTTTATTAACTAACCGACACTTATTAAAAGTGGTACCCGTGTTTGGTCGACCTTCGCAGATGGGATGTCGGTTTATGTTATCAACCGACACTGTAGACATTAGGTGTCGGTTTTTGTATAAAACCGACACCTTGAAAAGTGGCTTTATAAGCCATTTCTGTAGTAGTGCTTGGAGTGGCAGACACTGGTCAAATATTATGGAGCTGAGCCCTTTCTTGGAAAAGACCCAGACATTGATGTAATCCTTCGGTCTTTCTAGTGAGATTATGAGATATCTTTGTAATGATGTAATGTATATCTTTTTATAAAGCAAGTATGTCATGTTTCATATTATAAAGTGTATGGGATTAAATTGTTATGAATAAAAGTGTTTTCCATGGCTTCATTTGGACATATACATGTTATATAAGAATATTGTTATTTCAAATGATTGAAAAATAAATTATGGCTAAATTTGACAAAGCATCACTTGATTAATCTCATACACAGACACTTGGTACTTAATTTAAAATATTGAAACAGGGTTAATCTCGGTCGAAAATATTATCGACCGAGACAAATTCGGTCGACAATATTGTCGACCGAGGATGACTTTAGGGTTGGTTTTTCCTTATAACCGACCCTAGAGCTCTTTCGTTCGACAAATAGTCCATCGACTGAATTTTTGAATAGAGTTTAGTACTTTTCAAAATGTTATAAAGCATTGGGATCTCAATCTTTTGTCTCATTGTTGGGAATTCACATCCCTCAATACCACTATCATCACATTTGCTGATTCTGGGTATTCAAACCCTTAGTTCATCACTAAACATGGTTATCACTTATCAGGTAACTATTACCTTCAGGTCATCTGACCAAGGTATTCAGGATATTTGTTACACAATCATCTCAATTTCATATCAACCATATCAATTTCATATTAACATCATGCAATACAAAAATAACATCTCTATTCCCTCATTAGGGTTAGAGTTTCCCATCTTTATCAATTAGGGTTCACATATCATCACCCCATATTGAAATTTCACATAACATTATCCCATATTAGGGTTTTTACACAACACCACCCTATATTAAGGTTTAACATAACATTTCCGTATTAGGGTTTCACATAACATCGTTCAAAATAAGGGTTTCACATAACATTATCCCATATTAGGGTTTCATACGACATCATCATATATTAAAGTTTCACATAACATCATTATTCGGGTTGTGGAAGCACTTTAGAGCTCCTCGATCGACAAATTTGTCGATCGAGACCCCTTATAGGGTCGGTTATTAGAAAAACTGACCCTAGAGGTGCTTCTAAGAAAAAAATCTGGCTTCGGTCGACAAATATGTCGACCGAATGAAGCCAGAATTCTTTCTTAGAAGCACCTCTAGGGTCGGTTTTTCTAATAACCGACCCTATAGGGTGTCTCGGTCGACAATATTGTCGACTGAAAATATCCAGTTTAGTTATTCACACATGTATAAGCACCTCTAGGGTCGGTTATACAAAAAAACCGACCCTAAAGGTACTTGTACGAAGGAAATCTTGCTCCTTCTCGGTCGACAAATCGTCGACCGAATCGAGTCAGATTTCTTCGTATGAACACTTGTAGCGTCGATTTCACCAATTAACCAACCCTAGAGGTTATTTCGGTCGACAAATTCGTCGACCGAGTTTGTGTTTGATTGTTATTAAACAACCCGACACGGGCACCGTTTATCTATAGAGTCGGGTTTTATTTGTTAACCGACGCTACAATTTTCACTCCGAGCAAAAAGCTAAAATTTTATTCTTTCTTCCTCACGCGAAACCCTTTTCTCTTTTCTAATCTCTCTCCCGCGGCACCGCGAAACCCCTTTTCACTTTGTCATTCCGCCGTTGCCGCGAACTCTTCTCCGTGAAGCTGTTGCTGCCTCTCCACGCCGCCAAAAGGATCGTGAATCTCGTCATCACCGCGAAAAGGATCATGAAGCTCGTCGTCGCCGCCTTCCCCTCTTCCTCCACGAAGCCCGTCGTTGCCGTGAAGCTCTTCGTTGCCGTGAAGCTCGCCGTCAGCGCTTTCCACTCTTCCACGAAGGTCGCCACCTCTCCGTGAAGTTCTTCTCTTCCTCCACGAAGCTCGCTGCCATTTCCAAGTAAGTTCGAGCTTCCTTCGTTCCTTGTTCCTCTTCATTCCCGCCCGCCATCATTGCTACTTCCAGGTCCATCTCGGTCGACAATTAGTCGACCGAGAGCCCACCTGCGCGCAGCGTCCAGGTCCACTCTCGGTCGACAATTTGTCGACCAAGAGTGGACCTGGACGCTGCGTGCAGGTGGGCTCTCGGTCGACTAATTATCGACCGAGATGGACCTGGAACATGTTTATGTTGGAGCCACAAATGTTTTAATCATATTTGCTGTAATGTTCACAAATAGTATTAAATATTATAATGATTTCAATCTTTGGATTGTTGGAAACGGCCTTACTTTGCTAATTTGTACAAGTATTTTCCATTTTATATGATTTGATAACCCAATAATAAAAACATGCATGTCTTTTTTCATATGTAATCATAATATAAATTTTAGAAATTAATACTAGATTAGACATGTGTACTCCTAGATTGACACTTTAGGGTTGATGCATGATGTTTAACTTAATGTATAAATATGAAAATAATGCATTTATATATTAACTTAGAAACCCGTTCAAAATTTACTCATTAGGAGTAAACTTTGGATAGTCCCTGGTTTGGGACTATTTTTGGATATTTTAATCTCACTTAGGATGTACATGTATAATGTATGTTTAGTTTTGTAGATTATTTCAGTAGGATTTCTCCATTTGTTCTCTGGGTACATATGTGAGTGGTTATTTTCCATTTACATCGGTGTACTTGGAGAACTTAGGGGAAATGTTGTTGAAATTTTCTTCAAAACTAAACATACATTATACAGTTACTAGTGAGATTAAATATTCAAAAATGGGATAGGTGGTACACTTTAGTATATAAAATTAACTTTCTATCAATAAAAACTTACAGATTATTATAGTATCAATATTAAACTGTTAGTTTTATAATTAATTTTAATGTGATATAGAAAATGGATCGAAGTTGGATGTCTATCAAGAACCGTTGCAGTCCAGAGTTTGCCAAACGTCTTGATGAATTTATCAGATTTGCTGAGGAACATAGGAAACTACCTACAGATAGGCTATATTGTCCATGTAGAAATTGTTGTAACAATTTGAAAGTTGATACTGGTGAGGAAATTAAGAATCATGTCATATGCAATGGGATCATACAAGGTTATAATGAATGGTATTGGCATGGAGAGAAATTGAATTATGGAGCAGAAAATGTCGATACTAATAGTTGTGGCATAGAAGATATAGATAATGATGATAATGTTAATGATGAACCGATTCAAGATGACCAGATTTAGGATGATATGATTGATGAGATGCTACGTAGTTGTCGGGACAATGTCATTGATCCACCTTCTTTATTTGCAAACATTGTCCATGATGCTGAAAAACCATTATATAAGGGTTGTACTAAGTTCACGAGGTTAAGTGCTGTGATGCGATTATACACTCTTAAAGCTCAAAACCTGTGGAGCGATAAGAGTTTCACTTCACTGTTATCTTTGTTAAAGGAAATTCTTCCTGAAGGCAACGAGCTTCCAATTTCAACATATCAAGCAAAGAAAATTATGTGCCCAATGGGAATGGAGGCTAAGAAGATTCATGCATGTCTAAATGATTGTGTGTTATTTCAGAAGGACTATAGTAATTTGATAAATTGTCCAAAATGTGGTGCGTCAAGGTATAAGACTACAAATTCAGCTAAGGCTAAAAATAGCTCTCCTGCCAAGGTGATGTGGTATCTACCAATAATACCACGATTTCAACGCTTATTTGCTAATACAGAAGATGCACAAAATTTATCTTGGTATGGGGAGTTAAAGGTCAATGATGATGGCATCCTATGACATGCATCTGATTCACCACAATGGAAGAAAATTGATTTATTATACCCTCAATTTGGTAAAGAACCAAGAAGCCTAAGACTTGGACTCTGTACAGATGGAATGAATCCCTATGGTACATTAAGCAGCCAACATAGCACGTGGCCTGTTATGATTGTTATATACAATCTTCCTCCTTGGTTGTGTATGAAAAATAAGTATGTGATGTTGTTAACATTGATATCAGGGCCCAAGCAACCTGGAAATGATATTGATGTTTACCTTCAACCTCTAATTGATGACCTAATGAAACTATGGGAATAAGGTATTATGACATATGATGCTTCACGTAAAGAGATCTTCAGTTTGTGTGCTATGTTATTTTGCACGATTAATGACCTTCCAGCTTATGGAAATTTGTCTGGATATAGCATAAAAGGATACAAAGCATGTCCTATTTGTGAGGAATATACTGATTCAATCAGACTGAATCATGGTGGTAAAATCGTATATCTTGGTCATCGGAGATTTCTCCCACCAGTGCATCCTTATCGAAGGCAACGCAAAACCTTTAATGGGTCAACTGAGGAACGAAGTGCTCCTAAACCTTTACCAGGACATGTTGTATATGATAGGGTGAAACATATTGTTAATGAATTTGGAAAGAGTTCAAGTAGTCATACACTCGCATGTGACAAATCTCTATACAAGAAGAGGTCAATATTCTGGGATCTTCCTTATTGGAGATCTTTGGCAATTAGACACTGCATTGACGTCATGCATGTTGAAAAAAATATTTGTGATAGCATCATCGGTACGCTATTGAACATACCAGGAAAGACTAAAGATGGCATCAAATCTAGAAAAGATTTAGAATTAATGGGTATTAGAAAAGAATTATCAATGGAGATCAGGGGTCGCCGCACATATTTGTCACCAGCTTGTTACACTTTGTCAAAGAAAGAGAAAAAGACTTTCTGTGAGTGCTTGTATAATATTAAGGTTCCACAAGGATACTCTTCTAATATTCATAGATTGGTATCAATGAAGGATCTGAAACTGATAGGTCTCAAATCTCACGATTGTCACACCTTAATGCAACAAATTTTACCTGTGGCTATTCGATCTATATTGTCGAAGCATGTAAGGTTTGCAATCACAAGACTCTGTTTCTTCTTCAATGAAATATGCAACAAAGTGATACATCATGATACTCTCGATAAATTATAGAAAGATGTAATTGTTACCATGTGTCAGCTTGAAATATACTTTCCTCCTTCATTTTTTGATATCATGGTTCATCTTGTAGTACATATTACAAGGGAGGTGAAGATGTTGGGTCCAATTTTCTTACACTGGATGTATCCATTTGAACGGTACATGAGTGTTTTTAAAGGTGATATTTGGAATCGTTACCGTCCTGAAGGGAGTATTGTTGAGGGTTACGTGGCTAGGGAGGTGATGAACTTTTGTAATGATTTTTTGAATTGCAATGAAACTTGTAGCGATCAAAAAAATTCCCATCACACTGGATCTTATTGTGGCAAAGGAACACTGGGAGGACGAGTGAAAGGAATCAGTCATGAGTTGTGGGAACAAGCGCATTTGTATATTTTACACAACATCGATGAAGTTAGTAGCAACATCACAGAACACAATGATCTTATCAAGAGAAATCATCTGCGATCCAGTTCAATGTGGCTTGCAAGAGAGCATAATCGAACATTTATTAGGTGGTTTGAAGAGAAAGTATTTAATCAACTATCTGAATCACCAAATAATGTTGCTGAGAACATAAAATGGCTCACCTTTAAGCCAAAAATGGATGTCATGTCATATGAAGGTTATGACATTAACGGATTTTCATACTACACAAAGCGTCAAGATGAAAGTAGTGTAGTTCAAAACAGTGGGGTCATTGTTAAAGCTTGTTCATTGTATTTTGCTAGTGCCAAAGATAAAAGACCACGCGAAGCTGAGATGTCATATTACGGCGTCATTGAGGACATATGGGAAATGGACTATACAAATTTTTGAGTTCCTATATTTAGGTGTAATTGGGTTGACAACAACAAAGGAGTTTTAGTGGATGAGTTGGGTTTCAAATTGGTGAATTTTGAAAAGATTGGTTTCAAAGATGAGCCATTCATCATGGCAGACCAAGCAAAACAAGTATTCTATATTGATGACCCGACAAATAAAAATTGGTCTGTCGTTCTTAATGGAAAAAGACAGTTTACTGTAGATCCTATAAATGAAGAAGAATACTACGAAAAGTATGATGATTCCAGTCCATTCTCAGTTAGTTTGCCAAGTGTAAATGTTGAAGATAACACCGATGAATATTATAAACGTCAAGACCATGCTGAAGGAATTTTCCTTGACTAACAATTCAACCAATACTAAAGGCATGTATTCTTTAAATTATTTATTTTATTATCATGTACACCTTATCACTTGTGCTTTTATTATCACTTATTTTTTTATCATGTATACTTGCAGGTTCTAAAATGGCGAGTGAAGATGAACATTCTGAGCATGAGCACCATGAGGATGATAGTGGTGATGCTAAGAAAAGTAGAGGTCCTACATTGATGCGTGGGCTGCAGGAGCTCAGGGCTAAAGGGGATAAATTGCTAGTCCAGTTTGATATGACAGGAGCACCTGTTGGGGAACATGCTAGTGCTTTCAAGCATTACGTAGGGGCGACCGCGCGCAGTAAGGTGCCAATAGATATAGAAAATTGGTATGATGTTCCTAATGTCAAAAAAGACCTCATATGGAAAGATATATCTGTGAGTGGAAGTGGTATTATTTTAATATGTTTTTTATCTATTGATTCTAATTTAGTTTGCTTGGAATTAATTCCTTTTCAAAACAACATTATTAATTGCTTCTTTTGTATGTATAGGGTGTTTTTCATCTAAATGAAAAAGATCACAAGAAAAGAGTGCTACAACGTTGTGGTATACGATGGAGGGGTTTTAAGACATATCTTGTAAGGGAATTTATAAATAATCCTAAACAAAAGAAGAAAGCTACAGATGTATATATTTTTATAGATCCTGAGGTGTGGGAAAGATTTGTTGCAGCTAGGAGATTGGAAGAGTTTCAGGTAATAAAGATTGTGATGTATTGTATGAATATTTAATTTTATACAATTAAGGAGGTGGATCTTTTTATACATGTTTGCCAAGTCTAGATTGCAATACCTCATTTTAAATGATCAGGCTATTCACCAGGCTAAAAAGGAAAGACAGGCTAAAAATGTGCATGACCATCGCTTGGGGCCCGGTGGTTATGCCTTCTGCCGCCAACTACAAGAGAAGCAATCCTCTTCTGGAGAAGAATCTAGTACAACTCAAGTTGAGCAACCACCCCGACACATGACATGGATTGATGCAAGAAAGAATCGAGCAGGTGAAATTGTCAACCCTACAACTAAGGAGGTGGCACAAAAGATGGTAGGTTTATCCCAACTAAGTATTTATATCTAATTGATATTGTGATTTAATATTTTTATTAACTATGAATAGATTGATCTCCACGAGCAAAGGAAGGAAGGAAAGTTCATCCCAACTGGCTACATGGATGAACTAGCACTTGTTGTTGGTACGAAGGAGCATCCTGGCTGTGATAGGGGATTAGGAGCTGGCATAGGATTCAAGTCTTATTTTGGCCCTTCGCAATCTAAAAGAGGTCGTGTAGGAGGTCTTACACAAGAGGATCTTGAAGCATTAGTAGAGCAGAAAGTAAAAGAAATAATGTCTTCATTTCAGCCTACTCAACCTTCTCCACCTATTCATACTGCGCGTCTCTCAAGTGATGAGGTACAAGCCCATGCTCCAGTTGTAGAAGGTCATGGGAGCACTCCTGATGACCCACCACAACAATCTACAGTAAGTTTTTGTTCTATATGTTGTGCTAGTATGATAAATATATGATAATATATATAGTTGTAACATGTATCTGTTCTACTGTTTCTTATATAACTTATATTATTTCAGTCTAGGTTGGTATGAACTGTAAACTTGCAGTAAAGGTTCCAGAATATAATGTTGTGGCAGCGGGCAAGGTGTACAACCTTGGCGGTACATTGCATTGCCAATAAATTACTGATGACATTTGCCGTGTGTCCATCCATCTTGTGTATGGCGGAATGGGGGACAAACCACTACCCATACCTAATCCTGAATATAGTACAGTTGAAGAAGCTGAGGGTGCTATGGTGGGTTGGCCTAGACACTTGGTTATCAATGACAAGGTATACCTTATTTCTACCATATTTTTCATATTTGACTGCATATATGAACTCGTGTAATATAAGTATGTAATTTAATTAATAGGTTTGTAAACCAAAAAGTAAAAATTCTACTAGTCGTCCTCCTATGCCCAAGCCATCTTTCATTCCTGAAGCTACATTCGATGAATTGGGAAGCAAATGTAAATGTTTGTGTCGATACTTAGCCAACCAAAGCTCAGGATTACAAATGTTGGTCAATTTAACAGAAGATGCAGTTGGGAGGGATTTTGAGAATTTAATTTTTCTTGATGATATTATAGAGTTGTTCCAGTATGATTGGCTAAATACTTCGGTAATAGAAGTATGGATAAGGTAATGATCTATCAATATATATGTCAAATTCCAATACACATTTTTAGCTTAGTTCTATATATGGAAATAATTACAAATGTTTTTACATCCATTTATATACTGAGATCACAAACTTTGATATAAAGAATGTTGGATTCTTAGTTCCTTCAATCACTAGTCAAGTGGAGATAAATTTTGAGGAAGTGAATGAGTACTTCTCTACTGCATTCAAATATTTTGCTAGTGAAGGGAAGGAAATTATCCTAATTCCTTTTAACGTACAGTAAGTATTATTATTCAATATAATTTTAATAATGAATAAAATTATTTATTTTAATGTTTGTTTTATTCTTACTCAGAGGTAGACATTGGGAATTAGTGGTGATTGCCCCTAAATTGATGACTCTTTATTATCTTGACCCAATGGGTAAAACAACAAGGAGTCACAAACTAAAATTGCCAGCTATGAAGTAAGTATAAATTTAGTCAATGCTTCAACATGATATTTCTATTTAGAATTTCTATTTTACCAACTATTATATAATTGATAGGGGTATAAAGGCTTTTCGTGTTGCTGGAGGACAAATACCAACAAAATCAAAGACATTGTCTTTGAAAAATGTCAAGGTAGCTACTTTGACAACTGCTTAGTCTTATATGTATTAATTTTCAATTCTAATATGTCAACTCTTATGGTGTTATCTCAACTGCTGTTTATAGTAATTTACTAACATTAAGTATAATTCGTTATTTGTAGTGTCCTATGCAAAATAATGACTGGACTTGTGGCTACTATGTAATGAAATATATGCAAGCTATTGTCAAACAAGCATCACATGACATTCAGACTATAAGTCAGGTAATAAAGAATAACATCATAAATTTACAAGTGATTGTAGTCATTTTTATAAAATATTAGCATGTGCATTTTCTGTTATAGATATTTACAACTCAGTTTTACACCCTTGTGGACTTGAATGAATTCCAATAAGAGTGGTCAGATTCTTTTCTAAATGAAGTCAATATAGCATTGGATTAAATATGTCAGCTCCATTTATGTATGTGGCCCTTTCATATTTACTTTTGTATCTGATTAATATCATCTCAGACTTGCAATCTATCATTTTGTAAATTTTTATGTGATTATGAATCATTTTTGTCATGAATGTGTGGTTTTGAATGGTGATGGTTGAGCATCAATGCTCCCCTCTCCCAGAATATATGAATCTTCTTGTTCTTCTGTTCTATTTCATTTTCTGTAGAAATTTTTAAAAAAAAATCGTAACTTCTAGCGTCGGTTTTTTAAATAACCGACCCTAAAGATTGAATGACCACTTCAGTGTGATCCTCGGTCGAGAAAATTTTCGACCGAAAATATTTCGGTCGACAATTTTCTCGACCGAGAGAGATTTACAGGGTTGGTTTTTTTTGGAATAACCGACCCTAAAGATTGAATAAAAGACTTCAGAGTAATCCTCGGTCAAAAAATTCTCGACCGAGGATTACTCTGAAGTCTTTTATTCAATCTTTAGGGTCGGTTATTCCAAAAAAACCGACCCTGTAAATCTCTCTCGGTTGAGAAAATTGTCGACCGAAATATTTTCGGTCAAAAAATTTCTCAACCGAGGATCACACTGAAGTGGTCATTCAATCTTTAGGGTCAGTTATTCCAAAAAACCGACCCTGTAAAACTTTCTCACTCGAGAAAATTGTCGACCGAAAATATTTCGGTCAAACATTTTCTCGACCGAGGGTCACTCTGAAGTGATCATTCAATTTTTAGGGTCGGTTATTCCAAAAAAACTGACCCTGTAAACGATATCGGTCGAGAAAATTGTCGACCGAGATAGTTACAGGGTCAGTTTTTTTGGAATAACGGACGCTATAGAGCAAATTCTCGCCTGGGTCGGTGTTTACTCTTTAAGGTCGGTTTTATTTGGTTAAATAAACCGACGCTATAGAGCAAACTCTATAGCGACGGCCACTTAGGCATCGGTTATAAATTGACACTACAGGCTTAAAAAAAACCGACGCTACAGACCATTTCTGTACTAGTGATTAGGCATGTTGAGAACAGCTAAGACACAAATGAAGAAAGACAATCCCAAGTCTGTGATGATTATCAGTAAGACAAAAAGAAAGTCTAAAGGCAAAGCAAAAGGTAAAGCTAGCCAAAAGCCCAAGTCTTAATATCTCAAAGCAAAGGGAGGTGTAAAGAGAGTAAGAGGTGATTTCCACTATGGTCACCAACCTAGACATTGGAAAAGAAATTGCCCACTCTGGTTAGAGTAAATAAAAAGAAGAAGGAAGACACTGAGGCCTCCACTTTAGGTATAAATGGTATAAGATAAATTTGATTACTTATTCATTTTGGAATGTGATACCAAACAAAGATCTGACATGCTTGATGTACATTTTCTGACAAGAAGTAAAGCCCTTCATGGAAGGACAATGCTAGACAAGGCGGATCAAGAGTTGTGTAAGCTTTAGTCTACATTTAAATTTATCTTATCCCAATGGGCATGTAATAGAGTTAATAGAACTGCTATTTTATTACGCCATAAAAAAGAAACATTTACTTTTTAAGAATCTTGTATGACAAGGATGATGAATCAATAAAGTAAGATATTCATGTTTCTGTTTCAAAAAGATATGATCTTGTATGGAAATGCCCAAACATCCAAATAGTCTTTATATGAAATATTTTGAGATGAATGTTTATAACGTTAATACCAAAGGATTATAATTGATAACTCAAGATTATCATTAGAAATAATCACCTTGGATGTATACATAAAAAATGCATGTCTAAAATACATATTGATGTTTATCTAGACTCCCTTGGTTTTTAAACCTAAGGAATATGTGATTCTTGCTTGTACATGATGTGACATCTCATCCTTCACTAGATGTAGTAGGAGGTTAAGCTTTCCATTAGAGCTCATAAATGTGATGCATGAACATCTTATGGAGTGAATTCTATAGATAATTCTTATACTTCGTTTCTATTACTGATAATATAATGATATGTACTCAGTAAAATAGAAACACAAATCTCTGGAAGTGTTCAAAGAGGTTATAAATGAAGTATAACTTTGATAAAAGTATTAAAACTTTGATGAGATCAAATATTGAAATACTTTACAGCGATACCTTGAGTACCTTCAAAGAAATAATTGTGATAATGTATCACACGTCAAATCCATTTGAACATGGTGATGTGTCAACATGAAGGAATTATACCATGATGAGTCCTGATATAATTATCAATTAATCTAATTTTCTTATATCCTCATAAATATAAAACTATCACTAAATGATGTACCGTCTAGAAGGTTTATAACACATCATATATGATATGATTTGAAAATGTCCCAATATGTCTAGAGGATTGAAAGTTACATTGAAAAAGTAATTTATTAAGGAAGGTTTATCCACAAGCTATAATTGTTGAATATTACTATTAATCCCAAGGAGTATAAACCAAAATAGCACACTTTGATAAAAATATGTACTGAAATAGCACCAAAGCCATCTTAATTCCCGAAATAGCCCACTTTCTAGAGAAAGTGCCAACATTTTTGGCGTTTTATTGTATCCGGGGCTGAAAGCGCCAAAGAAATGACGTTTTCAGCTGAAAGCGCCAAATTTTTGGCATTTTTCATGCAAAAGCGCCAAAAAGTTGGCGTTTTTTTTTAAAATACTTTTACATTAAAAACGCCAAAAACTTGGCGCTTTCAGCTGAAAACGCCATGTTTTTGGCGTTTTCAACTGAAAACGCCATTTTTTTGGCGCTTTTGGCCCCGGATACAGTAAAATGCCAAAAGTATCGGCGCTTTCATCCGAAAGTGGGCTATTTCGGGAATTAAGATGGCTGTGGTGCTATTTCAGTACATATTTTTATCAAAGTGTGCTATTTTAGTTTATAATCCTAATCCCAATCTAATAACAAAAGTAATTGGTTGATAGGATAATTAAATTTCTAAAGAATTAATGGGAATAAAAGTAGAACTTGAAATGTTGGAGGTCAACAAAGAGGTACAATGAGAACTAAGAGAAGCACTAGATGTTGTCGAAATTCAAGTTCGTCTTGGTTGTTCAAATTCCTGGTGGGAGTTCTCAATTTTATAATGTTTAGATAACGGCTCACGTGCTTTTAATAATCCTTTTGATGATGGAGCGTATGTGATAGGTAGATCTGGTAATTGGTGTTTATGTTATAGAAGTTATTATGTGAAATGCCCTACCTATGAGTGCAATTTGAATAGTTACTTTTCGCCGGCTTTTGGATGGCATCTCACTCGTTCAATATGTAAAATGCCTAGTAAAATAAACAAAAGTCTTCTCAATCTTCTAACTTGTTAGTTACGTATAGTGACTCAACTATCCTTAGTCGCAGCAGTTTCATCAAAGCTGGTTTCATCAAATATCAAACACCCATAAGGGAGTAGGTGATTGGTGGGTTTGAAATCTCGGTTAAGTTACTTCCCTCCAACCACTCAAATTCAGGGTCATGATTAACTAAAGCCGTATCCAACATGATTTGCTCCCACTCTACATGTTGACCTTGAATCATGAGTTGGGAAGCGTTGTTGTTCTAGCTGCAACAACTACTACGAATTTTTATTGTCTCAAATGGTTCCTGAAAGAAGGCAACTTAAGTTAGATGGCCCATGGCCGCACAACTTGAGTAGCTAGGGGAGTTGTAACTGGAAATTAAAAAAACTATCGGGTTACGAATCCGCCATGGTATCCGGATGGGTTAGAAACGTCGCCTTTCCGCCTCGAGCTGCAGATCGGCAGTACCAGCGGCGTCGCGGACTCGCGCCGTCTCCCACGGGACATCCCGTCTCAGCTCAGTGCTCGGACGGTGCTTACGGCCGCAAAACAAGACTTGGGTTCCTGCGCAAACCTAGCCAACTCGGCAGTGATAACGTGGATCAGAAGCAGATCCTGTTCCTCTGACGACCTTGACCAGGACACACTCCTGCCGATAGCCGCGGCCCAACAGGCAACAGCTCAATCTCTTGGGTTCCGATTCGGTCCTTGTGGTGTTTTTCTCAAATGTCCTAAGCATGATCGGTACTGTCCATCGGTCCTACATACACATGTCCGCATGCTTTCCATCCAATTGGTTAGAGGTATTTTCGACATAAATACGTTGTCAAACACGCCACGCCGAGATAAACATTGAGTTAAGACTCTATCAAGCTCACGCCCGCGCAGCCTCGCGCGGAATGAAACCACTGTCCAAATTGTTGCCACGTGGCAGGTGGTGATTGGGCCGGTTTTTTAGAATTATTTAAAAGACAAATAAATGTGTTTCGCTTATAACTTTTGATTCGTAATGAATTTTTTAATGAAAAAAAACCATTAGTTTTGTTACGAATAATGCAATCTAACAAACCTAATATTGTCATATTTTTGAGATAAAAAAATAAAAAAAATGATATATATATATTAATTGACAACCAACTACAGTGCCCATACCCATAAATGGTTATTAACACCGAAAATGGTTAATTGACACCCAAAATAGAGTATTTACACACAAAAGTATAAAGATGGTGCCCACACAAGCTAATGACACCCATGAGTTGCTAATGATACCTAAATATAGTTATTTGACGTCTAAAATAGTTAACTAACACCTAAAATTATAACGACGCCCACAAATAGCTAATGACACCCATAAATGGCTAATGACACCCAAATATGATTATTTAACGCCTAAAACGGTTCACTGACACCTAAATTTATAACAACGCCCACAAATGGCTAATGACATCCATAAATGGCTAATGACACCCATATATGCTTATTTGACGCCTAAAATGGATCACTGACACCTAAATTTATAATGACGACCACAAATGTCTAATGATACGCATAAATGGATAATGACACTCAAATATGGTTCTTTGACGCCTAAAATGGTTCACTGACACTTAAAATTATAATGACACCCACAAATGGCTAATTACACCCATAAATAGCTAATGACACTCAAATATGGCTATTTGATGCCTAAAATGGTTCACTGACACCTAAAATTATAATGACGCCCACAAATAGCTAATGACACTCATAAAATGGCTGATGATACCTAAATATGGTTATTTGACGCCTAAAATGATTTACTGACACGTAAAATTATAACAACGCTCAAAAATGGCTAATGACACCCATAAATGGCTAATGACATCCAAATATGATTATTTGACATCTAAAATGGTTCACTGACACCTAAAATCATAACAACGCCTACAAATGACTAATGACACTCATAAATGGCAAATGACACCTAAATATGGTTATTTGACGCCTAAAATGGTTCATTGACATCCAGAATAATGTATTCATATCATTTTATATTTTTTTATTAAAAATATATCAATATTAATCTTGTTTGAATGCATTTTTCATAACGAATCTAATGGTCTTGGTTTCATTAAAAAATTCATTACGGTTCAAAAGTTATAAACAAAACACATTTATTTAAATATTACACAATCCCTACCGTCCATCCAATTAAAATATGACACGTCATCACCCCCACCCACCACCAAACCACTTTCCCCCTGTGTGTGATGGTGCAAGCACACCCTTGCGCGTGACCTAACTATTTTTGATAAACATTCATCATTCACTAGCACGATTTGAAGTTGCTAGGGGTCGTCATTTTACTATCGGAAATGAGTCTTGGACGTACCTGGGGTGTGACGCGCGTAAAACATCCTTCTAGTGACTGGTTTTTCAGTACGGGACAGAAGGTCTGGTTGTTTTGATTGAAGGTGAGTGATTCTGGAGTCAAGGTGGCATGTGGTTGACAAGGGTGATAAGTGGACTGATTTCATAGGTCTTTAGAGAGAAATGCAAAGGAAATTTATTTTGTGTATAACTTTTTGATCTATAATGAATTTTTTGACGAAATAAAGACTATTGAATTTGTTATAAAAATACATTCCAACAAACCAATATTGACATATTTTTGAGATATAATACACATTTATATTAACAAGAAATAGAAAAGTAAAATTTATTATGTGTATAATTTTTTATCCATAATGAATTTTTCAACGAATGTTGGATTTGTTATAAAAATTAAATTTCAACAAAATTAATATTATCAAAATTTTAGAAAACAATACACATCGGTATGAGGAAGGGAGTAAGAGAAGTGAGAAAATAAATGAAAAAAAAGACGTGAGAAGTAAAAAGAGGAAGGAAGTGAAGAGAGGAGAGGAAAGAAGTGAGGAGGGAAGTAGTGGGCACATTCAATGATTTAGTGGGAAAATTCCATTAAAAGTGGTCATATTAAGGATAACAGCGGGTGCATTGAAGATAATAGCGGGCACATTCAATTAACTGCGGGACTATTGAGGACAACAGTGGGAACATTGAGGGTTGTAGTAGTATGCACATTCAAGCAAACATGGGCACATGAGGATACTAATGTGCACATGAGGGTTGTAGTGGGTGCATTTAAGTAAAACTGGGCACATTCAAGTAAAAGTGGCCGCATTCTGGATAATAGCGGCGTATTAAAGTAAAAGTGGACACATTTATGCAGTACTAGGCAGTTCTGGACATTAGTGGGCACATTCAAGAAAAAGTAGGCATATTCAACAAATAGTAGACGCATTCTGGACAATAGCGAGAACATTCAAGAAAAAGTGGGCGCATCAAGTATTAGTGGGCACATTCTGGACAATAGTGGGTGCATTCAAGTAAAAGTGAGCGCATTCAAGTAATAGTCGGCGCATTCTGGATAATAGTGGGCACATTTAAGTAAAAATATATGCATTAAAGTAATAGTGGGTGTAGATATAATAGTGGATGTATTCAAGCAAAAGTGGGCACATTCAAACAATAGTGGGCATTGAAGCTGTGGGCACATTCAAGTAATAATGGACGCATTCATGCAAAATTGGACGCAATGAGGCTGTAAGTAGGTGCAATCAAGCCAATAATGGGCTCATTCACGTAAAAGTGGGCGCATTGAGTTGTAGTGGCCGCATTCAAGTAAAAGTCGATGCATTCAAAACAATAGTGGGCATATTCATCTAAAAGTGGGTGTAATGAAAGCAATAATGAGCACATTCAAGCAATGGTGGACATATTCAAATAAAAGTGGGCGTATTGATGTAATAGTGGATGCATTTAGGAAATGGACGCCTATCCTATAGGAGGCCTCTTATAGAAAAATGGTAGGAGACCAATCAGAATTTGTTATAGCATTAACGAATCTGTTTTGGTATTAAAGAAATAATTTCTCTCTCAATTAATTTTTTTTATGGGTTGGGTTTTTGGTGTTTTCATTGGTTGTCCTATACAATAAGTATAGGAGGCCTCCTATACTACCAGTTTTAGAAAATAGTGGGTGTATTCAAGTAAAAGTGGGTGCACTGAAGCAAATCATATGCACATTCAATAAAAAAATGTGTATTGAGGTCAATAGTGGGCACATTCAAATAAAAATCCATTACTTCCCTCCTCTTCTTAATTTATGTTCTTCCTTTCTTCCCTCTTTTTCTTTTTCTTTTTGTCTATTTAATCTCTTTATATTGCTATTTTACTTCCCTCCTCTCTCCTTTTATTCCCTCAATATTTTTTTTTTCTTTTTTTCTTTAAAAATATGTCAATATTGGTGTTGTTAGAATCTACTTTTATAAATATTGTAATACATTTTATTTCATCAAAAAATTCCTTCTAGTTTAAAAGTTACAAACAAAACAAACAAAACAGCAAAAAAAAATCTAAGACATTGACATGTGATAGGCGTAAGGTGACAGAGGGGTTGGCAGGTATGTGGGATAGTGCACTTGCCAACTAGCTCAGTTGGTCAAGCCTGCTGCTTGTAAAGCACAGATTGCGGGTTCGAATCTCAGCGAACTCGTTGGGGCACTACAGGAAGGGAATATAGCCCTCGCCAGGGGTGAAATTCCCCACTTCAAAAAAAAAAAAAAAAGGTATGTGGGATAGTTTCCCCAACGCGTCAAAACGCACATCACGATGAGTGAGCCACAAGAAAATTTAACTCGTTTACTATTAGATAACTAGATAAATGAGTTCTCGTTAATACTTCATTAGCTATTATTTTCTGTATTCGTTCTTTGACGGATGCTTTTCCTTTCTATTCTCACCCCAGATCCTGCAGTGCCATTTCTCTGCGGCTTCGCAATGTTTCTTCTACTGTTGTTCATCTCCGGCAGTGTTTCAAAATACTTGTTAAAACCGCCCACTCAACTCTGATCATTAAAATCCATGATACAGACGTAGATGAAGAGGTAATACCTTCAAACTCATACCACACGTCAGGTGGAGAAGATTTCATCAAAATTAGGTCACTTGTAATCAAGCGTGCAAGGATATGCGACGATTTCAATGAAGAGGTAATGTATGTGCTCATCTGGCATCGAATCCTAGCAAGGAAGATTTGTAAGTATCATATGTGCATTCTATTCTTTTTATACTTAATTCTTAAGGTGTTAACATCTTATTTGCTCGTATCTTAGTTCCCGTCAAAGACTTCAATGTCTAAGTCTCCTAATAGGTTTAATTTTCGAATTCTATCTAGTTTTTAGGTACAAGTATATACCATTCACTGAAACCTGTTTGGACTTCACGATATCCCGCTTTACTTGACACAAATGAGCGGTGTACACTTCACAACTAACCATCATCATTCATTGGCAAGAATAATCAAATTTAACCTTATTATTAATGAGCGTTCATTACGGGAATTCATTGGATGGCGGCAAGGGCTCCCCGCGGGGGCAGCCCGCGATCAGGCGGGCGATCGCAGGTTCCACGCTGACGATGGCGACGGAGACCCGGCCACGACCGCACGCTCCTCCAGTTCGATCGCTCTGGGCTCGACGGGGCTGTCCCTCAACTTCACCACCTACGGCCAGCAGTCCCCCGGCTGCATGAGAGGAAAATCACCGGCAGCAGGCTCTCCCTCAATGGACGTCGACCAGCAAGACAGCGCCGCCCAGTTTCCTCCTATCTCCGACCAGGAGCATCAGCGCCCGCCCCCCGAAGGTCCGCCCAAGGCCTCCTACAAGGACTCGCTGGGACAAGGATCGCGAGACAATCCCTACAACTTCATTCACATTGATGCAGATGAAAACGGCGTCAGGCTGCAGCCTTCCGACATTGAAGTCCCGGGAGAACAAGGCTTTCCCGCGCGCCTTCCGCCTACGGCAGGAAGCTTTGGAGGAACTGCTGAAACCTTGGCAGTACACGGTCATTGTTAAACTCCTATCTCGTGTTACGGTTGCTTCAGGCTGTGGGCCAATTGGTTGAGCTAGCGTTAATAGCGGAGCAGCTAAGCTGAGTTGGCAACGAGGACGGTGCAGCTGAGAGCTGACGACTGTAACAGAACTTAACAGAACAGCTGGTCTTCGGTTAGACAGTTGAGGTTGTTACAAGAGTTTATTCCCAAATGCCCCCTCGCTTATCTGAAAATTCCTAATAACCCCCCCTCTTTTCACAAATTCCAGCCAACCCCCTCTAAACAACTTTCCGTTAGCTGCCGTGACGGAAGTTTGAGTTTGAGGGGGTTGTTTTTTTCTCCACCTTCGTTCTCTAATCTCCATTAACTTATACTTATAACATGATTTATATTATTAAATGATATATTATAACGCAGATGTAAATTCTGTAGCGCTATATTTTCTAGAAGAATGGAAGAATTGGTTTCGAATGGAGCTCTGTATGGCCCACTCCATACGTGTGGTCATTGGTCCAGAATTAGAGTGGTAAAAAATTATGTACCCGACTATACTCTATCTTCCTTGTTCCGACCAACAAGTTTGGGTGTTTTTCGGGTCTGTTTAATTTTGGATTGGGTCTATTCGGATCTATTTTAGCTCGGGTCGGGTCAGTTGCGGTCGGGTTGGATTTCAAGTTTGTTATATATTTTTTTATTTTTTTATAAAAGAGTATTTTTTGGGCTCAACTCGTGTTCGGTTGATTTTGGGTCGGATATCTTCAGGTCTAGGTCCAGTCGGGTCATTTTTGGTTAGGATCCATTTTGGATTTAGTATATCTGCGTTCGGGTTCAATTCGGGTCGGTTCCAACAAAACCCAACTCAGCCTATCCAGAATAGAGACAAATCAAACCAAATAAATAACCGTAATTCTTTTCAAATTAGGCTTGAATTAAATGTGACCAATAATTGAATTAGTAAAAATTTATGGACATCTAATATAAGACTATATTAAACCAAGATCATTTCAATGTAAGATCATACATCTCACTTTTTTTCGAACACTAATATACAATCAATATCAAATATCTTCACGGTGTCGTTTATATATGAGTTATTTTACTTTTCTAGATTAATTTATTTGTTGAAAACTTTTAAATCTCTTTTAATATTGGTCAGTTAGGACACATATCTTATAGAGAATTAATACAAAGAATTAACAAATGTAATGACTTAAAATGAAAAATTCAATTAAAGAGACGGGAGGCTGGCAACAACCAGCACTGTCTGTCCCTTTTAGAATATACATTTCATTAACTTAAAAATAAATATACTATAAAATAGTTATATTCAAGTTGGTCATCAACTTGGTCCATTGTCTAACCAGTCTTACGCCAAATTTGACGAAAGGTTGTATTTCAAAAAAAAATTTGAATTACAAATTGGACTGAGTTTGTAACACTCTAATACCAGACTCGGCCCGATCACTAGGAACAATAAATAACACGTTCTACGTTGATTGGGTATGACACTAAAATAGCCTGGTCTAATTTTTTCTTATTTTTGAATTGTGCAATCTACAATCTATGAATTCTTTTTAATTCAGTCATTGGTCATGTCCAATTCAATTGTACTTGAAAAAAAAATTTGACCTATATCATTCATTTTACAGTATGCTTGGTCGGATTCCTTAATTTTTTTGGCCAATGCACACCTATGGAGAGGGGCCATAAGTAGCCCATACGAGATTGCTCAAATTGTGGTGTTATAAATATTACATTTGAATTTAAAAATATAATTTAATAATATAAATGGCGTTACAAATATAACAATATAAAGAAGTTTACATAAATTAGGCGAAAGAAAAGAAAAGCCTCCTTCAAACTTCCGTCACGGTAGCTGACGGAGAGGTGCTTAGAGGGGGGTGGCTGGAATTTGTGAAAGGTTGGGGGGTTTTCTGGAATATTCAGAAAACTGAGGGGGCATTATGGAATTCACTCTTGTTATAACAACCTATCTTGTAACAGTAGTACTAAGCCTACGTGGCTGAAATGGACTGGCATATAAATAAGCCTCGTTAAGCCCATTTGAGGGGATGTTGAATTTGAATAAAATCTCCCTCGCTGTGAAATCTCGTTCTTTTACCCTTTTTCCCGTTTCTACTGCAAAACCCTTCTTTTCTCTTTCCCTTTCCCAATCTTCTTCTTCCAGGTCGCCATCATAGGGTCGGAAGGGCAAGGAGCTCGAGCCAACAGGCACCTGTACCATCTCAGGAGCTCCAAAGTGGTATCAGAACCTCCGTCGGAAGCCATGGCAACTGGCAACGATCCTCAACAACCAGGTGTATCGCACGCAGAGCCTCGCGAGTTGATGGAATCCCTTAGTCGGACGGTCGACCGACAATGTTCAGAGACGACAGGTTCGGCGAAGAAAGCGTGTGCGGAGTTAAAGTCGGAAGTGGCTCAGAGACTGGACTTCATCTGCACTCAGCTTGAGACGTTGAGCACGACGGCGGAGAAGAATCGCGGTGCGTCGGAAGAGAAGGAGCGAGGCGGAAGTTCTTCATCAACGAGTTCAGAGAAGAAACAGATGAGGAGGCTGCAGCTGAAGCTCGACAAATATGACGGACTAACACCTTCCTTAACTGGATTAGTCAAGCTCTGCAATTCTTCAGGTTTTACAGTATTGATTCTGATTTTGAAAAACTCGATCTAGTCTCCTATTATCTGGTTGGAAATGCCTTACAATGGTGGAATTGGATTTCTGATTCACAATCGATATCTGCTTGGGGACAGTTTGAATCATAGTTACATGTTAGATTTGGAAATCCGTATGAGGATGCGGCGGGGGAATTTACGAAACTGAAACAAGTTGATTCTGTCCGTGAATATCTGTTTAAATTCGAAAATCTGTCAAATAGACTACCTGGTTTGGATGAGGCTTTTAGAGTGGGAACTTTTGTTAGTGGATTGAATGAGAAATTGAGATGTCATGTACATGGGAATCGCCCAAAATCTATGGCGGAAGCTATTAGTTTAGCCTTAGCTAAGGAGGAGAAGTACTTGGCTAAGAAAGGAGCCGGAAAGAACTCTTGGAAGGATGAGATCGGGAGAAAAGCAAAAACTTTAGGTGATTCTGGGGTGAATGGTCCTAAGAGGTTAACTGTTGAGGAGGAAAACTTTAGGAGAAAGAATAATTTGAGTTTTAAATGTAATGAGAAATGGGGGCCAGATCACAAGTGTAAATTTAAAGGAAAGTTGTACCTTATTCAAGATGAGGATTCAAATAATGAAAACGAAGAGGAAGTGTTCCAACATTGGACAAAGCTGGATGAACAACCGGGGATTTCTTTACAGGCTCTAACTGGTGAGGATGCACCACGGACAATGCGGGTGAAGTTGAGAGTGCAAGGTATGGAGTTGACTGCGTTACTAGACTCCGGAATTACACACAATTTTTTGGATCCCAGAGCAATGAAAAAAGGAATTTTCACAGTAAAGAAGGATCAGGAGTTTACTATTACAGTAGCTAATGGCGAGAAAGTAATGTCTAAAGGCAAATGTGAGGATGTGGAGTTTACTATTTCTAATATCTGTATGGAAGATGACTTCTTAATCCTTCATTTAGGAAGCTGCGATGTGGTGTTAGGGGTAAAGTGGCTTTGTCAAGTAAGCCCCGTATGGTGGGATTTTAATGATCAGATAATGAAGTTCGAGTTTCATGGTCTGCCAGTGACTGTCAAAGGGTTACATGGGAAGTCAAAGGCGCTAAACGCAGCTAGTTTTGCTAAAGAATTGCGGAAAGGTAAAAGGATGGGAATAGTTCAACTAATGCAAGTAGAGGTTGATCAGAATTTTTTGTATGAACAAGAGGGTTCAGAAGAAACTCATCCGGAAATAAAGCAGCTCATAGATGGATTTGAGGATGTTTTCAATGAACCTGTGGGGTTGACACCCAAAAAGAGTAGGGATCACAAAATTCCTTTGATAAAAGGAAGTAAACCTGTTTCAAAAAGACCTTATGCATATCCCCATTTTCAAAAAAATGAAATTGAACGACAAGTGGAAGAGCAACTTCAGGCTGGGTTGATCAGGCACAGTTCTAGTCATTATTCGTCTCCAGTTTTATTAGTGAAGAAGTCAGATGGAACCTGGAGAATGTGTGTGGATTATAGAGGCTTGAATCAAATTACTATCCCTGATAATTTTCCAATACCTCAGATTGATGAACTGTTAGATGAGTTACATGGAGCTGTGATTTTTTCTAAGTTGGATTCGAGAGCCGGATATCATCAGGTAAGAGTTGAGAATGAAGATATCAGCAAAATTGCATTCAGAACACATCAAGGACATTATGAGTACTTGGTAATGCCCTTTGGATTGACTAATGCTCCGGCAACATTTCAAGCTCTAATGAATGATATCTTCAGAAGTTTTCTAAGGAAGTTTGTTTTAGTTTTTTTTTATGATGTTCTCGTGTATAGCAAGAGTTATGATGCACACATTCAACACTTATAAACAGTCTTGGGAACCTTACGACAGCATAAACTTTATGTCAAAAGAAGTAAGTGTCAATTTGCTACTACCCAAGTAGAATACCTTGGTCATGTGATATCGAAGGAAGGGGTAGCTGCTGACCCATCAAAGATCAAAGGGATACAAGAATGGCCCAAACCTACATCTGTGAAGGCCTTGAGAGGATTCTTAGGTCTGACAGGGAATTATAGAAAGTTCATACGAGGTTATGGCCAAGTGGCTCAACCATTGACAAATTTGCTGAAGAAGAATAATTTCAAATGGACTGAAGAGGCTGACAAAGCTTTTGATTTATTAAAAATGATCATGGTATCACCACCGGTGTTGGCCATGCCTGATTTTAATAAGGAGTTCATCATAGAGTCTGACGCTTCAGGGTTTGCTGTGGGGGCTGTGTTAATGCAAGAAAAAAGACCAATAGCTTTTATTAGCTCAGCTTTGAAGGGTCGTCAATTGGGGTGGTCTACATATGAAAAAGAGATACATGCTATAATGCTAGCAGTTACGAAGTGGAGACATTACTTAATTGGCACAAAATTCATCATTAGAACAGATCAAAGAAGCATCAAATATATGATGGATCAAAAGCTACACACGCCTACTCAACAGAAATGGTTATCAAAGTTGCTAGGATATCAGTATGAAATTGAATACAAGATAGGGTCAGCTAATAAAGTAGCGGATGCTTTGTCCAGGAGAGAAGATCTGGAGGAAAAGAACTCTTCTGAACTCAATTCAATTTGTTTTGCAGTTCCAAGCTGGTTAGAGGAAGTTAGAGAGTTGACATTGAAGGAACCAGAGCTCCTACAATTGAAGGAACAATGGGAGGAGGGTAAATTGAATTCAACAAAATACCAAATGAAGAATGGAGTGATGTTGAAAAGGGGAAGAGTAGTGATTTCTGCTAATTCTGACTCAAGTAAGAAAGCGATGTTTGAAATGCATAATGCTCTGACAGGTGGCCATTTGGGTTTTGAAAAAACTTTATGTAAACTAAGGGAAGTTTTTTGGTGGAAAGGTATGAGGGGTCAATTGAGGCAGTATATCCGGGAATGTGAGGTGTGTGAGGCTAACAAGTATGAAAACTGCCCACCTCCTGGGTTGTTACAGCCACTGCCTATTTCGAGCCTGATTTGGTTTGATATAGCTACTGACTTTATTGATGCTCTGCCGATATCAAATGGGTACTCAGTGATTTTAGTCGTTGTTGATCGTTTATCTAAGGCTGCTCATTTCTTTGCTCTGAAACATCCGTACACTGCTCAATCAGTCTTGGATGTGTTTGTAGATGGAGTTTTTAAACACCATGGTATTCCTCGATCCATTGTGTCTGACAGGGATACCATATTTACAAGTCAATTTTGGCAGCAGCTCTATAGGTTGCAGGGGACTCAGCTGAGAATGAGTACAGCTTATCACCCACAATCAGATGGGCAGAGTGAGGTCTTGAACAAGAGTTTGCAGTGTTATTTGAGATGTTATTGTGCAGGAAAACCACATGAATGGGTTAAACATTTACCCTAGGAAGAATGGTGCTACAATACTACTTCACATTCATCAACGAAAATGTCTCCTTACAAAGCAGTCTATGGAATCGACCCACCTTCATTACTATCTTATGTTCCGGGACAGGCGAGAGTGGGAGGTGTAGAGTGTAATCTACGAGAAAGAGATGAGGTACTAGCGTTATTAAAAGCAAATTTGAAAAAGGCCCAAGATAGAATGAAGAGGTTTGCAGACACAAGAAGATCTGAAAGGGAATTCTAGGTGGGGGATCTAGTTTACCTCAAGCTACCTTTTGTAAGACAGGGTTCTGTGGTGATCAAGAGACATACTAAACTTAGTCCTATCTTTTATGGTCCCTTCAAAGTACTTTAGCGGATAGGGAGCGCAGCATATAAATTACAGCTTCCTGAGTCTGCTCTTATGCATCCAGTTTTCCATGTCACATACTAAAGAAGAAGATAGGGGATGCTGTTCCAGGGGGAGTCCAACTACCACAGTTCCCCATAGTACAACCTCTATACCCAGAAAAGGTTTTAGAGAGGGGAATGGTACCAAGTCGAGGTCGTAGGCAAGTTGTTACAGAAGTACTCGTACAATGGAAAGGCAAGGATGTCTCTGAAGCTACTTGGGAGTAGATGTATCGCTTACAGAGACAGTACCCAGAAGCAACAGTGCTTAAGAGGGGAGACAACCAACCGCAATCTACAGAAGATTAACATCTTTGACCTTGAGGACAAGGTCATTGTGAAGAGGGGAGGTGTTGTTACGGTTGCTTCAGGTTGTGGGCCAATTGGTTGAGCTAGCGTTAATAGCGGAGCAGCTAAGCTGAGTTGGAAACAAGGACGGTGTAGCTGAGAGCTAATAGAACATCTGGTCTTCGGTTAGACAGTTGAGGTTGTTATAACAACCTATCTTGTAACAGTAGTACTAAGCCTACGTGGCTGAAATGGACTGGCATATAAATAAGCCTCGTTAAGCCCATTTGAGGGGATGTTGAATTTAAATAAAATATCCCTCGCTGTAAAATCTCATTCTTTTACCCTTTTTCCCCTTTTGACTGCAAAACCCTTCTTTTCTCTTTCCCTTTCCCAATCTTCTTCTTCCAGGTCACCATCATAGGGTCGGAAGGGCAAGGAGTTCGAGCCAGCAGGCACCCGTACCATCTCAGGAGCTCCATCTCATGAAATAGGATATCTGACACTTAGGGACATGATCAAATCACTGTGGAAGCCGGTGGGCGGCTTTGAGGCCAATGACTATTACATCGTCCAATTGCAAGCCGGGGATGACTATATCAACGCTCTTGTTGGAGGGTCGTGGCCCATCTTTGGCTCTTATCTAACAGTCCAGGGATGGACACCGGCATTCTCATCGGACATGGCTTCCCCACCCAGCATTGTGGCTTGGGTTCAAATACCCAATATGCCTATCCATCTATACCAGGAAGTCCTGCTTAGAGAGATCAGAAACTGACTGGGGAAGACTATCAAAGTTGATCTGAACACGACACTCTAGAGATGAGGTTGGTTTGCAAGAATCACAGTGGAACTCAACATGGCGGCCCCACTGATTCCAGTGATATGGTTGGATGGCATATGATACAAGGTGGAGTATGAGAACATCCTGTATATTTGCCTTTATTGCGGAAGAGCAGGTCACATAGAGAAACACTGCATGAAGAAACTAGAAGAGGAAAACATCGCAAGGCGCGCATATGTAGATGCCGGATCGCTCATCCCTCCTGCATCACCGTTCATGGAAGGATACACTGAGGACATTCATGCTAAACCAATACAACGTAAACCTAGAAAATCCCAGACAATGGCTGTGCAGCAGAGGACATCTCAGGGGTAAAACCACTTCAAAGGCCTTGTGGAGGGCCTAGGAGACGACGAGGAAGTTCAGGAAATCATTGTCGCGGACAACATAGCATCAAGAGTCACGGGAGGTAACAACATCGACTGGAACCAAAGGAAAAGAAACAATAAGATCTCCAGGAAGTTTGGATCATCCGACGCCCTCACAAACCACCAAGCAGACAAGGAAGTACTACCCCAAACCCCTATACCCCCTCTGGTATCTACGGTGAATGCAAACCACACTGCAACAAAACCCTCCGGTGATGAGGTGCTCGAAGGAAGATCTCCTCAACCACACCCTTTCATCACTACTCAGTTCAGCATGGGTGACCATGACATGGCATACACGAAATACAGAAGCCCAACCAAATCTACTGTGGGCATCCACCTTAGGAACAGGAAGGTGGTTAATGCCGGAGACCCCAGACAGGTGTCAATGAGAAAGAGGGGGAAACAATCCCACCTTCAAGACCTAGAGAAGGAGGCACAAGAGATGGGATCATCGACACTCGAAGAAGTTGCCCAATGAAGATCATGAGTTGGAATGTTCAAGGTATCTGTGACGAAGATACCCAGAACAACTTAAAGAATATTGTCACCTGATATTAAGTTTCAGTGGTGGGAGTGTATGAACCCCGCTGCAGCGGAAACAAGGCCGTCTCCATCATCAAGAGGCTAGCTTTCTCCCAATTCCATAGGGTGAAGGCCGTAGGCTTCGCCGGCGGGATCTGGGTCCTCTGGAAGTCCAACGTTCATCTTGAAGTTCTTCTCTCTCATAAACAATTCATCCACTATTGTATTGACAACAAACTCCTATGCACCTTTGTGTATGGAGGAACGACCAGCGGAAGTAGGAAGTTCCTTTGGCATCATCTCGATCGTCTACCTTCTACAATCACCACACCATGGATCGTGGTGGGTGATTTTAATGCAGTCATGTTTCAATTGGAAAAATTTGGAAGTGACTCCTTTGACAAGGCAAACAGCCGAGACTTCACCGACACAACCATCTCATGCAACCTCCACAACCTTCCCACCTGTGGCCCTCGTACCACCTTCAGGAGGGGCCTCCTCCATGAGAAATTGGACATAGCACTAGGAAACAATGCCTGGCTTGAGTTGGGATTGCCCATGCCGGTGATGGTCCTTGAGAGGAACAACTCTGACCATGCCCCTCTCCTTGTCACTCTGCCCTGCTCACGCAACAAGCGACACACTTTTCATGGAACAATCGCTAGTTGGAATGAGATGTACGACTTTGAGAACTTTATCTGAGAAAATTGGGACCCCGCCGCCTCTTTTACCAAAGCGAGCTCGAGCTTTCTTTAGGCAGCAATGACGTGGACAACAAAAAAAATGACAGAAGAAAGGCACACAAAAGATCGGATCGGAAACCTAATCTGATGGAACCAGCTACAACTTGCCATCTTTTTCGACTTTAACCTGACCAAAGACATTGCGGACCTCCAACACAAGCTTGACGAGATCTTACAACGAGAAGAAATTGATTGGCAACACAAAGCTAGGTGTATGTGGATAAAGTTGGGCGACAACAACACCAAGTTCTTCCACTCCATCGTCAAGTCTCAGCGCCACAAGAACAAGATGACCCGCCTGAAGCACTCGTGTGGCACATGGGTTGAAGAAGGTGATGATCTCAACAATCTTATTCTCTCCTTTTTCTCTGACGTCTTCCAGGAAATAGACAATGAGAGGTGTCTCCAAGCTAGCGAGTCCTTCATCGGGAGCTACTCCCCCCTTAGTGAGGAAGAAAAGGCAGCACTTGCACGCCACCCAGACAAGGAGGAGATCCATGCCACCCTCACATCCATGGCACCCCTAAAAGCACCTGGCCCTGATGGCATTGGCGCCTCCTTCATCCAAAAGAACTGTCCCCTTCTTCAATAACAAATATGCTCCCTCATTCAGGGCCCCTTCACCGACCACCCTTTTGAAGCTAGCACTGCCGACTCAACTCTGATTCTGATTCCCAAAGTGAAGCAAACGGAGACCTACTCACAACTGAGGCTGATCTCTTTGAACAATGTCTGCTCGAAACTTTTATCCAAAGTCATGCCCAACATATTAAAGCCTTATCTCCCTTCGTGGATCTCACCTCACCAATCTAGCTTCGTATCGGGGCCTAAAATTGGGGACAACATTGTCCTTGTACAGGAAATCATCCACTCTATGGAATCTAAACAGTGCAGGAAACACTACTGTGCTATCAAAATTGAACTTATGAAAGCCTTTGACAAGCTAAGATGGCCCTTCATAGCTGACACGCTAGCAAGAATGCACATCCCGAACAATCTGATTCAGATCATCATGCATATTATCACATCAGGCACAACCTCTATTCTTTGGAACGATGAAACTATTGGCTCATTCAAACTGTCATGTGGTGTGAAGTAGGGGGACCCCTTTCACCCTAACTCTTCATTTTATGCTTGGAGCGCCTCAGGATCCAAGAGGAGTATCTTTAGGCCATTGGAAACCCATTCTTCTGACAAGACGGAAACTTGCATTCACCCATGCATGTTTTCCAAACGGCATCCTACTCTTTGGGGAATCCACTGTGCACCAAGAAAATACAATCACAAGTTGTCTTTCATGTTTTAGTCAAGCCTCAGGCCAATTCCTCTCCCATGGAAAATCTTTGGTCTTTTTCTCCTCAAACACTCCTCGTCCCCTCCGGGCAGGAGTTTGTAGGGCCTTGGACATCAAGGAAACATCTGACCTGGGGCGACACCTAGGAATCCCTATCATCCACAAAAGGAAGAGTAAATCCCACTACCCATTTCTTGTGGATAGAATGTCCAACCAGATCAACTATTGGCAAAATATATTCCTCTCCTTGGCGGGCAGAATCACTCTTTCCAAATCTATGTTATCCTCCCAAAGCTGCTATACGATGCAATCCATGCTCCTACCCGCATTGATGACGGACAGAATCGACCAACTAACTAGAAATTTCATATGGAGTGGCACACACACTTCAAAAAAGTTGCATCTCATTTCATGGAACCAGGTCATCAAACCTCCACATAGAGGAGGCCTCAAAGTGAAGCCAGTAGTAGGATTCAACAAGGCTCTCTTGGCAAAACTCACATGGGAGTACATTCAACAAGGCAACATACCATGGGTCAATCTCATGAAATCCAAATACAGCAACCAAGGCACAAGATCTTCTTATGGCTCGCACACTTGGTGTGCCATTAAATCGTTACTTCTGTTCATATCAAATAACTCGACAATGACACCTATATCAGGCGACAACACCAATGTACAATCTGACCATTGGGTGGGAGATGGTACTACACCTGACATCAGGTCGGGCCTCACGATTCTAGAAGATCTACAGGACATGTCCGTCTCCTAACTTGTCTCTGACTCGGGACAATGGGACATGAGATTTATCAATCATTGGTTTTTAAAAACATCGACACAGACCATCTCCCTCATGCCACCACCCTGGGCTTCCCTAGGGAAAGATGGAAGGATATGGTTCCACTCAGAAAATGGTCATTTCACTACCAAATCAGCATATAGAACCCTCATGAACGTCACTGAAATAGCAAACCTCGACTGCTATAACATCATTTGGAGCCTGAAGATCCAATCCAGCATCAAGACTACCTTGTGGCTGATCCACCACGACCGCCTCCTCACCAACGAGCTATGCCTCAGATGCAAGATGACTCTTGACGCATCATGTTCCAGATGTCCTTATTCACTAGAAAGTATTTTGCATGCCATAAGAGACTGCCCAGACGCCAGGCAGGTGTGGCGCAGACTCTTGCCTACAGAAGCGGTAAACTTCTTCGCCCACAACCCAATCCCTTAGTGGATATCCTATAATCTGAAATCGCTGAATAGAGAAGCCAATTGGAATGTTTGTTTTGCTACCACGTGGTGGTGGCTGTGGAGAAATCAAAACTTGCATATCTTTGAACACAAGCCCCTTCTGCCTTCTGTTATAATCATGCATTGTACCTCGTCAACTACAACTGTGACCCAAGACTTCAGCTCATCTCCAACTTCTGTCTCAAATCCTCCTCTGAACGCGGCCGACCTTGCAATACTCCCAAACTCCCTCATCCTGCATGTGGACACAACTATCAATAAGGAAGAAAACTCACGAGCTA